>JAOTQQ010000001.1:98100491-98145351 GCA_026546715.1 Gallinago undulata | reverse complement strand
CTGGCTCCATCATCCTTCAAACCACCTTTTAGATACTTATAGGCATTGATAAGGTCTCCCCTCAGCCTTCTCTTCTCTAGGCTAAAGAGTCCCAGCTCTCTCAGCCTTTCCTCTTAAGGGAGATGCTGGACTCTTTCCAGTAGCTCCCTGTCCCTCTTGAACTGGTGAGCACAGAACTGGATGCAGTATTCCAGTTGTGGCCTCACCAGTGCAGAGTAGAGGGGGAATTTTAAATATTTAAAATTTCTTTTGAATCATAGTAAATATTTTGTGTTAATGTTTTCTTTCAAAAGCTTGTAATAAAAATGCAAGATGTTTTCAAATGTTAAATGAGAAGCAATGGTTCAAGAAAAAAAAGCCAAATATTCTGTAGGAAAAACTCCAGGTAAAATGTTTTGACAGGCTCTGAATGCATTTTTGCTTCGAAATGTGTTTTCTCTAAAAGTGACCCGTTTAATGTTTTTTATTTTTCTAACTTAAGCTGAGCTTTATTTAAGACACCTCTTCAATTGTTGCTGACCCTTCTTTTTTCTGTCCCAGTATCTTTAATAAGGCAAGTAGACAAGACTTCTTTTTAGTAAATTAAAAATGACTGTTGGCATGTCCCTTTCCACAATAGTCTGAGTTAAAGGAGTGTCATCTTGCACTACTTTGCCCTTTTCTGATTTCCCCACAGCTGTGGTTATGCTTCAGCGGACCTCTGTCACAGTGCAGGTCTGCAGGTCTTGAAGTGTAAAACCAGAAGGGAAGGAGGCAATCCATACTCGGAATTTTACTTCACTAAACATGTCCGTACCATTCTCTATGATGCCTCCCAAATGTTGAGAAAGTTTTTGAGTTGCTGCCTGATGTTTATTCCTCTCTGATGCTTCTTCCCTGCTTGTACTCTCCACAGGTGCCAGGGGTAATGTTGGAATTGAAGGGAGTCTGGGTAACACGAGGAGGTGGATATGATGTGTGTGGCTGGGGATATGGGGATCTGGAGTGAATATCCTTGAGGATGGTGGATGACCTGAATAATGTCAATCTGGTGGCTGTAGTATTCGACTGAAGGAAAGCTAAAGGACTCTGTGCATAGTGATACTGGAGCTATAAACAGTGTGAAGAATAGACAAGAAGCAGGATCATCCTATCCTGATCTTTCCCTTGCATTCTTCTGTAGGGAAGGGATAGCCGGGAAAGTGTGCACGGGGGATCTCTAATTTGATTTTTGTCTACTAAAGTATACTCAGGCTTTACATTGGTCAGAAACTGCTGTTGCGATATCTGTAATAACGCATTCTTCAGTGTACTAACTTTCCTTCTGTCCCTTAGTGCAACTAATGTAGGAAGACAATGCAATAGCCAGGCAGTGAGGGACAGCAAAGAATTAGTGCTTTTTAGAAGGGTGTTTGTCCTCAACTCACATGAGGAAAAATATAAGTAGATACTCCGTGCCAAGAACTCTTTACAGAAACAAAATAGAGCAGAACTCCATTCTCTTTCTCATTTCACTGTTGCTTCAGAACAAAATGAAACCACATAGTCAAATTTCTTGATTCCTGCTGAACTTGTTTATTCTACATAACGTAAATGAATTTTATTTTTTTATGCATATGGTGCAGTGCTCCTTCTACAAGTTTTTTTCTAAAAATGTTGGTTGTTGAAATTCTCTGTTGGTCTAGTCATCCTTTTCAGATACCCTTTTCTCCTACTTTTAAATTGCATTGTATTTGTTTAATGTAGCATTCATACCCCTTGAGCTTTAACGTTAGTAATACCACAGCTATCAATGACTCACTCAGGGCCACGTAGAAGTCTTCAGAATTTTTATTCAGAGAACTGCCACAATAATAAAAATCAGGATTATTGTTAAAAGCACTGAAATATAAAAAAAAATATAATATGAGGATGTAATGCACAATGTCCCTGTTTCTTTACACTAAAATTCTGATTTGCAAATGTGAGTGAAAGATTGACTTTACATTTCCAGAGATGATTAGCTGCCAGCTCTAATCAAATTGAGAAGTAATTAGCAAATCAAAACTTGATTAGCTCTTTGCTTGATTTACTAAAATTACAGTTTATGCAGTTTAAATGATGGGGGAGGGGAAATGTATCTTCTCTCATATAGCCTACTGTTCTGTATTAGGGGAGCAAGGGAAGAGAATCATTGCTTATGGTACTTAGCTACTTCAATACTCTAGCATCTTTATTTCAGTGAAAGTGATGCTGGATAAGCAGAGACTTCATCTGTTTTTATCTTTGAAATAAATGTGAGTAGCTGTTGTGAGACTTGTTTGGTATATGCATGACCCAGACAGCCTGACTTTTCATTAACAGTACCCTTCCTCCTTCGTGAAGTACTTTGGTGTTGTTACAGAATTATTAAAATGTGAAGGTTATGCATGTGACTCTGCAATAAAGCAGGTTATCTAATTGAGGCTTGTCATGTAACAGTACAGGCAAGGTTGAAACAGAAGAGCAATCTTGACAGTGCTGGAGCTCGGTTTCCATCTCTGCCACCTACTGGCTGTGAGACATTTGTCTTTACTTAATTTCTCCAGTACTGTTTTTCCTTTCTGTGGAACAGGTATCATTTCTTTTGTTCTTTCATCTTATTGACCCTTGAGTTCATGAGGAAAAAATAAATATACCTGGAGTATAAAATGCTCTAATAGATGCCCCTCTAGCTAGACAAATCATATGCAAAATGTTAGATTTTTATCTCTATGGGGCCAAAAATAAATATCTATGTTTCTCCAGTATGCAGTTTGTTACAGTCCTCCTTGTCTGTCTTCTCCTTCAGATTGGATGGCTGTAATGGTCTTTGCATTCACATTGTGACCAAGACATGTTTTAATGCATCTTTTATACTTGAGTCTTATTTATTACAGAAGTGACCGCAGTGGAGAGCTTCTCTGAATTAATTTAATGGCAGAATTAGCAGGCAATCTGTAATCCCATTGAAGTACCTTAAAAGCTGCACTATTTGGAGGTAGCTTTATTAGAAAAGTAAAGGGTCTGAAACAAATTCAGAACAGAGTGTGAGATGCTTATTTTTTTTGGAACTGCTGTGCCAGTACCTTAAAAATAAAAAGTACAGTGTAATTAAACAGAAGACTAGAGAGATAAGCCTAGTAATATTACAGTATAAAGTATTGCAGAAATGCTGATATTTAAGGAGCCCAGTTCTGCTCTTAAATTCTAAGTATGAAACACTAATTAAAAAAAATGGAATCATCATTGTGTTTGCATATCTGAAAGCCAAATGGATCCCTCATGTGGTCTGCATTTCAAAGTATATTCTGACAAACTTCAGGAAAAAAAAAAAAAAAGATGCTCTTTTCAATGGATGATTTTTTTTTTCTCTTTGATTTTTAGGGCACTTTATTCTCAGACATGGGTTGTTTATATAGCAATTTAATATATTGAGTATTTCTGCCTCAGGCTGCAAGGTTGTGGTATGGCAGCTGATCTATTTCTCTTTCACATAAAGTATTTAATCCATAAAATTTTCCTTTCTCTAGGGGACATCAGTAGCCTTAAACATTACTCTCGGGCTTTCAAACTTGTAGAAACTATTAAATGAACTGTTGGATATTTTTTATCAAAAGCTTTATTTACTCTTTCTTGAGGTCTCAAGAATTGCACCAGGCTTACCTTTCCTGATTCCTTTCCTCCTGCTGATTTGACCTGCTGTTAGGTACTTATCTCCTTTGCCGCACCTACTTATTAGGAAGCCTTTCTGTCAAGGGACCGAAGACTGGTCCCACGATCAGTTTGCAGGAACTGTCATGTCATCACAGGATGTGTCCTCTCGTACAGTCATGCCACACAATGAAGCATGACTTATTTGAAAGAAGCTCTGTTTACTTTCAACTAAAATGTGCTATTGAAGGAGTTAGATCTCAAGAGGAACAGTAATGGCAGGAATCCTTGACAAGCAAAGATGATGGCTGATAACTCTATGAATGGGATTATATGATGTATTCTGAGATATAGGAGGGCTTATGTTGATCTCTCTGATGTCCTGTCCAATACTTAATTCAGATGCCTGATAGATGGAATTTCAAGATGATAGAATTCATAGAAGGATGAGAATTAGACATTATCCTTTTCAGCTGAAGTTTCAGGAATAAGCAAGACAAAATTATCTATCTTTTTGATGTACAGGCAAAAGATCTGCTGTAACTGTGTTGGTGTCAAGGCTGATTTTAATCATAGAGAACTGAATTTTCACTTATGGGGTGTGGTGTTTGATTTTTAGCATGGAAGTGTTGAGGTGGGACAAGCCACATTTAATGAAAATATGCATTTGTGAAAAAAGAAAGGAATTTTTTTTTTGTCAGTAAGGATAAGTAAAACATAACAAACATTTTAATGTTCAAAATTATGTTTGATATTTAGAGTTGTTTAGTTATGATTTTTATATCTTCATTTGCTTATATTTCCAACTTCTTACAGTTTTTACTCTGAATTACATTGTTTCTGTGCTTGCACTCAATCTTACTGATAGAATTATTTTATCAAAAACTTTTGCTTTGTTAATGTCAGCTGTTTGGGAAAAAAAAAAGATTGTTAGAAAATCTTTGGAATGAATCTCAAGGATTTTTCAGGCAGCAAGTTTACAAATTGCGATACATGAAAAGGTATTAAGAGGTGAAAAGAATGTCTATCTTAGTGGCTTGGTTTGGGCTTTTTGTATCACAAAATTTTCAGTCTTTAGAGCCGATTTTTGGGTTTAGATTATTCTTTTATATAGGTTGCTTTTTTAAGAGTCATAATTCCATTTTCCATTAAATTTTTACTTGGTCTGTCTAAGGCAGTTAACTTCCTTCATAGCAGCCAGTATGGGACTGTGCTTTTTGTTTGTTTTGTGGCTAAACCACTATTGGTAACACACTGGTGTTTTGGCTGCTGCTGAGCAGCTTAAAGAAACTCAAAGCCTTCTCTTTTCCACCTCTGAAGAGGTTGTTGGCCTGGGCGTGGACAAGAGGTTGGGAAGGGACACAGCCAGGACAGCTGACCCCAACTGGTCAAGGAGGTATCCCATCCCATATAGTGGTGTGCTCAGCCAGAAAAGCTGCGGGAAAGGAAGAAGATGGGGGCATTTTGGGGTTACGGTGCTTGTTTTCCCAAGCAGCAATTAACATGCACTGAGGTCCTGCTTGCCTGGAAGGTGACTAGACACCTGCCTGCTGATGGGAAGCAGTGAATTTTGCTTTTCTTATACATGCAGCTTTTGCTTTCCCTATGAAATTGTCATTATCTCAATCCACAAGTCTTCTTGCCTTCCTTCTGTTTTCTCCTCATCCTGCAAAAGAGCTGGGCGAACAAGAGGCAGGATGGGTGTTTGGCTGCTGGCCAGCGTCCACCCCCTGCAAAATTATAGAGGTGAAAGAAGTAGCTTTCATTTGTTGGCTTAAAGGACCTCACCTTTCACAGGCCTTGAGGATAAGGATGTGGGTGGGAAGCTGCCTCTCTGTCATTGATAGTGTTAGGAAACAAAACTGTAGGTCATGTCACAATTTGAACTTGGAAGGAAAATAACTGTTTTGAGATTTATGATCTTTTCCTCAATATTGGGCTGAAGTTCTTATGTCCAATCCCTAAGTTACACCTGCCGAGCCTTTGAAATAGAGGCAGAGGTTATGTGGATGGGCAGTTCCAGGCTCTATTCCTGAATCTCCAACGTTTTTTGATTCTAGTATGTTTTCAATATGAACTTCACAGTGTAAACTGTGTCCCCCTTCTGCAAACTAATCTTTGTGAGCAGCAGTGGTAGCTGTGGCCATGAAGTTGTACTTGCAAAAAGGTCTGATGTGTTCTTGCTGACCCTCAATCAGGCAGCAACTGCTACAATAGTGCCATGGTAAATCCTTTGTACCTTTTCTCTGGGTGTTTCAGTGGGAATTCCTTGTGAAATAAGATTTCTCTTCGGTATGCAACTCAAGGCTCAGGGAATACCAAACTCCTATTTATAAGTATTGCATTAAAACACTAATGGCATCCCAATTTTCCAATATTTACCCCAGTTCAGTAGGTAGGAAAAGTTTAAAAAGTCTTAACCTTAGAAGCATTGTGTCTCAACATATGTGATGCTGCTTCATGATATGTGCTACCGTAATTAAGAAGCATTCAGAAGTTGTTTTTCTTTCAGCAATTTCAGACATGTTCTTGCGATTCAAATTTTAGTGAGGATTGTAACCTGTAGTCCACTACTACAATTAAGGTAATTGACAAAGGCAAAACTAGTTTGCAAAGTTAATTAGATTTTTCCATCTCCTCACTTTCAATTAAGCTTGTTGATCTGATGCATTTCTTCCTGTTTAATAGCCATTATTTTTACACGGTATAGAGGTGGTAGTAGTGTAGTAGTCTGTCAGATAAATAGTGGTTATTGAAATAATCATGGAGCTGAACTATTTTCTGCAATTTTTTTTTTGTCATCTTCTGTTTGAGCAGCTGAGTCTTGTAATTTACTTCATTTATGTAGCACTTTTGATTCACACTTTAAAGTACATTAGTTTTTCTGTTGTTTTTCTTTCTTTTTTCTTTTCTTTTTTTCTGGAGAACGAGGACCCTACTGTATTGCAGAAACCGACATAGCATATTAAAACAACTGTAATTACAGCAGATGAAATATTAAGAGACTACAAATCCTTTAAACTGTTCATGGATTATGACAGAAATTATAGTGATGCTGATTGTTAAACCTGACACTGTCAGAAAAATATTTAGGGCTTCGGTAACACAGCAGTATTAAAAGTTGGATTGCTGCCCTGGAGATCATACAATTCTATCAAACACTGTTCATGGAAAACTATGTTATGACTCAAGTTAAATAATTCACCTTTTTAAAAATAAGTATTAGTTTGCAATACTGTTGATAAATTTATTCTTTTAATTGCCATCTAGATGAAAGGGGGACAAATACAACTAAAGTAAGATTAGGTGCGAGATCACAGGTGATGTTTATAAAGTATGTGTAAACATATATTTTTAAAACAAAGTGCTTGTTCACCATGTGGGTACAAGTGTCTGTCCAGTCCCTGCAATCATGAGATACCAAAATCACTTGGTTCAGTCAAGAACTTTTCAGGATGACAAGTAAAATTTCTGGTTTTCTTGAACATGATAATATTTGTACATTTTGGTGAAAGTCCCTGTTCTGCCAAGATTGAGGACTGAAATAGCAACTCATGGCTATTACGATCCATTATTCTTGCACCTCCTACGTCTTATAGCTCATGAGCCTGGATTTAGGTTCCCTGTGTGCCGTGCTCCTTTCATTTGCTCCACCTCCCCTTTGTACTACGATGCTTACCCTTCCATATCTGACTTTAACATACACTTCTTCATCAGAGAAGATTGTTAGGAAATAATGCTGTGGCTGTGTTTGTCCTGGCTGCACCACAAGCCAACTGAACTGGCTGTTATAGGCTATTGCTGCAAAATGTTGTCCTGTCACTTCATCTTTATTTCACAAGAGGCTGTTTATTGTGATCCTTATCATCCTACAGGACATGAGGTGGCTCTGTGCTGATAGTCTTGAGTTCTCCCAAGTGAAATACCAGTATGACGCAAAGATCTTTTCAACATTTGAGCAAAATGATACAGGGTTAAAATGCCCCTTTCTCCATGCACAGTGATGAGTGCTTGCTGGCACCTGAACAGTCACAGAATTCCTATGCATCTGGACATCTTATCGGCACTGTCTGTGGAGATCTCAGCATCAGGATGAGACTAGCCCTCTTAAATACACTTTGAAGCACTCGAAGAAAGCTTCCCTTGTTCATAGTTAAAGTTGAACATCTGATGTCACTGCCAGTGATATGTCTGGTGATGTTGGCAGAAGTAAACTTCTGACTATATGCTGTGAAGCAGCAGCTAAACTGCAATAAGTGGGAATCTTTCTAATTTTCTTACTTGGACTTCTATGCATCTGGCTTTCTGTTCTTGCACTTGTAAGCACTTCCAGTCCAGCCTCCTAAAAATTTGCAGATTATTGTCATGTACATTGGTCCAGGAGTCTGGACACATGGAATTTAATAATCTTATGGATAAACATCCTTTGACTTGAAGTGATATGCCATTCCAATCTCTGGATCCTAACAGTTTCCAAGTCTAATCTTGCCTAATATAAAATTCTTTGGTAAAAATGATATCTCCAGTTTCTCGGAGACCAATACTCTAATCCTCTGAGAGGTGATGTAAGAACATGCAAGGGCACAAGATTTCAGTCTTCATAGGTATTTGCAGTGAAACATACATGTTGAAAATGTGTGAAAACTGGGTCGTCAAGTAGATTTGTTTTTCAGCTGTTCAGTAAAATCTTGTTTGCTTCTCTACTCAGTATAGAACAAAAGAGACTTCAGAAGGCTGTAGGAGGGCTGTTTTTACATCCATATTTCCCTAGAAAAGACAGATGAAAATAGAAAGCTTGATATTTCCTCTGCTAATGTACGCGGAGATTTTTCTGAGTGACAATGTTAAAATTTATGGTGATCTATTAGGCAATTGTCTTGCTTAATGATATGTGTCAAATATATCTTGACATGTCAAAAATATTTAGCTTTCATCTCATATTTATTCAGCGTTCCGAAGGACTATGATCCTCCCATCATGAGAATCTGCTGTTTAAATTA
Organism: Gallinago undulata; assembly: GCA_026546715.1. NCBI lineage: Eukaryota > Metazoa > Chordata > Aves > Charadriiformes > Scolopacidae > Gallinago > Gallinago undulata. The sequence continues at coordinate 98,136,721 of JAOTQQ010000001.1, read as the reverse complement.
AAAGGACTAAGGTTTTGGAAAACAATGTAGAAGTATATAGTCTGGGAAATTTTTGGTTTGTGGGGTATTTTTATTTGTTTCCAACAACTATGTTTGGCCTTCCATACCAGAAGGCTAATAGAGCCAGCTTTCACAGAATTTATGATGCAAATAGGAGGAGTTTGGCAACCTTTGAAGTCCTTGCAGTCGTTCAAACCTCTCTTAGACAACACGGTTAGTTCAGAAATGAGTTCATCTCTGACATGTAGGATGGGACACATTTCTTAAGTTGAAGGCTTTGTGGAATAAGACCCTAACCTGTTTTATTTTAGCGTATGTGAAGGTGAGAGGGCATGTCTCTTGTTTGCACTTGCAAATAAGTGTGTATTCTTTTCTTCAGTTTTTATCAGTTATATCCAATCCAGAAGACTATGTTTTTTTAAAAGCTGAATTTATATATCATGTCATATATCTGTGTTATTCAGATGGCTGGGTTTGTTTTCCTATTAGGATTGATGATAAGTTGGAATTTCATAAAGATCAACAAATTGAAAACCACTATTTCTAAGTGATACCCATAAACATGGAAATGCAGGGAGTCAGAGTTCTAAGTCTGGATGCTCAAACTGTAATGCAGGTAATAAATTGGTAGAATAGGCTTTTTCTTTTGAGGACACAATAAGAGCACTATTATGTTATGTTAAATTATTTAATTTGTATTTGGTATGCTTCTGGATCCTGGAAAAGAGACCACTCAAAAGACAAACCAGAATATTTTCTATTATCGAGATAAGTACGTAAATCCATTTACCTGTCTTAGAAATGCTTATCAGTGTGTGATCCATTCAGTACTTTTCCTCAGCATTTACCTGGCAGACACTGCTGCTTTTTTACGAGTTGAGGGAAGGAACACCAACTTCTACACATTCCTCTAGTGGTTTAGTTTATTAGGGAAATGATGCATTTAACACCCCTACAAACAAATCAGTTGTGTCATGGGATATTAACTTTCTCTTGCCTGAATTAATGAAATCTGTTTGAGGATAATTTTTTTCCAACCTCAAGTGCCTTAAATAGAAGGTTATTTTCTGGCAGAAGCAAATGCAGTTCACAGACGCAATAAACCACAAGGTCTAGTGACTGAACCACAAAATGTTAAAGCTAAAATGATGTTGCATGTTAATTCAGAATTCTCCTCTGTGGAGTAATTCCACGGCAATCAGGCAGCCATGTCAATATTTTCTTTCTCTGTGCAGTAGTTTTAGAAGAGCCTAACTTCAAAAAAGAAGACCTGGGAGCTGTGTGTGAAATAGGGCAGAAGGGGATAAACCTGTCAATTTTTAGGAAGAACAAATACAGATATGCAGAAAGCAAAGCCTAAATTTTTTTTAACATTACCTTCTGTACCAGCCTCTGTTAGGGAACCTGCGTAGTACAGAGTTGGCTAGTTGCACCTCTCATTGATGTTCTTCAGTGATACTCATGCTTGTAGGTCAAGGAAAAGGTCATTCAACCAAAGCAGAAGAGAAAATGCTTGCCAGCTTCAGGTTCATACTGCCTCTGGAGTTTTTTATGTCAGCCACTTGGATTTCATTGCATACCTTTATTAAATACTAGAGCTAGCATATAGTCATTCAGGAACGAATGAAAACCTTATAAACTCTTCTTAATTAAAATACTCTAGGCATATTATAGTACTGATGTATATAATTGAGAAGATATCTGAATTTTGAACTATATGAATTGTCTGCAGCTTTGTCTCTTTCTCAAGTGCTAGAACAGAGATACTTGTTTAAATATCAGTCTGAAACTTGTTAACCAAATTTCCTTAGAAAAAAATCCCGATTTCCAAACTGAATATAAAGTATGAGCAATCAGCAAAGCCATATTTTAGATTTTTTGCTTTGTTGCTGCCATATTGTACTCGTAACACTAACGGGAAATAGATCAAGCAGTCAGCTGTCAGCAGAAATATCCAAAGGATAGCTCATGTTTTCTTCCTCAGCTGCTGTCAGTGTGGCATTTCTGAGTTTGCCTCTGTTTCTTTTCCAGTACTCTGTCTTTTATGGAATTTCTATTTCTACATGTTAGCTTTGTGATCACCATTTTCGCTTCCTTATTGTGGGTTCAACAAAGGAAAAAAATAATCTAGCTTATTTGATAATTATTGTTATCATATGAAAATCATATGAAAAAGAGAAACAGGAAGCAAAATAAAGAAGTATACAATTCTGGGTCATGGAGAGAAGCTCCTCAGCCTTCCAAAGATCCACCTTTAGTTTCATTTGTGAAAAAAAGCATATGCTTCTTGTGTTTTCTTGGTTACATCTAAGTAATGATCTGGGGAATTATCTGATATGTCTTCACCTCTGTTGAAAAATCTTTGAGCCTACTATTTCAGATACGCAGAACTTAGAGAATCAATTTAAATATTGTCCCTGTTAACAAATAATACCATATAAGTGTAGATACACATTATATGTGTTACAAACGTCTTTTGCTGTAACATCTCAGATTATACTCATTACAATAAAAATAAGATCTATTTATGGATCAATAAAGAAATGGATATAGATTCTGCAGAAGATGAACTTTCCTTAGTTTTTCAAGTACTTGGACTCATTTCTGTTTTCTTTTATTCTTTTAGTAACAATGCTTGTTTTCTGTAGTTTGTGTTAGTTCAATCATAGTCTTGCTATTGTGCTCATTAAATAATGCTTATTTTGAATTGCTGTTCATCATGACTCTTATCATCATTAATAGCAAGAGCATAGTGTTACATTTTGACCTCTTATTAGTATTCTTACCATATTAAATAAAAAAGTCTTTCTTCAATAATTGATAAGATAAAGAAATGTAATGTTCTGCAACTATCTCATTTTTCCTCATTTGGTTTCTTTATAAAGATGCTGTGCAGCCATCTTCCTAAGCAGAGAGCATATTCCTTGCCTAAGGCCAAAACAATTATCTGCCATCATAAAGAAGTTAAACCAGTGCGGATGAGGGCGAGAAAATGCTTGAAGTGCTAGTTATAAATTCTAGCAGCAAATCCATGGAAAAGTGAAAAGAATCAGTAAGCGTACATTTTGAAAGCAAAGCCATGTCCTATTTGGCATAGAAAACACTGGGCTGCAGAGTTAGGACAAGCTGAAAGGGTAAGCGTGCTGCAAGGTCTTTGCATGTTTGCTGTTTTAAATGTCTATGACTTGAGAAGTAGTTTGGCTAAAGACAGACATGTTATTATATCTCTCTATATAGTTAGATGTATAAAAGTTAGTATTACCAACTGAAAACTGTGTTTTGATGTATTATGAAGAAATATTTTGACAATGGCTTATGAAATAATTTGTGTTTTACTGTTTTAAGCTTCTGCATTATTTTTATTTCTTTTTAGTTACTGCATTTGAAATAATGCCTTTGTCACTGATATGAGCAGTACTTTATGAAGCAACAGTTACCAAAAATACACAATGTTGCTTTAACCATATCACTGCAGAATCTGAGGCCTTAGGAGACATTTGTTTTCTTGCACAATTTGTCTGCTTTGCTTTAAGCCAAGTATAAGCAGAGTGATCACCTTTCTTATTTTTTTGTGAAGGATATTTGTCAGGGGTCTATTAATTTTGATATCGCATAGCTGATCTCATGGATAAAGTGCTTGTTTACGGATGCTGAATGCCTAAACTATCGAGAGACCAGAATATAAAATATAGATGAAGAGTTTTTTTTTTTCTTGGGATAGAAAGTTCTCATATGAGCATAAATATTAAGTGCATTGTAAGCTAGACACAGATTTTAAATGAAATTTTTTAGTAATCATTTTGCTACAGAATAATGTTGATTTTAAAAAAACTCATCTCTCTGTGTCCTTTTCTACGCTCCCTCAGCTCTTTCTGGTACAGATGTATTTAAAATTTTGATAAGGCTATTCTTTTTAAAAATGTGATTCTAAAATAAAAGTCATGCTCTAGCTATATCCTTTACTGAGATTTAAAAAAAAAGTATAGTCACAGTAAGGTTTTTAATTAGAATTCATTTAGATTGACATTTTTCACTCATTCACTGCGTAAGCGATAACAGCCGTGTCGTACTACCTGATCTATAAACCCAGAGGTAAAAGAAGATCTGTGTCTTGCAAGAATAGAAAAACTAACTACAAAGCAAAAAAAACCCAGAATCAAATGGAAAGTAGAATGCAGTAATATGGTATCATGACCCTGGCTGTCACAGTGGGCTGTAGTTTCAGTGTTGTAACAGCCTTTGTTGTGATCCTGACAGCATGAGGAAGGTGAATTTTAAGGGGCTGTTCCAAGACTAACACTTCAGGTTTGCCACCTTGTAGAATTGTCTTCTCCATAAAATGAGCTTTGGAGGCTTCCAGCTTTGGTTGAGGAGCAGAAATTGGTTTAGTAAGGTTAGGTAGAGAATGGGCTAGGACAAGAGGGCTATGGGAATGCAGAAAGCTTAGGTTTATGCAATAAAGAAAATAATGCAACAAGCTGTAGAAGAGCATTGATAGAGTACAAATGACCTTCCTTGGGGTTTTACACAGTTCTACTGGGGTACATAATGAAAGGATGGAAACATTTTTAAGTTGTGCAACAGTGCTCTGCTTCCCTGAGATGATCCAGAGGATTCATATAGTAGCAGCCATTGCTATTGGGGTGCTGCAATATGTTTATCTGTGCTGATAAACATTCTCTTTGGTGGCAGTCACATTTGAACATGGATCTGAGCAGTGCATAAGTACACTTATCTAGGCCCAAACAAGGAATGCTGCCATGCAGAAGCCAGGATGAGCTCTTTTTTTCTATATAAAAAGATGAGAAGAGCTGTATTTTAGAGGTGCTATGCAAAAGGCAGTGGCCTTCTGCGTTCTTCAAAAGAAGAACAAGATAAATGTGTAAGGAATAAAGGCTCTGTCAAGAAAGTAATTAAATTTTCTGTGGAATAAGGAGGAGGTTTCAAGTTTTTAAAATAATACATAATTTTTAAATATGTTGCAGCATGCAGTCACAAAGTTGCCCCCCCCTTTTTTTATTTTTTAAATTCAGGAAGCAAAAGCATTACTCTGGATTCAATATTTATATTCCTCTAAAAATTTCTGAAATTATTTTTATTAGCAGCATATTTTTTATACAGCCCTTCTAACTACTGTAAAGAATATGGCTTATATAATTAAAATGTCTCTAAATAATTTGGCTTTGACTAATAATAAATTTGCTTGTTTTCATGTTACAGTGTTTTAAATAACCTTTTAAAATTCAATTTCACAAAGCTTTACCTATTTATGCATTAATATAATATCTAATAAGTTTAAATAAAATTAAAAAGCATCTTTAAGAAAAAAATCTTAATCTTTTTACTTTCTATTCACTTTTAAATGGACTTTTCTCAGATAAAAGCACTCAATAATAATAAACTGCAAAATTTCTTTTACAAAGTATTCCAGCTATGACTTTACCACCCACTATTTTGAAAGTTCTTAAGATCTAGTAACTGCTAGTTTTTACGTTAGTGCAATATACATATATATACGTAGCATATCGGATATGTGAAAAGTCTGTCAATTTCAAAAGACAAAGACTGTACAGAAAAATAACTTTTCAGATATAGGACTTACCTCATAGAATGCTGAAACGTTCACATCTTACCCAGAGTACCTCAGATATTAAAAAGTGAGAATTGTAGAAGACAAATGTAAAATAGTGACTAAATGTAAAAAGTCCATAGTTCTCATCTGTCAGCAAAAATTACTTTGAAGTATGATAGTGACTGAATTTTTAATGTACACTTGTTAATGTGTCCAACATTTGTGTTACTGTGTCCAAAACACTTGTCAGAAACAACAGGTATGATTTTATGAAATTTGATTATGATAAATCCCAGCACCCCAATACAGCTGATATTACATAAGCCTTGTTCTTCTGAAACTCCTGCTTTTAAAACTAAGAATGTCTTTTCACATAAGATATCTTCATCTACTTTGCCTGACATTTTGACAGCAGACAATTTTGTGTCAGTTACTGGTCATAGAATCGTCTAAACTGGAAGGGACCTTTAAGATAATTGAGTCCAACCATCAACCGAATGCTGCCAAAACCACCACTAAACCATGTCCCTGAGGACTATGTTTACTCATCTTTTAAATACTGCCAGGGATGGCGATTCAGCCACTTCCCTGGGGAGCCTGTTCCAATGCTTGCTAACCCTTTTGGTGAAGAATTTTTTCCTAATATCCATCCTAAACCTCCCTTGTGCAACTTGAGGACATTTCCTCTCGTATTATTGCCTGTACCTGGGAGAAGAGACTGACTGCCACTACTCCTTTCAGGTAGTTGTAGAGAGCAATAAGGTCTCCCGTGAGCCTCCTTTTCTCCAGGTTGAACAACCCCAGTTCCCTCAACCACTCCTCGTAAGCATGAGGATCCCTAAGCAGCTTTGTTGCCCTTCTCTGAACATGCTCCAGAATCTCAATGTCTTTCTTGTGGTGAGGGGCCAAAAACACAGTACTCTAGGTTTGGCCTCACCAGTGCCAAGTACAGTGGGAACCATCACTTACCTGGTCCTGCTGACCATGGTATTCCTGGTAAAGGGCAGGATGCTGTTGGTCTTCTTGGGCATACTGCTGGCTCATATTCAGCCGGCTGCCAACAAATACCCCCAGGTCCTTTTCTGTTGGGCAGCTCTCCAGCCACTTTTCCCCGAGTTTATAACACTGTATGGGGTTGTTGTGACTTGGCTCTTGGCCTTGAACACTTAGTCTGGGCCCATAGATCCAGCCTGTCCATATTCCTCTGTAGAGCCATCCTACTCTCAAGCACAACACTCCCACCCAACTTGGTGTCATCTGCACACTTACTGAGGGTACACTCAATCTCCTCATCCAGGTCATTGATAAAGATATTAAAGAGGACTGTCCCCAGTACTGAGCCCCAGGGAACATCACTTGTGACTGGCCACCAACTGGATTTTACTCTGTACACCCCAACTCTTTGGACTTGACCATCCAGCCAGTGTTTTACTGAGCCAGTTTGTTGCTTCTGTTCATGTAATTGTTTGGCTTAATATGTTAATGGTAAATGTATGTGAATTTTCAGTTATTTTTATAAAATAGTCAAAACCTGTTTCTGAGATGCTGTCCGTAGTAAGAACCTTGCACTTTCTCAAATGCAGTGTTTGGCTTTCCAACTCTTTCAGCAGTTTAGGGTCATCATTATGATATTGTCAGGTTACCAAGATTCCTGGTTTTAGAGTTGTTTTTTAATTTGTTCCTTCATTTACAAATTAAGTTTGATTCATAAACATGAAAATAACTACATAATCTAATGTTGTCTTGGGGCAAGTCATAATTTTCTGATGATGTCCAGTTGTTTCTTACTGGCGCTGGAAATATCAGAGTTTTTCCTTTCATCAGTGAAAACAGTATTTTTTCAGTAATCAGCACAGTGTGACTAAGATATCTCATAAAATTAAGTTAAATGCCTTTTCCAGTTTTGTTCGCTTAAAAGAGGGAGAGCAATCTTATATGTGGACCATTGCTGAATGCCAGTGATTCCAAGCGTGAGTGCAGCACCGCCGTTCTTTTGGTAGAGGATATAGAGACCTGAACCACTGCTGTAAATGCAGTGATTTGGTGTTTCACTGCACTGAAGAAGGTGGCTGAATATTTGCCCAATTTCTTTGCTCATAGTTACATTTTCTTCTGTCACTGGGCAAAACAGATCTGATCCAAGGAAATTATTTATCCCAATTTAAAGGAGAAAAACAAAGAGAAGAGCTATGATTCATGCCTCTAGGAGTTCTTTAAAATGTATTTTACTCTGAAAGTGTTACAGTTAAATATTCCTATTTCAGTTAGAGAAAGTTCATACCAGCTATATAAACTTTCAGGAAATAAAAATGTTTACTCTGGAAGTCCTTGTTTAGTTCTGAGAATTCAAAGAATTTTATTATAACATAATGTTTCTGATATACATTTGTTGGATTTCAGAACAACAAGGCCACTGAAGAATGGAAAACACACCCTTTGTTTAGTGGGCAAGTAGCAGGTGGTGATAGTATGTGTTTCCCTCAGCCCAAACCTGGGCAGGGCCCCATAGGCTGGCTACCATAGAGCAAGCAGAAAAAATATATGCTACTTGTTATTTTATGCTTGCTATGAGGAGTTAGTTTTCAGAAGAAAACAGGAGATTAATACCCAAACTAGGTTTTATAGATTTTCTCTATCTTCTGAAGTGTCAGTATATAGATAAGAGAGAGTAGGCGATACATGTTTTTAGCAGGCAGTTTCCTGTCAGTCAAAGATATATTTTTTTCCTGAGGGCATCCTCAATCAGTGTACTTTTTTTGAAAAGTTTGCTTTGGATGCCTGATCAGGAATGTCAGGCTTATTCAGAAAAATCTGATGCCTGTTCATTTTCATGTCGGCAGAAAAAGCAAGCTTTTCTGTAGATGCTCTAACAAGTCTACCGGATGCTTTTGGATCCAAAGTTTTTAAGAGCTATTAGCAAAAACCTGTTACAGCATGAACTAATGTAGTACAAAAAAGAAAGATCCATCAAATTTGGTCTTTGGTGGAGAAGGATTTTATTTCTTGAAATGTAATTAGGTTTCTTGGTATGTACTAGAGATGGCAGTGCCAGCACAAATATAAGTTTCCATTTCCTTGACTAAGATTCTGACAATATCACTGGTTACTTTTTTTTTTTTTTTCCCTCAAAAATCTTTTTGTAACACCCTGTAGAAAGCTTTTATTACTTTTTTTTAAATTGTTAATTGCAAACTTATGGTATTCTCAGGAACGTGTTATAGAATGAACTATTAAGTGACGAGCTCTGACATCAGTAGTCAGTTTACTGTGGAAAAGTTCAGATAATTCATAGCATACTATAATATCACAATTTGTGTTAAATCCTGTGGTTATTCTGTGCAAATAGTTGACACAGATTTTATAGTATTAAAATCTGCTTTTACTCTAGGGTCTCCTTCAGAAAAAAATCAATTATTTAGTATACGTAAGGATCCCTTGCCAGAAAATATTTAATATTACCTTTTGATTAACAATAAACTGTAATATATTTTATACACAATTGAATTCTTTGGAGGCTGTTCCAAATGCTGGCTCGTTGCCACAGTTAGCACACCAGAAGGACAAGTGGAGAAAAATGTATGTTCTTTGTCTGACCTGGTACTAGCAGAAGAATCAATAGCAACAAAAAATTTTGGTGACCAGGAAGATGAAAGGTATGAGTTGCTGAAAGTGACATTATGTAATTCTTTGATAGGTCTCATAAATGTTTGGTTTAAAGAAAAATGTAAAGGACTGTTTAGTTAGGTTATGCCAAGGGGTAGGAGTACTGGTATAGGCACAAATAGATGGAATTGAAGAAAAGGTAGAAGAGACTTGGAAGACTTGAGTAAATAGCTGCAATCAGAAGCAAAATTATGTTATAACTTGGATAAAGAAATAGGCAGCCTAAATATGAGAATAAGATTAGAATTTAATAATTAGAACTGATTTCATACACCTGGAAGGAGGCATTGTCCTTAATGGAAAGAGAAGTTTGTATATTTAGGTGTGTTGCTAGTGGAGTGTAGATATTGCTATTCAAAATCAGTCATTCTTTCTGATTTCCTTGTGTCACTGAGTGGCAAAGCAAACAGTAGAATTTGTATCCTGAGTCCAACAGTCTTTATGGAGAAGACTGTTATAATATCTTTTTCCATTGATCAGATGGCTTTTCACTTAGCACAGTGCACCGGTGTTGAAAGATGACAAAGTAATCTTGGAATTTTGTAGCTTCAATCTCTGACTTCATGGAAATCATATTTGAACTTCAAATGTGAAAGAATATTATGCCATTATGCCATCACAATCTCATATTTCTTACTAGTATGGGATTTATACAATAGTGACTAATTTATATAGTACCTTAAATTTCTATTATATTGCCATCTTCCTTCTCTTTGCATTGTATGAGTAAGAGCAAAGTCAACAAATAATTTGATTTGTTAGCTTGAATTTGTGTACTGCTATCTATCACCTCATTTCCCATAATGAATAAGTTTTGGGCTTCCCCTAATTTTACTGCAGTAAACATTCCAGAAAATACACACTGTGTTTTCCCCTTTCAGAATTTTTGTGGTGGCACTATGAAAGATTTACTTATTATCATCTGTTCTATAAAAGAGAGATCCTCCTACCATAGCCTGTTCCCTTGGTAAATTTTACCCAACGAAATCACTTTCCAAACTGTTAATTTTCTTGATGTCATTTTTTCATTACAGAAGTTTCACTAGTGCCTAGCTGTTAAGGCTCTCATATTTTATCAGGTTTTGGTATTCAAAGTTCTTTTTACTATTTTCCTGACAAAAGATTTATAGTTTGGATATAGATAAGGTCTTTAACACCTTGTACTGGGTCTGACTGGGGTGGAATTATTTTTCTCCACAGCAGCCTGTGTATTAGATTTGGGACCAAAACAGTGTGGATAACAAACCAGTGTGTTGGCTGCTGCTGAGCAGTGCTTGTACAACATGAAGGCCTTCTCTGTTTCTCACTCTGCCCTCCACAAACACCTCACCTGAATTTACTGAAGACATGTTCCATGTCATACAGTGTCATGCTCAGCAATAAAACTGGGGGAAGAGTGGAGTTTTTTCAAGGTAGCCATTGCTCAGAGAGTGCCTGGGTATCAGTTTGCTCATGGGAGGTAGTGATTGCCCCTGGCCCTACTTGGGTTTTTTTTCGATTTGGATTTTTTTTCAGCTGTCTTTGATTCACTTGGAAAATTTGGGATTTCTATTTATTTAGTTAGTTGGTTATCCTATTTATTAAACTTTCTTTATCTCAACTCACATTTTTTTCTTGCTTTTGCCCTTCATTTTGTCTCCCCCATCTCCCTGGACAAGAATGACTGGATGAGGGCTTAGGTGCTGGTTGGGGTCATCCCACCACACCTATTCTTAAGACACTGGATATAAAATCTGTTCATAGTGTCAGTATCTGGAAAATCTGTCTGTTTGTCTTTTTCTTTGAGAACACTTGATCCTGCAATTGTATTTAAGAACAAAGTGTATATTTGATTATTCGGTGGTGTCCTTCACCTTCCTTGTTAGGGTAGCTAATACATTTGCTTTGTACTATGGTCATTTGTTTGAATAAATGTCATCATTATATTGATTAATATCCTGCCTTTCATAAGACCCATAAAATTTCCTGTCTAAATTCTGTGTGTCCTGTTTTCAGTGATGCAGAACAACTATTTTTCATATATAATACACTGAAAATCAGTTTGGAACAAAGGACTAAAGGAATGGATCAAACTTTTTAAAAATTCATTTGTTATTTCTGAGGAGATATTGAAATAAGGCGTAAATGTTATATGAGAATCCAGACAGCTGCTTAAACCTGGGCAACAGAGGTTTCCCACTAATTGCATGGTGGAATCATTGTTGGACACCCACGAACTCCCTCGTGCTGGATACACTCAGTGTAGCTGAGCACAGATTTCAGCAGACTTGAGCTAGACTGAAGATTTAGGTGGAGAGTGATTGGTATGAATTTGGAACATAGTCACTCATGCTTCATTTTGCTGTCTGTCGTAGTGTCTGCTGAGAACATCTGGCAAGACTTAATGTGAAAGCCATGAAGTCTAGTGTGTCTTTTCAATACAACACTCTGGCCATCCTGCACAACTGACAGCTCTGGAATTTAGTTTAAGTAGGGCTAAGACTACCATAATCTAGCAAGAAAGGAAAAAAAAACCCAAACAAAAAAAAAAACCAAAAACTCCAAACTTGTCTTTGAAATGCTTATAACAAAGGGGCTAAACTGTTTACATCTTTTTATATAAATGTGAATTGTCATCTTATCTGTATGACATGATAGGTTATGACAGTTTCAGTGAAAAAAATTTTCCTTGATCAGTTCATTGTTTTCTGTGAAGGATAAGCCTTTAATATTTTCTGTCTTTTCTCAAGGACTTCCTGTGTTGAGGACTCAGCCCTGAGTCCTTTCTATCTCATGCCTTACTATCTGGTGTCCAAACACATAAATGAAGAGAGAAATTTAGAATTTTTAACTTTGGTGGGTCCTTACAGTCTCAAGGATTCTCTGTGATTCCTTGTTCTCAGACAGTCCTTTGGTCTTTGGTTTGCTTTTGTGTCATAGCAGGACAACTGGGTCCCATACCTTGCAGATGACAGCAACGAATGGTTTTCCCACTTCAGGGAATTGCTGCTGACTGTTCCTCCTGTGTCAGCTGTTAAGTCTGATACCTCAGGCACAGGCTACTTCAGCATCATCTTTCTGGGCTCAGCTTCAGTAGTGTTTAGACCCTTTTACCAGTGCTTTCTCAGCACAGAAGTTGTTTCGTTAAGGTGTCAGTCAGATTTTGCATTGCAGCTCTTGCTCCTTCTCTTCTCTCTTGGCTCAGTGCATGGACTGAGGTGATGTCAGCACTGTATAAGGTACTGTTTCTTAAGGTACTGTTTCTTAAGCTCCTAGCTAAAGCTTGCGTGAGCTCCTCTGTCTGTCAGACAGGAGAGGAGCACATATTCCCTTCCGCTCTGGAATGCTTCTGTGTTGTTATCTTTGAAAGCTGCTTCTCTTTCTCCCTCTGGCTGTGGGTTACAACCTCTCTGGCTAACATTGTGCTTTGCTGATGTTCCTGCTATGGTTTTAAGGTTCATAGTTCTTTCACTCCAGTGATTTTTATTTCTTTCCTTACATTGTTTCTCTGTAACGTACCTCTTTTATTATATGTTTCTACATTTTTCTGCTGAAATTGGAACTCTGTGCTCCTTCAGAAAAGGATATATAATGAAATGATGGACTTCGGTACTTAGTGTGATCCTAGCTACTCAATTAATGTTTGTGTTTGTTTTTTTTCTTTCATGAAAAAGCCCTTGGTATTCTCTCCAGCACAAAAGATGGTTTCATAACTGTAGTTATTCTGAGGATAATAAATTTTCCCCTATTTATTGAAATAGAAATACATCCTTGTTTGCTCCCCTAAGAGTGGTGACAATTTATTCTAGATCATACGGTTTTAAGGAAGAATTACTTGAAATTCCAAACCTTCAGAGTGTGAAAATTACTATTCTTATGATGAGTTTCTTTTTCTGGGTAGATTACCTGCTAGTGCCTTTGTGAGTGGCCCTTAATTCATACCACTTACTTATATCTGTCAGTTGATTTGTAGATATTTGTTAATGAGAGTGTGTATGAAAATATAAAATTTTCCTCAGATTAAAACCAGCTTTGAATTTTATTTTTTTTATTAACTAATATCTTTGGTATTGTTGTTAAAAAATTAATTTTCAGTGTAATTAACAAATTCAATGTGTCTTCTTTTGCAACTTGTGTTGAGTATTATCTTACAGAAATGAGTTGTCTAAGTGCAGATATTAAATAATTCTTCGTAATATCACAAATAGTTACCACTGCATATAGGAATCATTCAGAGCTGTTTATATATGAGATAATGGTTTTCACAGAAGTATATTATTAATAAATAATTGCATTTATAGCAAGTAAACATGAAGAAATATTAATCATGGTCAGTTTTATTACAGTATGTTGTGTTCATGCAAGTGTCAGAAGTGCATTACAAATGCTGATTAATCTGGGAAATAAACAAATAGAGGAACACAGAGACGAATGTCACTGCAAGAATATTTATGTGAGCTTTTGGTTTAATCTTGCCAACTAAGTGCTGCAGGTGAAGTGAGAAAACCTTCCACCTTTAAAGCTCTACTGGTATTTAATCAATACATTGAAGTTTTAGTCACTGGAGTTTGAATGGATTTCACTATGTGTGGTAATCTGCTCTTCTTTATAAAGAAGAGATTTCAGGTGTCTCCATCTTGTATGTGTTGCAGTGCAGTCATTGAATGGGCCAAGTGCAAAATATTCAAGGGCTGTGTCTGATAATTTTGGTTTCATGGACTTTTTTTTCTATACATATATTTTATTTTCCTCCTTGTGGTATCCTTACAGTATCAGTATCTGCAAATTATGTTTCTGAAAGTGCAACAGCTTTGCAAAAACCAAAGACCATACAGTTAGAGAGATCTGTCATGTAATGTCTGTCCCTCTATGCTACACATAATATTTGTAAATAGAAAACATTCTTCAGCCTGCTGCTGTAAGAGTTATAACTGGCTTCAGCTTCTAATGAATCTGATTTTTCTCAGGCAGGAGTAAAGGTCTCTGGTTCTAACCATTTTATTCCCTGTGCATATCTGATGGACATATACAGGCAGGCTGACAACAGGTTTGTTATCTACAGGGCAGAAGAAAAATTAAATAATACAAGTAGGAGTCTAAAGAGGAGTTTACAGTAACAAACTGACAAACTCTTACAAAGCAGCTGCAGGAAGAGGAGACCTGTTTGATAATCCTGGGCTGTGTATTTCTAGAATGAGTGGGGGTTTTTGTTTTGTTTTGTTTTGTTTGTTTGTTTGTTTTGGGTTTTTTGTATGTATTAATTTTTAACCTCTGGGCTGTTAATGCAGTTGTGTTTCCAGTGGAAGATTGTACTGGCCTCTCTCCTTCCTTCTCCCACAGAGGTGACAGAGGTCAGTCATTTGCCTGTTCCCCCAGTAAATACAGACATCATTCTTGCTAGTCTCTCCTTGTAGTGTACCACTTACTTATGGTGTTTATTCATAGTTTTATTCTATTATTTCTTAGTTAATATAATGCCTTTTAAAAAATAATAGCTGTTTAATTTACTCCTATAGGAAACAATTTTTTATATAAGACAGAACATTTACAGAGGTGGAATATACACTTGTTGCTTGAGTTTTCCCTAGTTTCTACTCAACATTCCTCTTTCAGAGGAAATAAAGAAAAAAATAAAGATGAAAAAATAGTGCATGAAGAGCTGCTGAAGAATTTCAATAAAGATTAGTAGGCAGATTAGTATCAGAGCTGAACTAATGTCTGTTGCTTTTGATAATTTTGTAGTAGCAACCTAACTCACCAAATTCATACTAGCTATAGGTTTTTTTAGACTGCAGTCTAACTGCAGTACCTGACCCGACACTAGTCGGGTCAAAACTGATTTAGAAAACGTGGAAATCACCATCAGTTACACTTGTATATATTATTTTTACACAATTTCCCGGAAGTTTTAAGAATATCATGACCCTTGTTCTGTAAGTCAATTTTACAGTATGTCCAAACCACTGTAATAGTACACAGAAAAGGTCATATTTGAACAGAAGATTGGTATTTTCATGCTTTGATATTGCCCTAATTTCCTGTAATTAGAGTTGAACACATTCAGGAAACTAAGTAAAAACTGTGTGGAGATTTGTTTCATATTATTCTGATGCGAGTTTTCCAGCCTCCTCACAATTGTCCTCCTCAGAAAAATAAAGAAAAGACTTTAAGTCTTTCTTGAGTCAGTCTCACACTTTTCATAATCATAGTTAAGGGAATAGCTGTTTCAGCATAAAAGGAGCTTCCAGACATTGTTCACTCTAGCCTGAATCAAAGATGTCATGAAGTGATTTTTTCTCTCATTTGTTCTGTCACTATTGAATCTGAATACTATTGAGTCTTTTTTTCATTCTAGTCCTTTTACCAGAATAACCTCAGCCTAATTTATCCTGCTTATTTTATTCTTCCTTATGGTCTTCTTCCCTTTGCCTTTGTTCTTCTCCTGCTTTGCTTTGTAATGTTCGTCTGCTATAATCCACTTCTCCTTTTCTCAGAAATACCTTTCTCATTGTTCTGGACATGCATTCTGCTCCTACCTTGTAGAGCCATACAACATGTCTGCTAAAGGCCTACACAACTTTCTTGCTGACTTGGTTCTCTCGTCCAGCAGCTTAACAGTTCTCGGGACAAGAACTGTGTCTTCCAGTGTTTGTATAATGCTTGATGCAGTAAGGTCTGTAGCCATAGTAAGACTCTTTACCATCCACTGTTCTGCTCATGGAAGTGATCATCCAAACACCAATGTACAGTCTAGCGATAATTAAGAACTTGCAGCCTAGTTAAGCCTAGTTAAACTTAAGCTTAAGCTGCCTGCATGCATGTTTTGTATAGTCAGATTTTCAGGAGTAATACTGGTACTCAGCAACAGACTTTTTTGTAAGTTCTCTCTACTTTCCTATAAATAGTTATTGAATGCTAGTCTTCAGAGTCTTTAATTCAACATCAAAAGTATGTGCAGGGGAATATCCACGTCACCTACCTATAAGCAACAGTTTTAAGAGATTCTATAATAAATGAATAAAGGGAGAGACAGGTTCCTCTAAAGGGCAAATCAGAGAGGAAGCGTAACCTAAATGGTCTGGACTTTGTATGCTTTTCCATTGATCAAGACACTTTTTTTAAAGTCATGCATGTCTTAAGAGATTAAAAATGAGAAGAATGCATGAGTATGGGTAGATGTTTTTGATGAATAGGATCTGTAATAGAAATTTAATAACCTTGAATGTAAAATATTGATCTTGTTGCACTTGCCCTTATAAATTTCTTTAAAACTGTAACTTTTTTTTTTAGTTGCAATTACATGGAAAGACAGATATAGTCTTAGCATCCGTAATCTAACATGTGACATGATGCAATATACAGTTTGCAGCCCTGAAGGTCAGGAACTTGAATTTTATTTATTAGAGAGAGAGAACTTGATTTGGTGCTATGGCAGAAGGGTGTGCTTTTAGACAGAGGTGGAGCAGAAGGGAGAGAATGTTGGATATCATAGATCTTGTAAGTGACTATGGAAATCAAGGTCATTGATGAATTTTAGCAAATGTATTGACAGCAACTGAAAAAAAATATTGAATACTCTGTATTAGAAATATTATAGAAGCATTTGATGAGGAGCATAGTAATATCCTACAAAATTGATTATGAAAGACATTGTTAAGCAATGTTGTGTGTTCTGGAGTTTTGCTGCTAGTCTTGGTCTGGAAGTAGAAGGCAGCTGTCTGTGTATCTGAGATAATGTTACCAGATTAAGCCAACATTTGAAACAGTGGAGAGTACTCTCTATGGTGAAAGTATAGTATATTTTTTACCATTAAAGAAGGAAAAGTAGGTAAATTTTTTTTGTGTTTTCTTTGTTTGTTATTTACTACATCATGTACTACAACTGTTTCAGGCCTCTCTGTGCTATAGAGATTTCCTGTCTAAATTTGACCACGAATCAAATGTCCTGGATAAATTTGACCATCTTTCTAGCAGACACTCCAAAAGTCAAACTGGTTTGTTAGCAACCTTATATATTTTAGTACTCTTAGCAAAAGTTTGGTGGCAAGGGTACTGCAAGCCTATTCTAGTTTCTTGGTTTTTAAGATTGCCAGCTTCTTGTGTTTGGGATGCCTTAGTGTTTGCTTAGTAGTTGTAAATAACACTTAACATAAACTGGTTTACAATATCATGTACAATGAATAAGTAATTGTAGAATTCTAACTATAGAGAACATATTTACAACTTTATGGAGCTAATACCATTCTTATCTCTCTTTCTAATCTACTCAAAGTGTCTCCTACTGTATATTATCTGTTTAATAACCTGTTTGAAAAGCAAGATTAAAGTGTTCTTTTTATAAAATTTCTTAATTTACAAAAAAATTATCCCTTTTTACCCAGCCCCACCTGAAGTTCCATGCCAATTCAAATCTTAATTCCATCAAGAATAATATATTTAATTCCTAATATAATTCAGGGATGGCTTTAACTTTTTTTCCTCTAGGTGATTCAAGAATCAGGGCAATTAGTAAATATTAGAAGAACTGTAATTGTATGGTGAGACAAAGCATTCTTTTTCTGCTGTGATCAAAAGTCCATTTAGTCTTTTGATGTACCCAACATATCATTGCTTATAAAATAAGATAAAGCTGAAGTTTAGTAGTGCAGACTTGAAGATGAGATTATTGCATATAACATTAGTGATTCTTGATGGAGCTAATGATGGAGTAACTTAAGCTGGCAGGGTCCTCTAGAGGTCATGGGATCAATCCCCTGAACAAAGCAATCACAATTCTGAAGTTAGATAGCGTTACTATGGGCTTTAATTGAAAAGTTTTGAGTGTCTCCAGGAAATTGAGACTCCTCAGTTTCTCTGGCACCCTGTTCTAGTATTTGACTACCCTCATGGACAAAAGTTTCCATCTGCTGCAAGAGCAAATCATGGTAATGACATTTCTGAGGTGATTATTGCCTGGGGTGACTAGCTTCTCAGTCTTTGAAGGATTCCATGATAGCATACACGTACAGTTTATTAAAGGAAAACAGGCTGTAGCTGTCAGCAGTGATGGTTCTAATGCTCTGAGCCAGTGAGCAACTTCTTAGCCCTGTGTGTTATAGTGCCAGGCTTGAAGCTGGCATGTCTGCCATCACACACAGTGGAAGAGAGAAATAATGCTCAGATTTTAACAAGAGTTATAAAGCTGTGGTGAAGATGGATGGATGCCAGTGTTTTCTGCTGAGCCACAGAGCAGCCTGGATATTTTACCACACTGTGCTGACTGCACACTGGTAATTTTGTTTTGCAGCCCTCTCAGCCTTTGGAACAGCAGGAGTGGGAACTCTGAGCTACCTCCAACTTTACTAATCCACTTTTGTTTTCTACTCTTTGTTTTATGGTCAATTCATGTTACTTTTTCCACGCCTACAAACTCCTTAGGAAGAGTTAAACTATTAAGGCCTCCATGACTTAATAAAAGATTTTTACCCCTACCTACAAATTATCTTACATTATAACAAGAACTTTGATAAAACATTTTAGGTTGAACCTCTGGATGTCATCTTGTCCAAACTTCTGGTCAAAATATGTTCAGTCATGAAGTTCTTGTTAGAGGTATACTAAATTTAGACACTAAAAATAAGTATCTGTGTGTTTTGCTTCTGAAGTAAAAAAAAATAAAATAATCATTTGGAATTCCTAGGGTAAAATGAAATAATCATCTGGTATAAAAGGAAATGCTTTGATTGAGGTCATGAGTTGCAGTCAGGCAACTAGAGTGAACAAAGCTCTGAATCTGGCAACCTGTTAAAAACTGTATTCTATAATCGTGGTCCTATTACTAATTCTTAAACCCTAATGGATATGATGGCTGTTTATTTTAACTGTCATTAATAACACAAAGCTGTTAACAATAAGAAGGGGGCGGGGTTTTTGAGTTGGGTTTTTTTCATTGCAGATAACTAACTTTAATTCATGAATAAAAAATAGAGGAAACCCTCAGAAAAGCTCTCAGTTTAGTTTTCTACTTTTGTTTATGTAGCAGAGGTGAAAATTATCGCAGGAAGAAGCTGTTTCTTTGGTTTTACTATATGAACTCTGAACATAGATATAACTTCTATTCATAGAGTACAGAAGCTGCAAAGTAACTCAGAAAGGCACATTATACTGATGTGGCTGTAGATGGCAACTCCTGAAAGCCTGAGGGCGTGGGACAATATTGAATCTAACTTGAAATGCATTTACTCAGATCCTTGTTACAGGGGTTCTGCAACCTGTTTGCAGTCACTGTTGCTGCTATCACTTGTTTGCGAGAGCAGAGGAGTGTCAGAGCTTGAGGAGGCACATGCCCTTGCTCTGAAAACAAGTAGGGGCAGTGGGTAGCACGGCTTGATTTCTCCTGACTGCTCTTTGCAGTAATTGGAAAGAAAGAAGAAGCAGAAGCAGTGTGCCCGTTCTGAGCAGCCTTACTGACAAATTCCAGCGACTTTTGTGGGCTATTCTTGTCTTCATAGTAGACTTATTGTGAGGTATTCTAAAGTGTGTTGTCTGAAGTCTTAGGTCTTCTGCTAAATATCTGGATAATGAAAGGAAAGTCAAATTTTTGTGCAATTTTTTTTATGGCTTCCCACACACTTGTGCTTCCTTCCACTTTTTACCCCTTTGATTGTTTTTGCTGGATCAATGGCTTTTATTCATATTTTCTAAAGATTTAGTTTATTGAAGTGTTTGGGCACAGATGAAGGCATAGAAATAATAAGCAGGAAGTAGTGCATACATCTTACACTGCCTGTGCCCAAGTACATTAAAATATAATTCTTTTTAGCAATTAAGTGTAAGCATTTGGTACGTATGCAATGTACATCTTACATGTTTCCCAACAGCTTTTTTTGCATAATGTTTTCTCTGCTGTTTTCTTGGTTACGTTATCAAAAAATAAGCAACAGTATAGGAATTTCAAGAACATAGTTATAAAATGCAAAATTAATTTAGTCTGCATATCCTTGTATCAGCCAATTTTTTGTCCTCACTTTTATTTATTGCAAATTACTTAGAATTAGGTGGATAATACTGGTGATGGTGTAGTCTTCTGGAGTTAGACTACTAGGTATTTAGTACTAGATAGTTTGAGGAAGACTTAGTTCTGCATTTACTTTTCTGATGGTATTGCAGCACTTCGCGTGGAAACACAGGCATTGCCAGACATGGTCAGCCTATGGATTTCTCTAGTCTCATATGCTGCCCTTGGTAGTGCAAATAGGTTAAGAGGCAGGCTAGATAACATAATTCACTTAGGAGTTTACATTTATGGGATGAAGCAAATGTTATTAATAATACTTCGTGCTGTACTTGGGGCACAGGGATTCTTATACCCTGAAGCATGAGATTTAATTACTCTTACATCATTGTCTTTGCTTACAAAGCTGCCAGTGTTGTTTGTCATCAGAAAATTATCCAACCCTTTTAAAAAGCAGCTTTAATATTTGTCTCAATGAACTTTCACAGCAGTAACTCCAAAATTAATTAAACACTGCCTGGGAAAAATGGCTCATTTATGCAGTTGAAAGTTTACTATCATTTCATAGAAGTAGATTTTTCACACTCATGGGATAAAGTTCAAAAGAAATTGGATAGTTTTCACTATGCCCTTCATTATTTTATTATGCTTTTTCCCAGTTGATAAATTAATTGGTTGATTGCATATATTAAGTGAGCTTCCTCCTTCCATACCCCTCAACCCCTTAGCTGCTTTTGGATCACTACAGGCCAAAATTAAATACGTAATAAGCCTATACATATTAGTAATCTTATGATCTATGTAAAGTAACTCTATTACTGATAGCATATTTATGATCTGTCAGAAGTATGCTTTTCTAAAGCTAAAACTTAAAAGCTAAACTTCAGCCAAATTTAGTAAATTCAGTGAGTTAATTATCTTAAATACCTCCTGTTTACATGTGCTGAAAGTTGTGTGCTATTTTTATATGTTTTTCTCATGTTAGTATTAATTTCTGTTTATGAGACAAGGTGTAGGTTATATCTGATAGCTATTCAGTGTTCCTGATATTACTTGTAATGCATGTTATATAATATTTTTAGATTAAAGATTTGAGGGCAGAACAGTATGGCTTTTTATGACAGTGAAGTATAAACCAGTTATAATTACATACAGTGAAAAAGGTAGGTTGTAAGTACATCCACAAAGAGAACCAAGTCCAAAACACAACTGAAGGCAAAGAAGTTAGTTTCAGGGGGTGCGCAAGTGGTTGGGGGATGGACAGAGGACAGGAACATTCACTCTAGATTTATGATCACTTAATTCAAAATGTGATTATGGTCTAAATAAATCTGTATTTCTTTCTACAGTTTTTTAGTTCCAGTATAAAAAGGCTTAATGTTAAAAAATGTGTCATGTCAAGATTATTATCTACTGGTATTTAATTTTGTTCATTATTATTATAATTTTATGTCCTTAATGTCTTCTCCAGTGCTCCACACTTCATGTTTTTAAATTACCTGCGATTATTGTTAATATAGTCTTTCATGGGCTTTTGATGACTGTGCACTCAGCCTGGCATTGAGCTTGCAGAGGACCTTCATCTGTCTGTGTTATATATAATTATATGTGTATAAAAGACCCTGTATTCCTCAGTGGCAGATGGCTTACTCCTTTCAAAAATCTAGAATTACAAATAGTTTTCTGTTCTTAAATGAACTATACAACTTTTAAAGTCATAGTTCCCTGATAAAGCTGCATACTGCTTCTCATATATCACTAAATTTTCAGGTAAAAGTGTGAAATGGCACGTGGTAGTTTGGGGAGGAAAATCATGTTACTCATAGCCACTTCCCTGACCTCCTCCTTGGAGGTTCCCTTTCAGTTGAAGTGATACCCAACACACTGATGTTAACAACAAATCAGCCACCCATAGTACCTGTCAGGAGCCAGACTGTCTTATGGCTGCTTGCTCTGCTTCTTAAGATTATTATTTTTTCCCCATATTGAATTAACTTCCTGTTTGTGATGACAGTATTTGTTGCATATTGATTCCTGGATCTTATTGTATAAGGCATCACTTTGTCTGGACAGCAGAAACTGTTTCTATTTCTTGTGAGTGCTCTCTCTGATAAAATTTCTTGCTTAATTTATTCTATCAATGATTTACATTCTACAATAAATAGCCATCTTAGCAGATAAGTATATAATAATATGTACATGTGACTACTAATAATTGCTGCATTAGAGGATGCTGAAAAATGCTGTTTCATCTAGCCAAGGTTGATATCAGATTGTACAAATCATTCTAGGGCTGCTTCCTTTTTTTTCCATTTATTTTTCCTAAATCACTATTATTTTCTTTCAGTAATCTAATGGTATAATTACTGCTTGATTTGTAGCCTGCTAAAGTCAGTAGAAACATCCCTGTCATATTCAGTGGGTGTTAGATTTATTTATTTTTTCCATCAGCCAACCTGAATTGTTTCTTGCATGTATACCTTTTGCCTAAAAACCTTTTTGATTCACAAGCTAAAGACTGTTCGTGATGCACAGTCCAAAACCTTTTCCTTCCTCTTTCACTGTCTTTGACTGTAAGATTACAGTTCTTATTGAAAGGTCTCTAAGGTCTGTAAAGGCAATGGAAAGACTTTTTTTATTTTTTTTTTTTTACCTAGAAAACAAAAAGGAATAAAAAACTTCTGTCATTACAGAAAAGAAAATGCCTGGATCATAGAAGGAACAACTGTGCTGAATACAAATGTAAACTTTTAATTAATGAATTTATATATTTATATGTGTTGTTGTAGAAAGTTTAATCATTACCTCCAACAAATTTTCTGTTGGACTGTCATTGAGATCTACTTTATTTGTGTATTACATAGTTCAACTTACGTAGAAGAATGCATGGTACTGAAAATATTTTTGGAACTATTGGTAATATGATGAAATATGGATGGTTTTGCAATGTTGCCTCTGTGCAAATTATACTTCCATTCCCAATTCCTATATTAAAAATGCAAAATACAAAAAATACTGAGTCAAGTATAGTTTTAGCACTTTTATGTTTTCCATAAGTTGTTTCAGAGCCCAGATATTTATAGTTGTGTTGCTTTCTGGTTGACAGCTTCACACAGATCTGATACCAGCATTTTACCTTGAGTGGTAGTTTTTTTCTCAGAATTCTTTTTCTTTCTTTGAAGATAATCTAATTTGAAATGACAGTTTTAAACTACTTTCAACATACAGTACTTGATGCTCAGCATTGCTTGGTAGACAAAGTGCTGACTGTAGAAGCTGTTCAGTTTTTCTTCTTGAAAGTATTGTTATGAATTGCACCTTGGCAAAATAATGGTTAACCAAAGAATATATCACGGTAGTCTCTCTTTCTGCATGCATACTTCAATACTGGTGAAAATAAGACAGAGAAAGAAGGTGGAATAAAATAAAATGGTGGTCTTGAAATAATTTTTGTTTAAGTTTCAGAAATTGTACCATGAACCACTATCTGTTCAATGGTATTCTTTTCATCATAGAGCTAGTTTGATTTTTACTGGAAATCAGTAGTAAAATAACTGCTATATGAGAATACATTCTGTTGTTAATCTGCTGGTAGACTGTTTAACCCAGTATTTACGTGGTTCTCCAGGGAGAGGCTTTGCAATCACCTTGTTGTGGCAAAAGTGTGCTGACAGCAGAACCAAAGGTGGTTATTTTTAAGCTCACTTGTATACTGCCACTGAGCGCTGTGGCTGGCGCATTATTAGACCCAGCTTCATAGTGAAGTGCGAGGAAAACCAAGTTCTTGCTTTGTACTTGTCAGCAAAGTGCCATCAACACCTCAGTGGCTGTAGAATGGCAATACCTAGTGGAGACCTTGTTCTGTAACCATTTGGTGAAAGCACTGTATTTTCTGATGACTCCATTAGATGAGTAAAGGAGAGCTTTTAATGAGGTCAAAAATGGTGGATCCCATTTACCTCATCTGATCTGGATGTAATACAGGGCCATTGTAGAAAATTGGGAATGAAAGAGTTGCATTATCTAGAGGCCTGAAAACAGGAAGTCTCTTAACACAGTTTACTTAATTTTCTCTGAGAAATAATTATTTTTTATCCGTTAGCACACAGTGTGTCATGGTGCTACGCCAGTCTTGATATATTCTCTGACTTCAGAACAGTATTATCAAACCCAGTTTAGGGATTTTTATAGGTTTTGTTTATCTGTTCTGTTGGACAGATCTGATGCATCTATTCAGAATGCTCATGTTTGTCATTTACCTTATTATTATTTGCCAGTTTACAGAACATCATTTAGCAATTCAACGAAGATGTCAGTTGAAAGCTAAACTATATGTCCAGAAAAAATTTTTTTAAAAGTATAATTATAGCTGGTAAATTACTGCTTAGCTGGTTAACTAGAAAGATACAAAGTTGCTGAGATTTGCACAAGCAACACAGACTTATTCTCCTCCCTTAAAAAAAAAGAACAAACCAAAAAGCTTATTTTTTTTCAATTCTGCTGTCTGCAGAACAAGATGTGGCAGTACAGTATTTGCTTTGCATGTTTTCTTTTATATATAAAATTTGTCCATGAGTTGTATAAAGTTCAACTTTATAATTCTGTTGGTAAAATTCTAACTACACTTGCAGTAAGCTGCTCCTCCCATGCTGTCCTAAATGTAATGGAGTTTAAGTATCATATGCCATGGGAATTATATAAAACCATGAGAGAATTTGCAAGAAGAGTAAATGAATAAAAAATACTAGAACTTAGCACTGTGTAATTAAAACCTTTTTTAGTATTTATCATTAAACCATTTTTTTCATTCAAATGATACTTTGGTCTTGTGTCATGACAGTGTTTATTTTATTTTAAAAATAATGAAGGAGTGAAAAAGTTACCTTTTGCCATGGTAAAAGCATAAACAAACACCTCTGAAACACAACTGGACATAATGCTGCAGAAGTTCATTTTTTGATACTCTTGCAGCTCATCAATCCAAATTATTGTTTTCCTTTATTTAAATAATTCTAACATACAGGTTCTTCGCATTGTTTAGCTGTAAATCTAATAATATGATTGGAATTGCTTAATAATCTTCTGTCTCAACCTTTTCTTCATTTCTGATTCATTATGTCTATTATTAAACCCAGCTGTTGATGTTTTTGAACAAACTGATTTCTGAATTAACTCTGCATTGTGTTTTATAATAACGCCACTTCTGAATTATCATGGGCTGCTCCCAATTTACTTTTAGATAATTAAAGGCTGTCTTTATTTCTATCCAAGTTGCCTGTTTTATTTCCCAGAACACAAGGATGTGATTTCATTCACACTGCTCTAAGGGTCTGAAGTTGATAATCATTTTTCTACATATGCCCTCATCAGTGTCATCTTCCAAGATGATGCTACAGGATTATTCCTTGGCTTTACTCATTAGCATTCACTAATGTTGGTGCTGTGTTGTGCTAGTCTGTCACAAGACATTTCCTCTTATTTTCCTGAGAAACCTTTACCTTCATGCTGTTGAGTAGCCCTGCTTTGTAGAGTATGTTTCTCTTCTTTTTACTTACTTTTATTCATATAAAATCTTTTTATGTCAAAATTAGTGGTACCTTAAAATCATTCATTCTCTAAATATTTAAATAGATTATATATAAATTAATGTAAATGTCATTGGGATAGTTTTATCACACGCATGGTGCATATACTAATTACCAAATTAAACTTAAGGAATTTAAAAGTAAGACATCAATATAAAATATTTTGGATAACTAATTTATGGGGTTTTGGTTTCTGCAAAGTAAATTAATATTTTTTTTGTTTTAAAAATCAAACCAAACTAAAACAAAATACCCAGCCCCAGATATACTTCAGGTGAAAAGACTGACCTGTTGCACACTTCAATATGGGTTCATACATAATATCTAATTTCCTTCTTTCACCAGATCATTTCACTGCTGAATACAGTAGGAAGACTGTTTAAAAAAACAAAAACAAACCACAAACAAAAAACCCTAAACTGGGGGGGAAATAAGGGTTTTACAGTAACAACTCCCCCCTACCCTCCCAACAAGTAAAAAGAATTATCTTGTTTATCCCCACTAAGGTTCATAAGAAAAGAACATTTTAAGCTCTTAATAGTATTTCAAATTAGTGTTAACCTCCATTTATGAGAGTTGTATCTATTTCTCCTTGGCAAGAACAAGAATTTTAATCTAATCCTACTTCTTTGCTCTTTTCACTCAAGGGGAAATTCCCAGACTTCCACATTTATTAATTGAGATTTTTATGGACTGGTTTCTTCCCTTTGTTATTTTTTGAGGGACTGCTTGTGGTACCTTTAAATGCAGTAGTAAAGCTGAGCAATGGACATGGCAAAGTGATCCTGACCTTATTAATAAACAGGATTAATAAAACAGGGTGAGAATTTGATGTACAAGAACATGTATCTATTTGTCCAAAAATGTAGTAGCAAGTTCTTCCAGGTCAATGTTACCTTCACAGATCAACTGCTTTTATGTACTTGGTTTTGTGCAAACGCATATGAATAAGTGAAATCTTTGAACTGGTGGCAGTGTGTTAAGTTTCTGTTTAGTTCATTACTTTATATGCAGGACTTTTCTCTGTTATTCCTCAAGAGGCAGCACTGTTAAGATGCTGTGTAAAATTTCCAGACAAGTGCTGAGGTACTCTAACAAAAAAAAGTGTCTTATTTATGATCTGTCAAATTACTGTTCTGAGAGTAGACCTTTTAGGTTGCATTCAGCTTTAATTTCACTGAATTTAAATAGCATAAAACGCCTTTTAGTTGGAACTTGGCTTGCATATTATATCTCTCATTTCAATGAAAAACATTCAGATGCAAATACGGTTTGTTTGGACTGAGCACAAATGCCACTATCATGACTGATGAAGGCTTTTGATCACACATCTACAAACTGAAACCTTAAAAAGGAAGAGGCTATTTGGACTGGCATATGCAGTGCCATGAATTATTTAGTTCCCATTATTCATAAATCTCTTTGAAGAGAAGGCTTATGAGGCTTTTAAGGAGGAGTAGTCATAGTTGTGTTGCCAGTTTCTATTTATGCTGTGACTGACTACATGTGCAAACTTCTAAACTGCAAGAGTTGTACTGAATATGAAAGAGGTGCGTTGGCGAACTTCTCAGGAATGGCCCTGAAAGGCTTATTTGGTTTCCTAGGATAAGAATGGGGATGCCTCTATTGTAACCGCCTGTTTTGGCGTGCTCCAAGAGGTGAGCAAGGCAAGGGCACGTCAGTATAATTTGGTGAGCTACCCAGTTAGCTGCTAGGGACCCAGTTGAATCTCGTAGAGCACATGTTCACAGTTGGAGTTTCTTCTGCCACTCATTCACTGAACTACAAATCTCTTTTGGCTGTGCTCCAACAGCAAAATGAAAATAGAAATACCACCCTCTTTTTTGCATTCTTTCATGCAGAATCCTTTATTGTACAATATTTTTGCTACAAATGGGTGACATTTCAAAATGTTTCCTCTATTTCCAGCAATGATTGAAGCTGTACACTATATAGAAACACTGTTAGGCTATAAAGGGATTTTGCATGCTTGTTTAGCTCATTGTAATTGTGTCATAATGTTGTCTAAAAGATGCATGTTGGCAGAGATGTCAAGGAATGAGTTAGAAACACCTCATAGTAACTTTAGTAACTTGTTTACCTGCCTTGCAGACTAGTTTAGTGTTTGGAGTTTTTTGTGGTTTCTTTTTTGGTTTTGTGTGTGGTGGTTTTTTTTGTTTGTTTGTTTGTTTTTTTTTTTGTCAAGAGGGCTTCAGTTTGCATTACTTAGGAATACCTTGGGTAATTATTTGTATGGTATATGTTCTTCCAGGATGTTATAAAACTCATATTATGAGTCAAAGTACTATAAAGAGTCAACATGCAGTTGCTGTATAGTTCAGAAAGGTAGAGGGTTCAACAAATCATTTCTTTACTGTAACACATTTTCATCGTAAGTGTAGTAAGAATATTCTACTTCAGAAGTCATAAATAAGAGGATTATCCCAAGAACAGCATCCTGTCCTGTAAAGTCACTTTGATTATACTTAGTTTCTTTAATTTCCTAAAATAATATTCTTCAAAATTTTCTCAAAAGTATCTAATGAAAGTGTTCTCTTTCATTTTTCAATTCACTGTACATGTTACTCTAACTTAATTCCACTTGTTCAAATGTACCAAAATGCAGTATACTTTACAGGCAGTAATATATCTATATCCATACACAGTTTTATACATTACATTGTATATTATTCATATATATATATTGCTTTATATATTCTTTTATAGGATATAATAATGGATGTTACACATTATATAAAGTTATTGGTATTAAATGAGTAAGGTTATATGACAGAATATCGTTATCTTATATAAAAATATATTCAAATAATATATATACAGTATCTAGCACATATAGTATAAAATACAAAATATTATATGCATATGTGACATGTATAAAAATAGGTATACATTCATATTTTTTTAAATTCTGAGAGTATTTGCACTGATGTGAAAGGAAAAAGAAATATGAGAAATGGGAAGTGCAGAAAACATGCTCATTTGCTATTTATTGTTTTGGTTTTAAGGTGAGTAGTATATATACTTTCTCAGTATAGAAGTGCTGAAAATACAGATGACTGGAGTTCAGAATGTTAAGATTTCTGTAATAGCTAGTATGACCCATACACATTTGGTTCTCTGAGCTTTCTGATCTGGATCTGTGAATTTAATCTTCTCCCCTTCTTTTGACTTCATCTTGGCTTTTTTTTTCTCTTCTCTTTGATTTAATCTATTTACTTCCCTGGTTTTTAGTTTTTCTGTTAAATTTGAAGAACGTTTTCTTCTGTCATCCATAATTTTTAATTAATCTAAATATAATAACTTGCTGCACTTCCTAGACTCAATTTTTAAAGATCCTGTTCTATCTACAAGCTATGATGCTTCAGTCTTAATTTTAATTCCACCAAAGCGGCAGAACTTGCAGAACGTTCTTTTTCTCTCTTCAGTTATTTCTAGCAGTCATTCGGAAACTCTGATTTGGCACTGCCTTCTACAGTGTACCACGTACCATCATTAGCGTGTCTGCTTGCCAGGTGCATGTGCTGACTACACTTTGACTGTGTACACACACGCTGGTAAAGATGTTCTCTAATAAGTCCTTATTTTGATGACTCATAGGCAGAACTGAGCAGTTCATGAAATACACCTGGGTCTATTTTCAAGGAATGGCCAACACGGACATCTAAAGACCCAGAGTGAAGCGCACGTTGAAAGGCCCCAGTATAGAACACAGCTGTGACAACCACATCAACATCTCATGTCAGCAGTCTGTGGATGTTCATTAAGCTGGCAAACTGTGAGCCACCCCTTCTGAAACCTTCCAAAACTAACTCAGATGAACTGAAAGTGGAAGAGAGTTTAAATATAAATGGAATATTCTGTTTTTAATTGCTGCCCACCTAAGCAGAGCTTTTCAACCCATCAGCTTATTAATGTTAAAAATAACTTTTTTTTTCTTGCTGCAGAAAGCTTCCAGATTACATATTCTTTTGCAACCAGTGCTTCTGCTTTTTATATACCAACATGTTTTGCATATTATTGCATGTAGTAACCTGAGAGTGATATGGAGAGTCAGGACTACTGATAGCTGCCGTAAATGGCAATCAACTCTTAAATGAGTCTTGCCTACAATTTCAGTAGAGTGGCAATACAATTGAAGGGGAAATAAAAATGTTTTTAATGCTCAGATCAAAGAAAATTGGGGCTCAAGTCAATACTAAAAGTATCATATTTGGATAAATTATAGCTTCTTCAAAACCATTTTTATTTTTTAAGCTTCTCTTACAATGTTTCAAATCCAGAATTTAATATTACTTTCTTTTCTGCCTGAAAAAACTAATGGCTGTTTTATGAGCTTTCAAATTCTGAATATTCAGACGTATGCTTGTAGATTCTGCATATTCATTCCTATAGTCTCTTTTTAATAAAAAACTATGGGCTTGTATTTCTGTATACAAGAAAAGAGCAGGGGTAAAATCTTAAGTCTGGAACTGTGAATTATTTGAATTTGTTCATTTTAAGCTGTAGTTCATAACTAAGGAAAAGTTATAGAACAGCTGACAGCTTTTATTACGTTAGTTTGTATATTCAACACATATATTCATTTAAAACCACAGCAGAAGATTAGAATTATATACAGGAAAGAAGTTTGGGTTTATTTTTTTTTAATATGACCAGTCGATTATGAATTTAATGCATATAGTCAGGTAAAATTTTAAACGTAATAAAAGATGGTGTGAGGTTAAAAAGATCTATAGTAAGGATAAATTTATCTCTGGACAGTTCATCCTTATAAAAATAATTTCTCATTTATATGTCTCACCCAAGCTATAAAAGTAAGTCTTGCTCAGTAAGTCTTACCAGGGCAACTTTTTACTTTAACAGCATTAGTAGGCATCAAATAGGATATTGGCTGACAAAATGGGCTGACAATGAGTCTTTTCTATTTTCAAGACTGAAGTGGAGTCCTTTTTTGTGAAGCCAGATATATAAAAAAATGATAGTAGTTAGACTTTTTTTTTGGTTAAGATTACTAATAGTAGATGATAAATTACAGTCAAATATTTGAACTTTAGGTATAGTACACATTCTTTGTTATTTTTTTTTTATTACAGTTTACCTCTGTTTTTTTAACTGTCAGTAAATGTAAAAAAAATGCCAAAAAAGATAACATGAAAAAAATGCAAGAGTTACTTTTTAATATTATTTCACTAATAGCTATATAACCAAGTTGACAGATTCACCTTAAATTGTCCATACTGGGTGCAGATGCAATAAATAATTCATATGGAAAGCAATATATCTTCCTGTTAGGTTCTGGTCTGGGGAGTGTCGGGTTCTCACACTTCCTACCTTGTTTCTTAGAATGAAAGGCTAAGTATGTATTTGAAACTGAGTTCTTTGAATGTGATTAGTACTACTTGGTCATGAGTTTTATTTTGTTCTTTTGGGATCTTAACAAAATACCTTGGTTGATTTGTTATTACATCTTCATTGTTATCATAAAGAAATAAGTTACATTTTTATATTTTGGTTACTGTATAGATAAGTTTAAAGATTTTTCGTTTGATAAATGAAAAGAATACTGAGAAAAAATCTTCCACTACTCTTCAGAAATGAAGGTATATTTTTATTACGTATAACAAAACGATCCAATTTTAAGTAAATTAAATTTCACCAAATAATTATCATCACATACAAATAGTTATTTTCAGGAGTATTATTTACAGTCCCTCAATTGTGAAGGTTTTTTAACATCTCTAAATTATCCTGTAAACCTCACTAGTTCCAAAGGAGTTATAATGTTCTATAACATTGAAACTTTCTGTCTAGGTCTCAAGAGGAATGGCTATAATTTATCAGGTCAAGGCAAGGAGTAAAGCCTCCATTATATTTCTTGACATGATTGTAAGTAGTGATAAAGAAAATTCTATGTAGATTTTTTAAAGGTTGAATAAAACCATCACTTAAAAGTCACGTCTGAAATTCCCATTCCCCACCTTAGATTTACCACATATTTACTGACTTCCATTTAAACTTATGAAAATCCTATCAGTTGAGCTCTGCACATAATTTACTGTAGTATTTTTTTCATCAGTCTTGTCAGTTTCCCAAGTTTGTCTTTTAATGTCTGGAAAAGTCTAAATTGATAATATTTGGGGAATAAAAATAAAATCTTTTTCAAGGTTTTTATCCTCTGTCCTTTAAGATATGTGGTTATTTCCATGTGCTTCAGTTACTATCCCAGTGGCCCTTTATACATACTTGAACTTTATTAAGAAAGCATTTCATAGAGATGATCTATTATGCATGTGACGCTTTTTATACAGAGATCCCATGGGTTGCGATCTTAAAAAAAAATATATATATATTAGGGAAAGTAACCATACAATAAAAACCAGTTTCCTTCTCAAAACCTTCTTAGGATTTACAGTAGCTGAATTAGTTTTATGTAGAGGTAGCGTAAGGAGAACCCTAGCTGTTTGTCTGCATACCCAGCTCCTTACTTTTCATTATAATTTTTCTGATTTCATGTTGGCTTTATAAGGGCTTATTACCAAATACAAGAGATCTTGAAGCTTTGTGGGTTATCAGAGCTGTCAACTGTGAGTGGAAAATAATGTATATAAGCATAGTAGACTCAGAAAATGTCTATTTGTAATAATATAGATAGCATATAGATTAAAAAAAAAAAAAAACAAAACCTAACAAAAACCTACCTTGAGACATAATTTGCATAGTTTGAGGTCTTCTACATGCATTGATCTGCAGATGTGAGAAGAAACATAAGCTTACTGCTGACAGCTGTTTTTGCACAATTAATTACGTGATAGCAGCCAATTTGCTAGGTGTATCCAAGTAGAATGTTTTCCTTTTTCCTCTTTCTGGAGATCTGACACCAACACGGAAACTGGGCGAGTACATGTGTGCAGACATTTTGCACAATGAACAATTTTGGTAGTTTGTCTGATGTGCTGAATGAATATCAAATTTTTCAAATATTTGGTTTAAGTTTTACAGTAACAGTAAAAGAGTTCTGAGAGCAGAACTGAGTAGTTGTATCTCTGGCTGACATAACCACACTTACAGCCTTGTGGAATTCTTCAACCTATAATTTCTGAGTTGTTTTTATACATACTTCTTAAAATATTCTGTTACCTTTATAAAATGAAACATGAAAATTGTATTTACTCTTGTTCACAAACTGTATTATTTATTTGCAAGTGAAATTTGTGTGATGTTTTATGGAAACCCAGTTTATGATGAAATTACTTACTTGCAACTGCTTGCATAGCAGTTACATGTCCAACTGTATTATAACATGCATAGAGTCGGCATTTAGGGACAGGCAAATCGTGTTATCTGGATGCCTTTATAAAGAACCTTTAGGGCATGATTATACTTATCTTCTAGTTTCACTACACGGTAATATACTGTATTATGTGATTCCAGCTGCTAATGTGAATCAGCTACAGCTGGAATCCTGAACTCTAGTGATGTTTAGATTATAAGATGCTTCTGCTGATCTCCATCATGCCAGTTATAATGAATATTGAGAACAAAATTATTATATTTATAGTCTACTTTTCAGAAAGAAAATGGAGCTGCATTTTCTTCAATATTTTGTGATTAGTATCACATAATAAAAGTCATCACATGCGATAATCTAGTCACACTTTTAAAATATTTAATTTGTTTACCAGCCTATTAGGAAGTTTGAAAGATGCTTACAGTTATTTTAGCTTTTTCATTCCAATATATGAATTGCTTCTCGTTAGCTGATTTCTGTAGTCACTGTTTTACAAGCCTATATTCTATTGTGTGGGAAAGAAAAGATTCTGAACTCCAGAAAATATTCTATCATTACCTGGTATTGAATTCTAGAGCAATAGGGTGGAGGAAAAAACAAAATGCTGAAAACTGTGCTCCTTCACCACATTGCTTTTCAAAGTTTCGCCAAATGAAATATAATTTAACAGAGCTTCTAGAATTGTTGCGTCCTATACAGAAAAGTCTGCTTTAAAGGTAACTTCTCTAAACATTTCTTTTTCTCACATAGCACGGTAAGATGCTCTTTTGATTTTCTGTTTCTGATTTACTAACAGAACTCTTGATTATATGGCTCAGGATGTATGGTCAGTTTGTATGTTTACTAGGCGCAGTAGCGTATAGTAGTGTCTTGTCATTTAGGTCTGCATTTTACCTTATGCAGTTAATGTCTGGCTTACTTATGTGTTTTATACTGTGGGTAAGAAAGACGTTAAGTAAAATGGATTAGTTTTGTTTTGTTTTGCAAAAATTTGCTTATTTATGGGGTGGGGTTTTGGTTGGTTGTTTTTTCTAGTTATGGGCTGAATATAGGCACACAGAACACAACTGAAGTCCTTTATGGTCTTGTTAGTCTTGGATTTGAATGTCTGCTACTGCTGTCAAGAATTATTTTCTTCTGCAATGGAGTAACACTTATACCAAAATAACGTGGTACAGTATGAACCTTTGAGATAGGTTTGTATTTTATAGATTAACAGTCACGTTAGTATTTATTCATGGAATTGGAGGGGCGTGTTAGTATTGAAGATGATCTTAATAAATGGGGGAGGTAACTTTGAAGCAACAGAGCCTTCTAAAGGCAAGGGTGAAGTCCTGTATTCAGAAAGGACAAAATAAATATGTGAAACCAAAATAGGCAATAAGTAAGCATAGAAGAATATGGAGAGGAGGGCTTAAGGGATCATTGTTGGCTTTAACACAATGTGATGCTGTTCCATTAGAGCCAAGTGCTATTTGGGAGTGCACTGCCAAAGAGCTAGGTGGAAGTCATTGTTAATATTCCAATTTGAACTAGTGTTACCTCAGTTGGATATCTTGCCTGATTTTAGATCAG
Source organism: Gallinago undulata (assembly GCA_026546715.1). NCBI lineage: Eukaryota > Metazoa > Chordata > Aves > Charadriiformes > Scolopacidae > Gallinago > Gallinago undulata. The sequence continues at coordinate 98,102,045 of JAOTQQ010000001.1, read as the reverse complement.
TGTAGATAAAACTGTTGAAAATCCAGGAGGGGAAAAAAAGTCAATAAAGAGGAAGGTGGAAAACATATTTAGGAAGTGTAAGAACACGATTGTTTAGGCACAGAAGATAAATAATAAGTCTTCAAATTTTCAAAAGGTTACATTGAAGAAGTATATGTTCTGTTGTTATTTATATTCATGGAAAGTATGAGAAGGGTTAAGTGATTGGGTTACTCTCCTACATATGATGGTTATGTTACTTGTCAGAAAACCAGGTTGCTGTTGAGAGGAGAACTGTGCACTAAAACAGATTACCTGGAGAGCTTTTGGAGTCCCTGTCATCAAAGGTTTTAACAATACATTAGGCAATCTCTTAGGAGAGGTCTAGACCTAATTCATGCTGCTTCAAACCTAGAGGATGCAGTTGGCCTCTTTATAACCCTTCTGATTTGCACTTTTGTCCCCTTTTCAATTCTATCTTCAAGAAAATATTTTATGTTTTAAGAATAAAAATTATTGCAAATTACAATATAGATGCATAATCCCTAATATATAGTGTATATTCAATATGTGTTATATTTTATATGTTTAAAGTCACAGTTGTGATAAAAGAAATCAATTTTTTCTCATTGCAAAATCGCATACTTTTTTTTTTTTTTTTTAACATACCAGTTCATTTGTAGTTTTTCTCTTAAACTCTTAGGGGAAAAATTTATTAAAGTCTCAGAACCAGAAAGGTTCTTGTTTTTCTGAAGATCCATCAGTGAGTTTAGTAAGTGAAATGTATCTCTTTGAGGGAAATTGCATGATATCATCTTAGGAACTTGTGGATGGATATTTAGATATTACATATTTTAGAAATCTTCATGAGAACAGTGAGCAGAAGTTACATACAAAAAGAATATTCAGTCTAAAATGCAAAAGCACATCAATAAAGGCAAACAAATGAGAGGTCACAAAAACAGAAGTAAAAAATTTAGCCATGAAGATGTATCTAGGTTTTTTAAACTGTATCCTAATCTAAAAGAAATCCCAAGGTCCCATGTTTCTCTGTCATTTGTTCACCACTCTTCAAGGCAGCAACGTCTTCCTGAATACAGGAGACTCAAAATCCCAATAGGAATTTCAGGTGATGATGGTGGTTTCTTTGTCCTTCAGTGGCCTTTGAAAAATGCTGTTGTTGAAAAGGAGTTGGTGAGGCATGCTGCATTACAGCACATGCTGGTATCTTTACTTTGAGTGGGTCTCTTAGTATGTGAGAGCCTAATAATTTGCATTATTCTTTGGACAAAATAATCCTATTAAGCCTTCTGTCACATAGAGGAGCTTTTCCAGTCAGAGAATCAGAGCTGGCATTTAAGTGACCTAAATGACCAGTCATATACCATCAGTTTATCAGAAGGAAAAAAAAATGCAGTTGTTGTCATCATCAAATTAAAAACAAAATTCTAAATTTAGATAGTGCAAAAATAACTCCTCTTCTTTTGAAAATTGGAGCCAACAGGCTCAGAGCGCGTGCCGGGTGCGCGTGAAATACCTGCACTTCTGCTCACGCGTGCGCAGTGTGAGAGAAGC
>JAOTQQ010000001.1:98053828-98100391 GCA_026546715.1 Gallinago undulata | reverse complement strand
TTTTTTTTTTTGTGGTTGGACTCGATGATCTCTGAGGTCCCTTCCAACCACCACAATTCTGTGATTCTGTGATATGGCAGGTTATTATAATCAAGTGTCGTATATTGGGAGCGTTTGGAGGAGAGGGAGTTGGTTTGTGGTTTGGGTTTTTTTCTTTTTTTTTTTATGTATGCTGCTTCTCTAATAATTTTTAGTATTCCATTACACAAAAAGTTTTAAGACAGGAATAAAAATAGAGATGAACAAATATTTCCATCCTACAGACTGCTGATATCTTAATTTTTTATTGAAGATGAGAGGACCTCCAGATTTGCTGGAACTATAGGTTACTGTATTCAGGATAAAATCAATGTTGTATGAGTGTGACTTTCATCTTGTTTCTTTTCTTGAAAAGAGCTATTTAGTCATTATAACATTTAGATATTGTACTGGTTTTCCCTCTAGCTGCGTTCCTAGTACATGTAATATGTGAAATGAGAACAAGACATTGACCTCAAACCTTGCACTTTTTTCTTTCTTCTTATTTTCTGAAAGGTTAGGTAAGCTGGACATCTAGGGGAAATACTTTTTTCCTCTTTTACTTTTATTGAGCTATTGAAGTAATTGGAAGGTGTTTTTTTTTTCCAAAGACAAAAGACAAAACCCCAAATAGAATAATAAATCACATATAAGAGAGAAAATAAAATAAATGCTATATCAAATCTGTCTTAAAATGTCCACAAAATTGAACAGCATAGAGACAGCTGAGTGTGGAGAAAATATTGAACAACTTGTAGCCATCATTTATCAAAGAATGTAATTTAACAATTGTTGGCATACAAAAAGTAAGAAGTCAGAAAGATATATCACAGAAAAATAAAGCACAATATATTATTGATATTTGAGAGCAAGGGTATATTAGGGTTTTTGAAATTTGAATCCAGCTTTTTAGATTCAGGCAATGATTTTTGAAAACATTGTTTCAGCAGCACAGCTACAGCAGAAATGATTTTCTGCTTTAAAAATGCCCTAAAAACCTTAGTTCTGTAAAAATTAACTGTCACAATTCAGGACTTTACAGAATTTTTCTCCCTTTTCCTGATCTCTCTGAGTGGATTCCCGTGAGATCTCTGACCTTGACTTCTTGCTGCTCTGTGATTCTCTCACTCTTGAACCCTTCTCTAGTAGCCAACCCTTCTGTTTCGCATATGCTGTGACCAGAAGAGCCTTCAGAAAATAAAATATTGTTTAATCTTGATATAATTCAGGATAAATGAAAGAGTTGGGGTGTTTTTTCTCAGTCTTACCTAGAAGCCTAGTAGCTCTCTTGTGCCTTTCAGCCTGACTTTTGAGAATATGGTCTTTCTTCCCTCTTTGTCTGTCTTTCTCTCTGGTCTTTAAAATCTTCCTTAAATTCCAACGAAGGTCACTGTTCATACTTTTCTGTAGAATGCCTCTTTATCCAAAATCAATTTCCTAAGAAATACAAGGCAGAGTAGCTGAAGAAAAATGCCCTTCTAAATGTGTTCTGGATTTTAAAGAAATCCCTGAGCATAGGGAAATACCAGAAGTCGTTGCCTTTCCATTTTATCTATTTCCTGATTTGCTTGTTAATTTAGCCAACTGAAGTAATTGCCAGCCAAACACAGTAAATTCTAGTTTTCAGGTTACATTGTACCCATAAATTATTGCTGGCTGGCTCTAATACACTTTAGTTGTATTACAGAAGTTTCAAATCAGTATCCTACAAGTATACTACTTTGAGAAGTGGGAGACTCGCTGCCCTGAAGAGCTTGTCTCTTCAGTCAGCAAGAAAGGAAGTCAATGTAGAGAAACAGAGAATGGGTGATGTGAAATGCAGAAAAGTCAACTGATTTGCTGGAGACATAAGTGAATGTAGATCCTTTGATTGTAATTGTGTTTGTTGAACCCCGTGGGTCTTTGTCACTGGCAAATAAAGCTGAGTTATCCCATATCCAGTGCTCTAACCAAGAGATCAGCCTCTCTCTGCTATATTTCAGTCTTGATGGTGCTCATTTGAAACATTTATCTATGTTTGTCTCTTCCTGTGACTTTTCATGTAGTAATAACAAGAAGAGGTAGATAAAAAATTTCAAACATATTGGATATAGGTTGCAAATTGTCTTCTCTTTACACAAAGTGACAAGGAGAGTAAAGAGGGAAGAGAGAAAAATTCTTTCACCTTTGGAAAATGAAATACCAACCTTGCTGATAACAATGAAAGGGAATTTTCCCTCATGCTAGTATCAAAAAGACAGGTCATTGATGGAAACAACTCCAGCAAGTTCCCTTCAGTATGCAGAATTATACTTTGAAAGACCATTTTCAGCTAATTTGGCTGTTGTGCAGTTTGAACTTTACGAATTGACTTGTAATTGGACCATACTGTCAATGGGAAAACTTACAAGTATTGAACATGACATTTTTAAGAAGGTTACTGTCATCTAGTCCTCTATAAGTGGATTTGCAGAGAGTTATAATTGGTCTAACAAGCTTAGTAACCTGTCCTACTTCCAATTATAATGTACAACCTCATTTATATCTTTTCTTTATTTACTGATACATGATAGGTCATAATTCTCAATCTAGTGCTAATGTTTCAAAATAAAGCTGTCTAATCATAGAATGGTTGAATTCCTTTAATATACATGAATATATGAAACCGTACACATAGATTAATATGTATGTATATATTTACCCATACACATAGATGATATATAATTTACATAAGCATATATGCTTGCATATATATTCTGAACAATTTAAGTACATACATAATTTTGCATGTAGGAATTTTATATATACATACACATAGATATATATCTTTTTATTCTGAATGACTAGTGTGAGTATAAACACAAACTCCTGTTCTTTTAAATTACCAGAGGAGGATGAGTTTCCTCCAGACCTTTGTTAAATTTAAAAGATTATTCTGTCTCGAAGTGATAATGTGTTCATGTAGATGTAATTCTCAGGACTGACAAAGAAGGGGAAGCATAAGAAAATGAACAGGTTGATGAACTCAATGCATTCATTATCAACTTATATTTGCATGAAGGAGAAACTGTTCACTTATTATAAAATTAGAATGGCACCATTAATTTTGTTTGCTACGCGAGTGATTTTTAGTGCATGTAAGATTTACTGGCTGTTTTACAGGTGAATATGTCTTGTTAAATAGCCTTATGGAAAGAGCTCTGCAGAAGCATCTGCATTTGTTGTGTCTCCCTGAAGCAGAGACGTCTTGTAGAGTAATGGTGATTTCAGACATCATGAGACTGCTTTTTTTTTATTTTGTTTTCATGGCCAGGAGAATGATAGCAATGCACAATGAGGGATCAGTGAAGAAATTTTTTAAAAAAAGAAAAAAGCTGGAGAATTGACATATTTGTATGCATTATTAAAATTGAGCGTTTAATTTTTTCAACACTTTCTTCATATATGGCAACTTGGCCTTCACTGCGATGCTCTCCTTACTTGTCTTAGTAAAGACTGATTGATGAGATAACAGACCAGACCAGACCAAGAAAAAAAAAAGAAGAAAAAATCCAACCAACCAACCAAAAAAAATACTTAAAACATTAGGTATGAACAAGCAAAACACAGAGAGCAGAAAGGGGACATGGTCTTTCTCCTTTTTTTTCTGTGTTTTGGTCACAAGTTGTATCCGCCTTTGAATTGTTAATGCAGTTCTGCCAGCAGAATTACATATTTTTTCTGAGGTACCTGTTTTTCATGAAGATGCTCTTACATGAATACTTTTTCAGAGTGCACTTGAGAGTTTAAAGAAGTGTGGAGAGTATCTCTTCTGTAATTTACAGCTAATGGAGCGATTCCATTTTCCCTTTGGGTTCTGTTTAATATTGTATATCAGCAACATTATCTGTGAGCCTCACAAAACAGAAAATAATGATTCTGTTGATTTTGGCGATGAGGCAGATATTAGCAGAATATTTTAAGTTCCTATTGTTGTTTTTGTGACGCTGTTGTGTCTTTAGAACACTTCAGAACTAATAGCATGAAACTGCGTTGCTTCAGGAAACACAACGGTTGCTGTATTGTCTGGCCCTTTTTCTCTCGGTTTGAACACTGATCACTGTTAAAACATTGTCTATTCCTTTTCCTTTGCATACACCGTTTAAGTGCAAGAACAATCTGAAGATACAGGCTTCAATGAAGAAAAATAATGATAATAAAACATAGAAACGTATAAACCATAGATTATAAATTATTGGAGTACCTGCAGTTTAACTGATTTTTTTTTTTTTTTTCATCAGTTTCACAGGAGTATGACATTACAAGAAATAAGATCAAGGGAATGACATAAGATTTAGGTATTTCAGACTCTACTTTTGGCAAGGCAAATTGTGCTGCAAATTTTAGAATTCACAAATATGTATGTGTACATATGGTCTCACCTACTTGTGATTAATGGCTCATGATTTTTCTGAGCTTCTTGACATGCTTTTTGAGTGTGTTTTGTGATATATTTTCTAAATTCTCAACACGAGCCTGCTGACAGAATCATAGATCTGAACTATCTTACAGAACTGTAGTGTCTCAAATAAATAGGTCAAATAATCCTAGAAACGGTGTTTGTTATCTTTGGATCGATAGTGATAAAGTTTCTCTGTATCCTTACTTGCTCAAACTTCTGTCTAATCTATCTTTGTTCTCTTCTTCTTGTGCAATCTTTTCCTTGCTCCCAGTGGCTGCTACAAAGAGCAAAGCTAGAGGTGAGTTTCTGCCTGCACTCTTCAATTTGCATTGCATGGTTCTGCAGCCCACACATTTTCTCACAAGGTTTTTTCTGCTTTTCAAAATCGCAAAAGATATTTTTAGATCTTATTGTATAATAGATTACTTTTTAAAACTTTGTAATTGCCCCTAAGTGCAGACCATTTTCATTGTTTATCAGTCATCGCTGCTCACACTGTATTTTGTTAATTGGTTTAATGTAGGAAATTTTCAGGAAAAAGATAAACCAAGTGCATTGTAGTTAGATTTCTGACTTGCATTATAGTAGTGTAAGAATATTGATGGCATTTTAATAAAAATGAAGATATTGCATAAAAATGCTCATAAATATGTAAATGTAATTTATATTTTTTATCTCTAGACATAGTCATAAATACTGAACAGAGAACAATGAATATGAGTGTCTCCTAAGCATCCCCCATCTTTTCAAACTGGTATAAAGTGTTCATAGCCATTTCTAATAGCATACCAATATATAGAGAGGCATACTATAATCTCTTCTGAGATTTATGACTTCAGAGCAGCAAGGTAATTGTCACAAGTCTATGTGACAAAGAAGTATACCTTTCAGAACTGATCATGTAAGGTCAGTTGTTCCTTAAACCATTTCCTGAATTTCAATGAAGCAGTGATGTAGCAAATGGAACATGAAGGGTGTTTTTTTACTTGCATATACATATAAATATATGCTTATGTGTATATATATAAATATATATAGAAAATCTTGAAAAGATATATTTTACTAAAATATATCTAACATTTCTGATAAAGTTGAGTTGTTTGATAGTTAAACATAAGGTTTTAAGGCAAATATTTATGCTTGGTTTCGTGTAGTTTGGAAGTTAAGAACTTTCCTATTCACAGTGTTTGTTAAGTTCAATTATATATATTGTCTAGCTTGAAGACGCAGAACAATAATAGAAATCAAAGAAAAAACAGTCAACTGATAGTGTTTGTGTATTAGAAAAATTAAATCAATAATTAAAATACAGCTCAAGTTTTTTAAACCGTGCATGGCTTTTCATAAAATCTCTTCCTCAGAAAATTTGCATGCATTGGATGTCATGAGTGAGGGGAGTGGATAAAGTCAAATCACATATTTGTCTATGCATGCTTGAAGTTTGATTTATTCTTTTCTGTACTGTCTTGTATTCAGCTGTGATGCTGTGTAACTGTGGTCGAGAGCTTAAGATCTTTGTAATCAACGAAAAAACCAAACAAAACCAAAATACATCCACAGAAGCAAACTTTCAGCACAAATAAGCACAATCTCATCAGTATTCAGCCAATACTCCATGTACCCATATATTGCCATTCAAACAGAAACTGCCCGGGAACACAGGAATTATAAAAGAGTCAGAAGTACTCCTGGGCCCCACTCATCTGTGAACAGTAACACACCCTTATTTCGGAAGTGCACGCACATATTGAATAAACAGCTGAAACTATATATAGTAAACTGGGTTTGCGATAAGAGAAAATCTCATAATCTGTAGCTATGCATTATCTTTGAAAAATTTGTTCAGTTGCATAGTGCCTTCAAGAAATCTTCAGCTTTTCCTTTGGTGCTGAACAGCCTTGTGATGAAGGCACCTGAGAACCACAAGAAATTCAGTTCTGCAATAGTTCTGTCTTCTACCAAAAGCATAGGACCCATCTTGTAATCTCCTGAGGTGGAAGACAAAAAGTAGCTGACATCTTACTGCTTTTCACATTGTTCTGTCGAAGCACTAAAGAAGGATCTGTTCCTCCTTTTGAAGTATAACACTGAACTGGCAAGCAGTTTTCTAATAATACATTGGAAACAGCAGCTCACAACTGAGGGAATGCTTTGCTGCAGGAGGAGTTTCGGTTTGGCATTAATCTCTCTGAACTCCAGCACTCTTACGTCTATGCTCTTCTTTATCGACCATGATATTTCCTTTCTGAAAATTTGGAATTTGTGCTGCCACTATCAGCAAGGTGAAGCTGACCCTCATGCCTGCCCTGAGATCTGAGGGTTCCAGCACACATTAGGAGATGATATTGTATGTGACCACCTCTTTTGAAATTTTGTGTCCTGCTGGTCCCTCCACTTCCTTGTGGGATTGTCTATAAGCAGAACATTAGAGCCCATGTTCTCGAACATTGCATTCAGTGCTCTTTCCTTAGGTATTTTCTCAGACCTTGTTGAAGGCTGTTTGCATTAAGTGGTGTAAAGCCACAGTTGATCTCTCTAGTTTACCCTTACTTTGTGCCACTTAGAATCAATTTTAGTTGGAAGGTCATCTGGACATAGCCACTGCGCAAGTGAGGCCCAATTAAATCTGGGTGTTCAGAGCCTTTCAGTCCAATTGAAGTATCTCAAAGGTCAAATATTCCACAGTTCCAGTTTAGATTTGTGCCACCATGGCTTTATCTTACCATGGTTTTCTTATTTCTTTTTTATACATTCCATAACTGGACGAAAGAAGAAACCGCATGAAAATTTTTGGTGGTCTCCAGAAAGGGTAAATTTTGCGTAGAAGGAAAGATATTTTGGACTACCTTGAGCAGATGCTGCCACGGGACAATTATGTTCTGGACAGAACATACTTGTGACGTTTCCAAGAAGTCTTCTTCAGAAGGATTTAAAAGAGAAAGAGACAAAATTAAAATGGTCGTTCATAGCATTGAATTTGATGAAACAAACACCTGAAAATCTCAGACTATCTGAATAGAGTCTTTCAGTGAATGAGCTATTGTAAGAAAAGTTCCCTATTGCAACAGATGGGATTTTTTTCAAGCTGCACTCTATAAATGAGCATTTCCCCTATCAAAGCACCAGTTTGAAGACCTTGACCTCTTAGAAGGGCTGTTGTGACTTTTTGGTGTTGTTGAAGATATCTTCTGGCAGCAGTTTCTAGGCTCAGTGGTCTTATCAGAGCTGCTAATGATGTGTCAATTTTCAGTCAGCAGGTGAAAGAGAGAGGCAAAGTGTCTATTCAAATGTGATTAGTTAATGAATGGAGTTCTGCACTCAACATTTTCACTTCTCTGATACACTCCATGTCAGCTGTTATTAAAAAGTTATTTCCAGACATGCCCCACTAACCTTATGTAGTTAGTTCTTGACTTTATAACTAACCCTTCAAAATTTAAATATGAACTTCTGATAGGTTTTTTTTTGGTGTTGGTATTGGTATGGATGAATATGCCAACTATATAAAATAAATATATAAAAAAAAAGGAGATTTTGAAGACCAACTGCTGTTGGGGGACGAGAAAGGAAGTCCTCCAAAAAGATCTCTTATTGTCTGCCTGTTGAGAAGTACAACATTCCTCCCTGTTCCTAAGACTCCTGAAATCGACAGATTAGAAATGGTGAAATTGCCAAGAAGAGTCACATGTCCCAGGAAGAAACTTTTTGCAGAGGGAGGATGTAACTGCCTTAACATTGCATGATTTGTACTATCCAATCTATGTCAAAACATGGTGGATTGGTACTTATTTCTGCCATGCCTTTTTTCCCATTTTAGTGGTGGATGGAGTTCTGTTTTTAATTTTCTCAGGCAGAAATAACATCCATATCATAGTCCCACTTCTTATAACAAAGAATTACTGTATTACCCCCTCAGTCTATAGACACAATGTTATATTCTCTCTGCAAAACTGTGGTAAAAGCTGTACTTCTGTGGGTTCTAGGGGATGCCCTGTTGATGGGGGATACCTTCAAAATTTTTGCTGACTTAGTATTACATTTTTAAGTACTGTGAATGCCTTTATTTCACTTTCCTTACAAGCTTGATGTTAACAGTACTATTTTCTGTAGCCTGTTGGATACTCAGGAGAGTTTTGACATACCTCTTTCTTGACTTGTATTGCATCTGTGTCCTAAAGTAGTTGATCTTATTTTTGAGTTCCATTGAAAAGCACTTTTTTAAGTCATCTCTTCTACAAATGCAGAGGTATGTTTTTTCTGCTTTGCTTTAAAAAAAGGAGACTGTTTTTCGTTCAGAAACATAAGATTAAATTTAACTCTAACAATGTTATTTAAAGCATGCATCATATCTCTAATACAGATCATCATAGCAGTTGATACACTGTCTAAATGCATCTAATCCAAGAGGCAAAGGTCACTCTGGACTTTATCCATTTGATTTATGTTGTTTGTTCTCATTATGTCAGCAAAAAGAATATCAGCTTATTTGAAGCTTAAATCAGGAGGGACCATGTGAAGAATGTTTTACAAATATACTCTGTTATTGCCTGGAGAGCTGTACAATGACTCATATTATCTTTTAGTTAGGAGTCTGTTTCTCAAAACTTCAGCAGATCTTCATCAGTGGTCACATTCTACACAACCATCTCTTTGACTTTCTTACAGCTTATGATAAAGTTTATTGCATTGCTCTACATGAGTTTTTTGTCATCTTGGTAAATAATAGGTTTAATTCATCCTATCGTTTTGACTGAAAAACAGGCAAACGAGGATAAATTGTGTTGACCAGGATTCCCTGTATGAAAGACCAACAGTTTAGATCCTCTTTTTAGTACATGTAATTAGGCAAACATATTTATTCTTCAAGGTAAAATTATTCTGAAAACAGGCACATAGCAGAGCAGCTGTCCATGTTAGGAACAGGAAGAAATAAATTTACACAAAGGAGACCCAAATACTGCTATTTGTCTTACTTGCATTGTCTTCACAAAATTCTGAGCTATTCATTTATTAACATCAGTCAAGTATTAGCTCAGCTGTTGCAGAGTTTTCTTTATTGAAGGATAGATAAATCAGGGTACAATCTACATAAAAATGACACGCTGCACTGTTATGGTAAAAAACACAAGGTACTGGAAGTGTATAGATGTTGAAATTGTGAATCCAATATAAAACCTAGGGAAACTCCGTAACTCATAGTAGGTTGAAAGAGCATTTATTTACAGTTACAAGCTTTCACCACTGAGGCATTTAGAAATGAAAACCTGTCAGATTCCACATTTAATACAAGGTCATTACAAAAAACTTGCCAATGCCGTTGTAGTAGTGTAGCATGATCTGAAGCCCAATGAAAATTTTTCAGATATTCTAGTGCTATTGAAATACAGGAGCTCTTCTTTGTAAAGTGTTCTCCTGATATTTTTATTCAAAATATAGTGTTGTCTTCTAAAGGCAGAATATTCATGTATCGCTTTAACGTATACTGAAATCAGCTTTACTATTTATAAAATATTTTACTTTTGTGGGGAGAACAACAAAGCTAATGAAGCATTAATAATCATTCCTTTACTGTCTGTTCAGTATTCCTTCCCCCGTAGTTTAGTCACTTCTTCCAGTACTAAATCTCTAGGGTCCAGTGCTTTTCTCTGCTTGTTAAATCATGTCCAAAGCCTAAAATTGTGAGTTTGAAAGGTCTGGATTTCATTCCTAGCTCTGCCATGGTTTTCCTCTGTGATTTCTCATGACACTTAAGTCCGGACTTTTCTCATATTCAGTGGTTCTGATGGGGAGGAAAGTAGTGATGAAGAACAAAATTTGATGCTTGTCTGTGGAGAGAATGCACAGAAAATAAAAAATAAAAAAAAGGTTTGAAAATGACCGTATTAACAGTGGCAGAAGGACTGTGAAGATATATGTAAAACATTGTTCTTCCTTCACATTTTAGAATGACGATTGTTACTGTGTTTCTCCAGTTATTGTTCTGTTTTTGTGAAAAGAATGTGGAATTTTCAATTTAATAGTTAGTCTTTAAATATAAAAATGTGTTGGGTTTTCTTGAAATTTTTTGTTTGTGTTTTTTTGTTGTTGTTCTTGTTTTGTTTTGTTTTGTTTTTTCCCTAAATTCTCCTAAATGTAAAAGTTAACATTAGATCAGGATGATAGGTTATTTTACAGTTTCAGTTTTCCATCAGATAGCATAGAATCATATAGGTTGGAAAAGACCTTTAAGATCATTGAATCAACCCTTTGTAATTATATTTGGGAAATATTTGGCCCTGGCATCTGTAAGATCTTTCCAATATTGAAACAACTGAGATTTTCACATAATGTGGTGTGTACGTGGTCCAAATGCTCACCATTGTATTTCTAGCCAGAATCCTGCTATTCAAGATCTCCTGTTCTGCTACTAAGAAGGCTGCCAAAAAATGAATCAGCTTTTCTTTTCGTAGGTTGAGGGACTACATTAGCAACACTGGAAACAGCAGTTATACAATCCTGTATGTCCTCTTTACTGCTTTTAATGCATTTTATTTTGGTATGTTTTCCAGATTAGATGTAAACAATGCAACCATTAATTTTTTTCATGATGTAACATGCTTATTGAAATTGTAGGTCCCCATGGAATAAAGCAGTTCTTGCAATACAGAACTAGCAAAAGACAGTACAAAACTTCACTGAAAAGAGATCAGTAGGGGCAGGCTGTTGCTGTTGCCATGGCCTTTTCATTTGAGAGGCATCAATACTGAGCCAACGTGTCAGTAATTTTATTGACCAAATATCTTAATAACCAGCATAGAAGAGTTTGAAATGGAGTAAGATAATGTTTGTTTTCATTCTTGTGAAGTGTAACAGTTGTGGGAGAGGGGCTCTAGGGAGGATGTTCCCTTTTGAGGCAGGCCCAGTTATCATCAACTAAAGTATCTTGTCAGTTCTTATTCCCCAACTTTCAGATAGGTGACTCTTCCCTCTCAATGGTTAATATAAATTCTGATTGCTTTTTTTCAATTTGTCTGCCTTTGTTTGGTTGCTAAGTATTTGGGACCAGACTGCCAAAAGCAGCATATTAGGAGGGCTTGCCATACTTAAATAGAACTCTGCTGGAAATTTAGTTACTTTATTTGCTATCTGAATGGATATACTGCTGTAAATCTGGTTGTGGTGTGGAGCATTGAGCCCTTATTGCTATCTGCAAAGAATTTTTGTAGGCAGTGTATTGCAATTCAAATACAAAAGTATAGTGAACACATGATACAGACACATATTGCTGTATGCTAGCCCAGTGAAATCAGTTTTCAGATTCCAGACAGACAAAACATTTTGCTACCAAGTCTAGACTTTACATTTAGGCACAATAAAAAGGACATAGTTGAGTACCCAAGATGTGTTCACCATATTTTATACTTGTATAATTGGTGGGAATGATTTCTTAGCATCTGGCAGTGGTATGGACAGGCTGTACTGAAGCAGGCTGTGGACTTCTTTTTGTCCAAATATCTAAATTCCTCAACTTTTATTGAGATAAAAATTCTGATAAAGAAAAGGAATTTTATAATATTACCTAAAGACTGGAGAAATTATACAGTTGGTGTACAGGTTACAGAAAACCCATACTTCTCTGTTGATAGTTATAGACACTTTTTAAAGCACAGGCTTTTCTTTCAGGCTTGGCTTTGTTCCAGTATGCCTTTTTAAATTTAAGTAAGCGGAGAGAAGAGTGCTTTGAAATAAAAGCAAAGATTATTATTTTTTTTCTCCAGTGCTCTTCAGAAAAACATCAAACTTAACACTAATTCTCCACATTAGCTCATTTCTCAAAATCTGCTTCTTAAATCTCTGTGTGAGATCAGATCTTCAGAGAATTTGTTTTACTTTAGCGAACAGTGGTCAGTGAAACACCTGGTGTTTAAATGGCTGAGGATTCACTGTTGCTGCTAAAGTTTGGAGCTTTATAATAATACTAGCTTGGTTTCTTGGTTCAGGCATAGGAACAGAAGAAAGGAGGTTAAGGCTTTTCTGTGTGTGCTATCACTGTTCTATAGGGGATTTCTAGAAGTTCTTTGTAAGTAAACATTATGCTCTGCATTACTCTGGCATTTTTTCCAAGGGCTAACAGCTTCAAGGTCTTCCTCACATTTTAGTTATGTTATGGACTACATATCAGGAAAAGGTAATGGAAAACGGTTGAGCAGAGTACTATGTAGGGATTTTTCTTCCTGTGCTGTTCATACACAACTTCCTACAAAATCTGGTCTGATTATAAAAAGTCATAGGATTAATCATATGGATCTACTTACCTCAAGATCTGGTGGATCATTAGAGAGGGAGAGAAATACGCAGTGTTTGCTTACTGCGTACCTTAGGTTGTTGATTCTGAACTAAAATCTTCACGTTGATTTTCACCTGTTACAGAGCATCCAACTCCTTTTCCATTAAGCTGGCAAGTGAATTTCATCTCTTATGAAAACTAGTTAGTAACATAATATTACCCTTATGCAGCTTCTCAGCTCAAGTAAAAGAACCAGAATTCTATTTGGCCTATTGCCAATAACTGCAAATTTCACTAGGAATATAAGTAATTTATGTTTTGGAAACTGTTGCTGGCTATCGGAAAGCAAAAGAGATGAACAAGTGTGTTCCTGTTCTTCACAGATTGCGGTCGCTGAAAGGATGTCAGCAACAGTACCCAAGGAAAGAGAAAATCTTAGGATTTCCTTTTTAGGAGCTTGATTCTATGAAATCATGTCCAGAAACTAAATACTGTAATGATAATACATAAATGAAACTTTATTTTTTTTCATGGTGAACGCTTACACTGATAGTATCTGTGAAACTGATGAAAGATACTTTACTAATAACAAAAAAGCACCATAAATGTTGGATATTTCATCTGTTAGATCAGCATGCTGTTCATGGCCTCCCTGAAGAGTTAATAAAAAACTAAAAGTCATGATTCCAACCTAACAATCTCCTATGTTTGTTATGTGGTTTATAAAATATTATAAAAATATTTAAAATGCTGTAACTCAACAGAAGTCCTTGAAAGGGAAATGAGCCAGAGAATTAAGAAGTTCATAATAAAATTAGATGAAGCTGTCAGAAGAGAGGGAAACAGCAGAAAGAGGGCAGTGGAAAGGAATCATGCCTGATGACTACAAATCCAGTGGGCCTTTGCAGCAACCAGCAGTGGAAGTTCTACCTAGACGTTGTGGGTCCCCATGTGTCTTACAGCTGCTATTAGAAGTCACTGTCAGTTTGCCAAATTCTGGCTTTCCTAACTATGATGGTTTAGGTTGTCTAAGAAAAGATAGGACTACGTTTTCCTGATTTCTATAAGTACCTGTCACCAATACAACACATCCAACTGGTCTCTCATTGTTGCTGAGAGTACGGCAGCCCTTTTTCATTTATGAGGGGTGGCTTTTCCATTCGTGTGGTTTTCTAATAATTAGTGTTATTTCTATATGCATATATAATACAAGTTGTGTGTGGTGCATCTGGAGAAGTACTTAAAAATTGTAGTTGGACTTAGGAGCAATTGTACATAACCATGTTTCCCAAGGTAGAATTTTTTGCTTTTCATGCCTTTTTCAGTAGACTCAAAATGTCTGTTATCATAGAATGGTTTGGGTTGGAAGGGACCTTAGAGATCATCTAGTTCCACCCCCCCTGCCATGGGCAGGGACATCTCCCACTACACCAGGTTGCTCAAAGCCTCATCCAGCCTGGCATTGAACACCTCCACGGATGGGGCATCCACGACTTCCCTGGATAACCTGTTCCAGTGCCTCACCACCCTCACTGTAAAGATTTTCTTTCTAGTCTAAACCACCCCTCTTCCAATTTAAAACCGTTGCCCCTTGTCCTGTCGCTACACTTCCACATAGACAGTCCCTCTCCACCTCTTCTGTAGGCGCCCTTCAGATATTGAAAGGCTGTTATAAGGTCTCCCCAGAGCCTTCTCTTCTACAGACTGAACAACCCCAGCTCTCTCAGCCTGTCCTCATAGGGGAGGTGCTCCATCCCTCTGATCATCTTCATGGCCATCCGCTGGACTTGTTCCAACAGATCCATGTCCTTCCTGTATTGAGGACTCCAAAGTTGGACACAGTACTCCAGGTGGGGTCTCATGAGTGCAGAGTAGAGGGACAGAATCACCTCCCAAGACCTGCTGGCCACATTTCTCTTGATGCAGCTCAGGACACGGTTGACTCTCTGGGCTGCCACCATGCACTGCCGGCTCATGTTGAGCTTCTCATCCACAAATACCCCCAAGTCCTTCTCCTCAGGGCTGCTTTCTAGCCATTCTCTGCCCAACCTGTATTTGTGCCTGGGATTGCCACGTCCCAGGTGCAGGACCCTGCACTTGGCTCGGTTAAATTTCATGCGATGATTTGCGCGAGCCCACCTCTTAAGTCTGTCCAGGTCCCTCTGGATGGCATCTCTTCCCTCCAGTGTGTTGATCACACCACTGAGTTTGATATCATTGGCAAACCTGATGAGGGTGCACTCTACCTCACTTTATTTCTTTCCTTAGATTTCCTTCAGATATATTTGTTTTCATTTGTTTTGGGGAATAGTTCTTATTGTCTTTACTTGTCAATGACTTCTGGTAATTTAAAGAGCGTCAACTGATGCTTCCCAAGAAGCAGCTCAGAAATGAAGGCAGAATATCAATCCCTGCATTTATGTCAATTTACAATTTAGGAATTTATAAGTGTATAAAACTAATGAGCTAATAATTTAACATTCTTTTTAGATAATGTTATGTACAGAAATGAATGGGATGAATAGGTTTTCCTCCCATGGTTGGGCATCTCTTACAGAATTTAATTTCTGTAATGATTATCATAATGGACTGCCCATCCCACTCCAACAATAAACATTCCCCAGGAGGCAGACTAGTAAAATAAATGCTTCTCCAGAGCAGACATAATAAAATTCCTCTGATCTTTGGCTTTTTCTCTCTCTAGAAGCTCAGGAGAAAAAGTGGTCCTTGTAGCGCTGTTGACAGTTTACAAATTTCTGGTATCTGGGACACCAGCTAGGAAGCAAGTTCCAGCATCAGGGAAAAGCACTCAAAATGTGCTCTGCCAACATTTCCCTTCCATTTACTTTCAGACAGCTTCCACCCCTGCCGATTGTAGTGTTTGCAAGGTAATGTGCTGTACAGTTATATCCACCTCCCCTGCTGACCAATTTAGCATGTTTTCTTGGTCCTTCCCTCCTGCTTTGGTTTGGGTTTTGTTTTGTTGTTTTGTTTTGTTTTGTGTTTTTTTCTTCTGGTATGTCCCAGTAACACAGGAGACAGTTTTGTAATCTTCTATTATTCTTTCTCTTATATTCAGCTATGATTTTGAGTTGATGAAATATCTTTCAAAATATATCCAGTCATTTGTGTAGGTTAGTGACAACTATTTTAATAACTTTACCTTTTTGAAAATAAATTTTACTTTCTTTAGTGCTTCTGTGGAGCGCAAAGCATTATTTCCCATGACAATTCCTTAAAATAAGATGTCATATCAGAGATTTCCGCTGGAAACCTGTCAGTCTTACCTGAAGAATGTTACATGTTTTCCAAAGGACATGAATTCCACTTTTTGAGATATGGCTTTCTGGCCCTTTGGCTGCTTTATAAAAGCAAATTGTTCATGCTATTCAGGAATGTGGACAGCTATAAGATATACTCTTGATCATTAAGTCCAGTCTCTTTTTATAGTCATCACGTATTGCCTCCTCGATATATGCATTCTGAAAAGCCGGTGGTTTTCATTGTTTGTTTGTTGGTTTTGTTTGTTTGATTTGGTTTTGTTTTATTTTCCTCCTCAAAATTTTTTGTAACTGTCATGGTTTCAGCCGAAATCACTGCAACTGGACCGACAGATGGCCCTTCCTGCCCCTACCCCACCCCCCACCGCTCTGCGAAAGAGGAGAGGAAGAGATAAAGAGATTCAGAAGTTTAGAATAAACTAAACTATTTAATGAAGAATTAATAATAAAATAGTAAAATAAAAGAAAATAATGAAATAGATACAATATATACAAAACCGTATCAAGATCCCAGGATGACAGTCCTGTCACCGGTTGGCACTGGGGAAGTCCCAGACTGGACTCGACAATGGATGGGAACTGGATTCCAGCTCTGGAGTCAGGAACACACGGATCAGGATCAAAAGCAGATGAACAGACAGGGTCCTCTTTGGACGTCAGCCATCGCAGGAAGATGGTTGACCCTTTGATGCCTCAACTTTTATACTGAGCATGGGGCATATGGGATGGATTACCCCAATTGGTCAGGTTTGGGTCACCTCTCCAGTCTGTTCCTCCCCACAGGTGTGACCCCTCTACGTTTTTTGGCTGACCTTGGTTTTTATAGCAATAAGTATAAGCAAGGATCTCTCCGCATATCATTCCTTGGCATTTAACACAAACACTGGCCTTATCATTCTGAGAAAGAGCAGTTTTCTCCACAACATGCCATTAATTTCAGATAGTTAGAGGAGACCTAGCTAACATGTAAAATTCCAGAACACAAAATTGGTTTGGTTTTACTTCAAACCAGGACACTAACTGACTAGGGAAACTTCCCTTGCAATTGTCAGGCATGCTTTTCTAATTGCTAGAAGCAGCTTATTCACGTAATTTCTTCTTATGTCGTGATTATCTTTGATTATAAACTGATCATCTTCTTCCTCCTTGTTTTCAGTCTCCATGAGTAATAACAGAGCATGTCTGCTCTTAGTCTTGGTTTTTGTAGACAGCCAGATATTTTTCAGTCTCTTCTCTTTCCAGGATGGCCTGAACTACATTATACTTTTCCAGTGTAATGTGAAATGGCTGCTGTTCAATGAAGTGAGCAGTATGGTCTGCAGTGTTTTACCTGGGGTTCACCCCATCTTTTCTGTCAAACTTTTCTACATCTACCAGAAATACTTCAACTGCTTTGTATCATGACTGTTGTCTTTGAAGTTGCTTCATGTTGGTCGTTCATAGTGATAAATTAGAAAATATGTCTTCTTCCTGGTCAGTTCTCAGCTGATGAGATTCTAGTGTATAGCTGAAGTTTCAACTATTAATCCCCAAATCCAAGACTTTTTCTCATTTCTCTCACCACAGTCCTAAAGGTTGTCCAGCACTTTCTGTGAGATGTACCAGTCCTCTTCTGTATGAATGATACCTTTATAGATTTTCTCATTAACTTTTTCATGATGCCTGTTGCTAAAATTATTATTAATATTAAAAAAGAGAGGAGTCTTTGTAAAAAGTCCAAGCATTAATGAATTCCCTCAAGTCTCTTCTTCCTTTCAGTTCCAGCCTAACATCATCTCCTATAATAAAGTTTTTCATGTTTCCCGCATTTCCTGTGCTGATATCTTCTGCCTAATTTACCTGCTGTGTTTATGGGTTCTCATTCTAACACATTTAAATAAAGATTAAGTTACTACATTTCTGTTGTCTGCCAGCAATTAGATTAGACTTGACTGATGTATGTTTGGTAACTTCATCTTAACTCGCTAGTCTCAGTTGACTATACCAGAGTTTCTGATCCCTTCTTTCACTTCTTCCTGGTCGTTTCTAGAGAACAAATTCACTTATCCTTGCCAATCCACACAAGATGACTTGATGGTGTGTCCTGGTTTGAGATAAAACAGAACCAACTTTCTGTTCAGTAACTTTACTTCTTAGCTAAGTCTCTTCTAACTCTCTGAAATTAACAGCGTATCGTACAGAACACTGTACAGAGTGTTAAGTGTACTTATCAGAGAGATAAGACCTATGTTTATAGTCCGTGCTAAGGAATGGTATGCAGAGATGCTCTTGCTTATGCTTATTGCTATAACAACCAAGGTCAGCTAACTTCATTACTTGCCCAGTTGGAGGGTCAGAGGTGGAAGAAACTAGAAGGAGCATTCCTGAGTCTAGTTCCCATCCCTCTCTGAGTCCAGTCTGGGACCTCCCCAGTATTTGCCAGTTATCTGATCATCATCCTGGGAGGTTGATAAAGTTTTGTATATATTGTATCTATTTCATATTTTCTTTTCATTTTACTATTAATATTTCATTAAAGTAGTCCCTTCTAAACTTGTAAATATTTTTCTAAACTTGTAAATATTTTTATCTCTCCTCCTCTTCTCCTTGGAGCGAGGTGTGTGGGGGACCATCTGTGCTCTCATGATTGGCCAATCTGGCCCAAACCACAACATGGTGGATTTATTAGCTAGGGGTTTTCAGTCAAGACAACTGATATTTAGCAAGTGTAATGTTGCTTAGTGATGATAAAATGTCAAGCAGTGGGATTCATAAAATACAAATTATATCAAATCTAAATTACAGCTATACTTCATATATAATAATTTCATGATAGGTATTTTTATGTGTCCTTCTTATTATTATAATTTTCTGCTAGCAGTTTTTCATTCATATAGTAGTTGGTTTTTTACTTTATCTGTATACTAAGTATGCATAGTAATTCTTGTGCTTTGTATCCAGCAGTATTGTATTTGGCCAAGCTATGTATCTTTAAAGGACTTTCTTGGACATTTCCTGGTTTTTGCACCTTGTTCCACATAATTCCACAAGCACCTTATGTGTATCTCCCATAGTCTTTAAACTGGCTACATATATCATAAATCCTGTTCCCTAATTTTTTACATGTATGCTTGTTAGTCACACTCTCTAGTTTATCAGGGCATCAGTGATGACCTTTAAAATTATTATGTATTTTTCTTTCTTTTTTTTTTTTTTTTAGGCATTCATAGAATTATTTTATGTTATAAAACTTTCCCTGTGGAATTCTTGGGGATTCAAGCATGCTCCTTGTTGCAAAAATTTCACAGTGACTTGTGACAGCTAGGGAGTCGTTCTTCCTCTTTGAATATGTGCAGTATCACTCACAACCAAGTTTACTGCACCTGTAAAGGCACAACTTGTTACCCTGTCAGTAACTTGGCGCAGTGTTATGGGGACCTCAACACCTGTTCCAGTGCTCCAGTGACAAGGAGGGATTAATGTCTTCTTTGCCAGATGATTTATTTAGTTTATCAGAATGCAAGATTATGGGTAGAAAGATTTATTCACTTAAAAGCATAGATTTTTTGTATTTATGGAACTAAATTATGAAAAGACAAAGCAAAATCTAGTATTGAGATACATTATATATAATAGGGAGAGAGATACACATGCTCTAGCTGCTTTAGCTAGCTTCTATGGCTTTCACTCACGGGTGATACAAGAATCTGTTATGATCTTGACATAGTGTTTCTCCTGCTTAGACTGTCTTTAAGATGCCTTCCCCATGCCTGGGGCAGAAAAGAGTCTAGGAGCAGGAAGCACATCCTCTGGGTGGTTCAAGGCTAGAATGCCAAATTATTTTGATTAAAATTATTACCTTAGATTTTCTACTGCAACAGTATTTAGCACCTCTGAGAGTAGTGGAATATCATCCTTCCTCCCTCTGAAAATCTGTTGATTTACATCAGCCTTCATTAAAAAGTTATGAAACCTTATATGTCACATCATGAGAGAAGTTGAATGCAGTTTCTGGCTAGATTCATTAGTGCTTCTTTTCCACTATTTTTGTGTTGAATACAATACCTACATGGGGAAACTGGGAATAAAGAGCCTTGCTTGAGGAACATCTTGATCAATGCTACCGTTGGTTTTGGGCAGTCTTCTGAGCCTCCTGTAACTAAGAGGTCTTGCCACTGTTAGCACCATGTGCTTTCTGAGAATTATCTCATTGCAGCAAAAATTGTAGTCAGATTGATTCCTTTAGCCTTGCCAAAAAGCTCTGTATACCACATATCCAAATACAGTTCTAAGGAAGTAAAATCATTTCCAATAAAATCCCGTCTACCAACTTCTTCAAAATAAATTTGGCCCAAACAAAAATCTTTTCTTCCATATCTTTTTTTTTTTTTTTTTTTTTTTTTTGCAATTAGGACCCAGGTAACTTTACCTTTATTTTTATCTTTCTTGAAAAACTCATGGTCTTGCGGTATTCTAACCATGATTGTTATTCTGTCTTACTCCTCTCATTCCTGTAATAGAAAGCACTTGTCTACAGCTCCTGCATCTTGCTGTCCATATTCCTTGCATTAACATGCAAATATTTTCTTGTTTCTTATCTGTTTACTAAATGAATTAGGCACATCTTTTCACAGCATGTATCAAGCATGTGAATGCTCTTTATATGCAGCCTTAGGTTTGTTTTTCTCTTCTGTATAGATTGCTACAGTGATAAATCTGAATTTACTGTGGTGTTTTTACTGCCCTTCTTCTATGTACTAAACCAATATTTGGAGATTACACAAAATCTCCCAATCATCTCTCTTCATTTCTTAGTCTGAGGTGCTTCCTGTTGAGCAGTTCAGCCTAAATAATAGAAAACTGTTTCAAGGCAGCCTTTCCTTTCAGAAGGAGTTGTGTTTACAGTGACAGCATTCAAAATTGTATTTTAATTTGTCTAGTACTGGAGGCATTTACTGCTGATGGTTGTCTTTGTTATATTCCTTGCTTCTCCTCTGTCTTTCCTTCACAAAGAACAGGAAGAGTTATGACCCAGATTTTTCAATGTTTGCATATCTTTTTGGTTTTGTTTCAGTTTTCTGTTTGTCTTTTTGCCCCCTTTTCTCTTTCATCGTGATTGTTTGTTATATTTAACAGTGTGTTAATTTCTACCAACAGTATGTAAATATAAGAGTGCTCAAAGAGTAAGCATAGAAAAAAATAAGAACACAGTCAATTATAAATGCCACTGGTTCTTTCTGAAGTAATGTAAGAATACTGTCCTTTCCCCCATGAATAGGATTTAATCTCTCAATTGAAATGGGAATTAAAGAGCAGATGAATCTATCAAAAAAAGGATCATACTATTTCCAGTCTTCACCATCTGTAAAGTCTCCAAATCTTTTGATATATTAGTCCTGTTTATGTGTTAATAATAGTGAGGCTATAATTTTGATTTTTATTTTTTTTTAGTTGAGTTGTACAAGCCCGTTGATGTAAATGTAAAACAGTTTTGTGTCCAAAGAGCAGATTGAGCTGTAGATGACTTCCTAGCAGCCTGGATGACATTCAGTGATCGCTTCACCTTGTGCCTTATCTCATTTTATCTCACATTTATCTCATTTTATCTAACAAGAGGCAAACCCACCTAACTGAAGCAGTGAGCAGAGTAATAAGTGACACATTTGCAAGGAAGTGTCCAATAGTGGCAATGGGCAAACATCTTCTAGGAAGATCTTTCAAGTGCCATCTCCAGCCTTTCTTCTGTCTCAAGGTCCTGAGGCCAGGCATATCCAGCCAGCAGATCATACCCACTACGCCGCATGGACAGTGAAGTCCCAGAAAAGTCCCTCACTCTAAGCCTTTACAGGAAGCTACACAAGCCAAGAGGCGGGGCATATAGATGCACAACAGGTGCTGAGTGTGAAGGCTGTATGAATTTGAAGGAATATCTGGACTACAAAGCTGGGTGCTAGTTGCATGACAGTCCTGGAGAAATAGGCCAGCCTTAGAAAGAAGGTATGAGTCAGTGTAGAACATGACAGATATGATTAATCACAGCTTGAGAGGTGAGTTGGTTGGTTGGAGCTGGATGGTGGAGATGAAGGCAGCAGTGCTGTAAGAGATTTGTTAGGAGACGGACAGGTGGCAGAGAAGTTTAGGATTTGGGCTTTTGAGAGACTTCAGGTTTTATGGAGAAAGGGGCAGAGATGTATGGTTGTTAGCTATAATAAAGTTTTGAAAAGTAATTTTTGTAGTGTGGAATGTTGACTATTAAATGTTAAAATATGTTTCCTAAACGTAGTAGAGCTGTATCTTTTTCCTCATTGTTAATACTGTCAGGAGGGAAATTGAATAACTTCAAATACCTTATTATTACTCTGTAGAAAGTGTTATAAATTGGAAAAGTTGTTTATCTCTGGTATAAGTATAATTACATTACAGCAACATAAACAAAGTTCCTTATGAAAAGAGAGGAGTTTGATTTTAACTAAGACTGCATCTAATATGAGTTTGTCAGTGTTTTTGTCAAAGGTATATATATTTTCCTATTCTCAGCTTCAATTTCTGCAGCTAGGCCAAACTCTAATTCCTTCTGTAATTAACTGCAGTTGCCTACACTGTGCAGAGAATTTTATTTGAAGGTTTTACAGCTTTGTCATTTAAAGAAATGAAGCATCAGGCTTGTATGTATTATATATTTGGAACTTGATCCTGTAAACATTTACTTATGGGCTTAAAGTGAAGCCTGCAGTTCTCCGAAGTCAGTGACTCCACCTGTGTATTTAAAGTTGGTGGTAAAGTCAATATGTGAAATATCTTATTTATTGTACTACATCTCTAAGAAATAAATAGCTTCCTTGATTCTGAGCCAATTCTTGTACCGGTGTATTTGTCAGCGTCTTTCGGTCACAGGTTTTCATGCACATTGCTTCCGCTGTTTCAGAAAATGTTAGTGAATTTACCTGTACAAAAAGAAAGGCAAGGGGCTGAGGAGCTTGAGGAGGATTGAATTTTGTTGGTTTTTTGTTTTTTGTTTTTTTTTTTTAAAAAGCCAGGCCAATTTGGGGACAATACAGTCTGATTCTGAAACACCTCATAATAATTGACTTACTGTTGAATTACTAATAGAGGCTCAAAAATTACTTTGAGTGCCTTTGAATTGGCATCAGAATTCACACAAGATTATCTGAACTTAGTATTTGGTATAAAGGAGCCTCGTGATCAGAAGATGTGCTTTCTAAATAACCATTCAATGAGAATTTATTGTAAAGTTAGTTTTACGTGGGGTTTTTTTGGTTTGTTTGTGTTTTTTTTTTCTTGGCTCACTAAAGAAAATCAACATACATTTGGATGTACCTCAGTATTTGGTCAGACAGCATTAGCAGAGTTCATCAAAGTCTTTTCTTCTTCCCACGACCCTCAAATGTTTTCACTTGTTAACCCAAGATTGCGGCATCTATTTCTTGAAGCAGAGTTGGGCCTCATAAAATTACTTATTAATGCCATTTCTTGTCAATATTGGCATTACTAGTGACAATTGTAATCCCTGTCACCTAGTAGGCAGCTCTATAGGCTGGTTGTAAGATAAACACAGATAAATACAGTACGCCCTATCTGAGAAATCTGCATTTGAATTAAGCACTCAAAATATGGCTCTACACTGTCCTCTTTTTTGTCACTTTTTTTTTGTTGGTCTCTCTTATGCTAAATGAATTTGTGGAAGTATCTCTCTAGTCTTTTCCTGGTTTTATCATACTACTTTTTTTGTCACAATTGGAGACTTCTTGTTCAGTTTAATAGCTAACCATTTAACCAATTTACTTTTAATGTCGTAGAATTTCTCTAGTTTAATGTTTCTTTTCTAATTTCTCATTTTAATTTCTAGGAAAACAGATTCTGTATCTTCCCATCTTCCATGAGGCATGTAAAATTGTGCTGTAATTTCTCAATCTGTTTTGTGGTTTTTTTCAATGTCCTTACTATTTTGAGAAAAATTGAATTTGTCCCATACTTAAAAACTTGTGTGCCCTTAAACATTTAAAAATGTTTATTCTCTGTTGAGTTTTTTGTGTGCTTGAATCTCATTTCTCTCTTTTGTTTCTGTACTTGAAAAGAATAGATGACAAGGGGAAAAAAACAGGAAAATACAAGTGATTTAAAAAATCACTATAAGTAGAAAGGTAGATGCAGCCTGATTACCTTGAAGAATGTTTCCACCGAAAGTCTGCACTTCTGTATGGAAAAGACCACAGGTACAGATTCAGGAATGTATAAGTATCTGAGAAGAACATAAAAAAAAAAGGCGGGGGGGGGCGGGGCAGGGAGACGGACAGGAAACACAAACCTTCAAGTTTCAGCCTGTCACCTGATCTGAGTAGAATTTTATTACTATTTGATTAATGTATGTATCAAGTTTCCTTCTTTTAATATGTGTTGGGCATTAATGTAACTTTAAAGGTATTAAAGAGAAAGGTGAATACAAATCAGATGATGTGTCTTGGAAAAAAATGATACAGATGCCTTGTGTGCTGTTATCTTTTGTCATTATCTTATCATGGTAAATGTCCAGTCAGTCATAGATCTGAAGAAAGACTATTTTACAAGTATTTATATTTTTATTTAAAGATATTTAAGAACGTCCTGGAGAAAAAATAATGTGATATACACCACAAAACTGGGATCGTGTGTGGCTAGATCTTACGGGTTCCAGAGTCAAGACTCCAAATACCTTTCTCCTTTCTGGCTGATTGCCACTATATTGCAGTCAGAATTAAAGGTAAAATGCAGAAAGAAATAAGGAGTTTGTATTGCAGCATATATTCATCTTGATCTCTCTTTTTACCCCATATGAATAAATTTCAATCAAGTACAAAGAATTAAAAGATATTATACACATGGATAGAATGAACTTATTTTTTGTAAGTTCAGTATGTAAAATCCAGAGTGAAAAACAAAAGCTTTAAATACACAGATTTCCTAAAGCCTTCCCAGTATTTGAAACCCCAGAGATGTGATAATGAACTAGCTAAAATCGTTGAACTGCTCGGCCAAAAGAGTGCTGAAGCCACACACCTCCTTGACCAAAGAGCTTCATGCTGCTTTGGAATGCTTTTCTCTTGAATCTTATTTCACAGTCTCCTTGAAAAGTGAGATGAAAGCTAAGCTTGTTGCAATCAAACCTGGGAAGAGGTTTTGTTTTTAGCAAAGCAGAACGCTCAAACACTTCCACAGTACCATGCTTGACACCAGTAATTGAAATTCCAGTGTGATCTTTGCTTCTGCTGGGCTAATGTCAAAGCATATTTCTTTGATGGGCTACTGGCTTCATTTCTTTATCTTCTTGGATTGAGGTGAAGGTATCGTTTTCTGGAATGTTAGTAGCTCAGCACTGGAACATAGAATAGATCAACATTAAGAGACAACTTACAAGAGGAGGCATTTTAAGGGCTTCCCTGCATTTTCATTAGAAGGATCCTAGTTATACAGAAGAAAAGTGCATATGACTGTGTGGATCATGTTTGCTTGCTTGTAAATACTCCATTCTGTGCTGCTGGAAGTAAAGAAGAGGTTGTCTGTGCATCTTCCCAGATTCCAGTAAAGCCTGTGTGCCAGTGTTTCATTTTTCTACACTGGAGTTGGGGGTTGAAAGCTATTACAGAAAACAGAGCAAAACATCAAGAGTTTGATATACTTGGGGGCTGTGTGAAGGGTGATGGGAGGAAGGAACTCAAGATACCCCTGAAATAAGTGGGAGAGGATTTTGAATTAAATGCTAAGACAGATTTTACATATTGATTAAAATAAATTATATTTCTAGTGCTCAGATCTTCCAGCTTCCATCCTAATTTGAATTTTAGACCTTTCCTTGGTAGGTCACCCCCTGGCTTCCCACTAGGCCCTAGGGGTGGGGCTTTTTTCCTTTTTCACTCTCATTCTGTCACTTCTGTCATTCAAGTATTAAGGTCTTGCAGCCATAGAGATCTCTGTAATGGTACTTGCTGGGCTGTTTGTGGCAAATTATCTTACAACTCATTGTTTCCCTATTTCTCTGTGTTTTATTCACTTGAGTGTGTGATGTGAGCTTCTATTAGACATAAATTGTGTATCCTAAGGGAGCATAATAGAAAAACACAAAATGCCAGTCATGTTTAAAATGTGGAGGGGAGACATGGGGGTTCTTAGAAGAAGAACACTGTGCTGGAGGAGCGAGAGATCTGGGTTGGTGTCAGGAGGATGCCAAGGATAGACAAAGCTTTCACAACTATTATAAATTTCACTTATGATTGGAATAAGCGTTTTAATCTTAAAACCCATTGAGCTTTGTGTTTCACCTGTTGCTATTTACTTATCTATGGTATGGCAATGTATTTGTTATGCTTTGTATTGTGCTTGAATGCATTACAATGTGAAGTCAGATTGTAGCATGAAAGTTCACTAAAATGTTAGGTTTGCTTTTTCTCTAAACCAGTGTGAAATGAAACAGAATTTTTCCAATCCAGGCCTCCAAAATGTGTGGACTCTGCCTTGTATGCCTCTAGATTCATTCTTGATCGGAAGAAGAGACTGCCCAGCTGTGAGAGACTTGGGCAGCTCAGGAAGCCTAGAAAATTGATCTGAAACAGAAGCTGTAGAGAAGCAGCACCTCAAACTTATATTATTTTCCATTGATTTAAATTTTCTATCTAAAGGTAATGATCACAGAAGTTTCTAGTGGGGATTGACATCTATTTTTCTAAGAATAAAGGGCAAAAATGACATTTGGATTCCAGAAGAGATGTCATTTAGCTATGTCAAAGAAAGTACTGGGGACTCTAATGACCTAGTTTCCTGTTAAATCTCTAGGCCATTGCTGAAGTTAGGAGCATAGGGAAAATACATTTCATCTTCAAAGACTTCAAGATGAGGTTTATAACTTTCTTAAAGAGGAAAAAATGAATTCTTTCTGCTGAAATGAGACAGATCAAATTTCAGCCCAAGATGGATATTTTTCCCTGAAGATCTGAAAATTAAACCACCTGCTTTAAATGAGAAGTTTGAAAAAGTGCAGTGTGCTAAACCACTGTCTTCAATGTGAAAAGAGAGAAGAAAATTATATATTTTTACTTCTATAAAAAGGCTTTGGATTCTGCAAAAAGCACAAGGACTAAAAAAAATACTTCCATAGTTTAGTTGGAATCAAAACCACTTTAAGTATTTTTAGGGAAAATTGCATTGTTTAGTAGCACTTTGTATGTTGCTGCTGTACTGTATTAAGACAAGTTGCATATGAAGTATATTTCACCATATTTTCAGTTGAACCTGATAGCTTATCTACAGATTTTTATTGGTCTGTTTTAGGAAAAGGTAAACCACTCACAGTCACATGTGACCTAACCACACATGTATCAGGTAACCAAGCAAGTTTATAATGACTGTATGGGTGGGGGTTTTAGGCTAATGTTTTGTTCCTAATTTTTTACAACAAGCCTGATGACTACTTCTTTGTCCTTCACATATTTGTCCATGGCAGACTGCTGTGTCCTTATGTGTTTCAGGTTTGGATGAGAAAACCTTCTTTGGTTTCAGTTCTGTCTACTAAAAATCCCTGCACACACACCAACTCTTGGAGGTCAGTGAAGCTATAAGAAAGAATACTGACTTAGGCCTCAAATAATACAGCTAGGCCATAGCTATGCGTGAGAGCAATCTAGGCATATTGATAGTCACATAACAGATAGCTTCTGGATGTCACTACCTCTAAGGAGGGAAGAGGTGACGCATTGGGCCTCGTTGGGCCATATAGGTATTCCCTACACTTCACCAGTACTTCACCAATTCTTCTGAGTCTTGAATATAAATGAATCTTCTCTGAAATTGTCCTTGTTTGGGAAAAAGCAAAAGCTTTTCTGAAAATTAACTCTTCATGGTGGAGAAAATACTCAAATTGACATGCTGGTTCTTGTACTCTCAAATGACATTTCTGTTCATTGAATTTAGTGCATCACTCCAATCGGTACTTCAAAGTTTTACACAGCTGCATCACTGGAAGAAGGGAGTTGTGGTGAGCGGGTGGGGAGTAGATAAGAAAAGGGGAAAAAAAAAAAGGAAGGAAGGTGAAGAAAACAGTAATTTTATCTGACATTTTTCAATGTATCCATTTTTTTATGTTAGTGGCAATTACTCTTCACAAAATGTTGGACCTGAGCAAAAGGAAAAAGGTAATATTTTTGTCTCCTGCTTATTGAATGACTCACAAACACGTTCATGAACTCTGGCACCTTAACATAGTTGTGGTGTTGGAGCTTTCTGCATAATTCATCATAAAAGAACATGAGGCATGCGGCAGTCAGTGCTCGTCCAGAGATGTTCTGCATTACTAGCAGCACTAGTAAATATGCCTGCTCCATACATATTTTATGGTTTTCAGCAGAGGTAGTTTTATGCTTCATAATAGGCTAGCTTTGATCCCTTAAAATTTGTTTGTTAAACTTGGAGGTTGGGTACGAAACAAAGACTTTAAAATCTCTTTCCTGCATTGTTTGTTTCAACAGTCTTCATTTTCACATCCCGTTAACAAGGTTGAAATTGATTCTGACCCACTTTTGGGGAAATGAGCCTTCCTATAATGGATTTTGTGTGTAAGACTTTTTATTAGCCAATTCCCTCCTCACCCAAGTTGAAGTAGAATGAAAATTGGTTTAGAAACCTTAGTATACTCTATTCTATATTTCTACTTAAAGAATTTATTGTTATTTCTTGTGACCTGTAGGAGGAAAATTTAGATAGATTTTGTGTTCTGTGAATTCCTCTTTTAATGCTGTGAAGCAGCTAGAGATTACTTATGAATGTAAATAAATTTGCTGGAAGTCATTGAAATATGCTGCTTTTGTTTTGTGGGATACTTCCACATTAAAATAATCCATATTAGACAAAAACACATTCTATCTGTCATATTCAGTAAAGTATTAGGGTAAAAAAAGAAGTCAGTTTAAAATGTTTCCCTTTGCTAAAACTTAAACGTTTTCTTTTATACCTTGTCTTTAGTTTGTTTAACATTCTTTATACAATATGTGAATTTAAACAGTACCAAATGTAAAAGTCAATATTTTAAAACAAAATAACAATCTAAAATGCATTTCTAAATAAGAATTCACAGTGTTCCTATTTGGTGTTTCAAAGACTGTGAAGTTATTTTTTTCTAAACAGAATGTCGTCAGAATTCATCATATCTGTGAAATGTTTCCATGCTGACATACAGCGCTTTCTTGATGGAGTTTGTTCTTTCACCTTTTTCCCTGTTGATCTAATTTTTTCTGTACTGTTTCCTTTTTTTTTCTTTTCATTTCCAGATATTACTGTGCTTCAACTTATTATCATTCTTTACTTTTAAAAGCCTTGTTTACACCTAAGATATTTCAACAAGAAATTCTAGAATTGACTGGTGATTTTCAGTTTTTCAGCAAATAATAAGATCTTCTGTTTGGAAACTAGGTCTCTTTTATATGTGTCAATTTAGGCATATTAAAGACGGATTAAAAATTGTTTGTTGCTGTTCAGACATGTTGTCATAATCCTTCTCTCTCTGGCTTCCCTGCATTTCAGACATTTGCAGGTAGCCTGCCCAAAGCAATGATTTAAATATTCTGTCTGTCTGCAGTCCAGTTCAGTTGCTCCTTTTTTTCTGCCCACTCTGTCAGCCTTCTGACTCTCACTGCATCAGATTCAATTTCTGTAATGTCATCTGCAGGACATAATCTCATTTTGGTCCTTCCTTCGTTTCTGCTATTACTCTTTAATGGTCTAAATGTTGTGGCGTTTTATATAATGTGGTCTCCTGGATAGTTTTTAACAATAATAAGTGAAGCCTCCATATACACCATAAATGCAAGATAGAGAGTCGGGTAGAACTAGCTCTTTTGCCATCTCTTTGACTTATCTTCTGTAGCCATTGATCTGTGGATGATCATGCACCAGCAATTTTTTTCCTGGCTTATTAGGAATGTGTTTGCTTAGAGGATAGATACAGGTTTTCTATCTCAGTTTTTGTAGTACAACCACACTGGGCAGCTCTATGAATGCTGGAAAAATTACCTTCTACTTTTTTACCTCCCTTTGGTATTTTAATACTTTTTGGCACTGTTGAGTCATCTGTAAGCATATGAGGGAGCAGAAATCAAAAGTTTACTTTCCTGACTAACTTTCTTGGCTATCAGAGGTAGCAAACATTGCTTGGAGTAGTGAGATGAGGGGGAAGAGTCAGATTCTCTGTTTCAACATAGCTCATAAAATGTTGTGATATCTTTCATTATATGCCTATAGTTTCTGTAGTTTGGGAGTAAAAATTTGATTTCATCTATCTGCAATAATAAATGTATTGACATTTATTCACGTTGGGCAATTTTTCCTACTGTGCTCTCAGCGGCAAAAAAGAAATACCTTAGCTACATATACCTTCACTTAAGCTTTGCTTTGGACAGAGCAGCTCAACGTTTCCTGAAGACCAGGCCACACATCTCACTTCAGAGCCAGGAGGAGGCCCAAACAGACATTATGTGCCGTTCATGCACAGTAAGCATGTGCATGTGCGTGATCTGTTCATAGGCAGCCTATTAATCATTTTCTAGAATCAGAAATCTAGAAACCTTGCATCAGCTGTATGTGAACAGAATGCCTGCACTCCACAGGCTTTCTGCAAGCACTGGGTTTACTATACATTTTGTTCCAGTCTTTTGGAACAGAACTTCCCATACACACACACACGTGATATATCTCAGGAGGGTGAGAGTGGTTGCTGATTTTGTTGATTTTATTTTTTTAAGTTCTTTCTTCCCTGAGATGTTACCCTTCTGTATATGAAGCCTGAAGCAATGGTATTTGTAACAGCAGCAGTTAGAGCACCGAGTTTTCTGTATCACTGTTACAGTTCTCAAATATAGACCAGCATAGAGTTTTCATGCTTTTACTGCTCTTGTAGCAGCAGCTTAATGGATTCAGTGTGGCTTTTGTAATAAAAGAATCAGAGTGCAACATAAAATTGTTTCTTTCACATTTTCATTTGTATATGAAGAAGAGAGTTGTTATCTCCTGCTGTCCTCTGACAAGTCTCACGTTGTTTGGTGTTTTGTTTGTTTTCTCTTTTATTGAAGCTCCAGCACTTGGAATCCCTAGATTACATATTTTTTTCTATATGACATTGCATAAAAAATTGGAAATCCCAAAACATTATTTCAATTCAATTCTCCTTATTTTCAACCCCTCTTGGAGAAAGTTCATTGATTTTGAAGAATTTTTTCTTGATAATATATTTGGACAGAGCTGTTCTGCCTGTTGCAAAGATGAGACGAATAAAAAAAGAAAGTCCTCTTTATGGGCCAGTGCAAGTCTACAAGAACTGTATATAAGTGGTTCTTGCTGAAAGCATAAACCAGGTCTGAGGCAGTATTCTTGGGTTGTCCCCCTCCCCACCCCCACCCCCCAATCCTCACCCCAAAGCAAAGCCATTAAAAGCTGGTTTTACACAAGGCATCTTCTGAGGATCTGTATATACTCCTAGAAGGGAAAATTTCCAATCATGGAGGATGAAATGTGCTAGCTACAGTGAATTTATTATTTCAAAATAATTGCTCAAAAGCAGCGTAAATAACGTTAGAGTCTTTCAGTGGAACAGACACTGTAACAGCCGCTTGTTTGGAGACTGTAACAGTCGCCTTTTTTTGTTTTGCTCAACAATGGGGTAGAATTATGTTTTAGCAAAAGCCAACCAATTACTCTCGGTCTTTTAAAGATGTGGGCTTCCTTTATGAAATGTTATTGTAAGTTGTTTCTGTGAGTTTAGTGTAAAGTAAGAGAACCCTTTGGCTGGGTTTGGAGTAATTTTTTTTAATCATCATATTGCATTGCTATTCAGCGCATATTTGCCAGATGTATCTGTTTGAATATAAGTTTCTCTTGCACATGGGAAATCACAGGAGTGTGATTTGATGCCAACTTTCTCTCTTACGAGTTGATATCAGAGAAGTTCTTCACAGCCCTCATGACCTTAGTTGCATTGGTTCAGGTGTTTCCCAGCCAGCGTGGGACTGTTTAAACCACAACATTCACAGATTCAGTTCAAGGTCTGGCCAGTCTGACAGCTGAAGCAGTTCAGCAGCACACAGGGGCAAAGCAAGTAGAACTTTGCAAGGAAAATAAGCATATAGAGAAAAGCAGCAGAGATCTAGAGTCTGCTGGCAGTGAAAGAGTAAGGTAGACCTATTGATCCAAGTCTGTTGTACATGAGACTCATGCTTGACAAAAGGCTTGCAGGCAACTGCTTTAGATGGCAGAAAGTATAAATTGTAAATGGAAGAATATCTAAATTAGACATGATTTAATTATAAATCAAATTAATTGAGAACATCAAATCTTCTTTTTAAAGATCAAATCTTTTGTGGCCCTGATTTTTTAGAAATGGATTATTTTACAGTGGGCTACATTTCTCCTGACTTTTAACTCTCATTGGCATTACTGTGTTGATAAATCTGTTTTCATCAGTGGATATTGTTCTAGAAGAACTGAAGAATGGAAAGTCCAATGAATGCTATAAGAAAGATTTATAAGTGCATGCAATAGACTGTAATTCTGTGGTGCTCAGGAGAGCTCACTCAGGCTTTTTACACAATGCATGATACCAAAAGATGTCATCATTACTATCATTTTTATTGTTCCTTTGATTCATAGAGTCGAGCAGGAGGAGCAACATCCAAAAGTGAGTAAAGCAGCACTTATATTGTCAAGAGGTACAAGCATATAGAAGAGCTAGTTTTTCGCTAAGGTTTTAGAAAGATCTTGTTATGGATTTTGTTGTATCTTCTTGAAATGGGGATACATAACTATTGAACTTAATACAGTTTTTAAAAAGTGCTATAACAATGTTGGAAAGGACAGGGATCTCTATCCCACAATTGCCTGGCCCAAAGGGCAGACATGGAAGATACACACTGCTGATAGAACTTAGTTTACTTGTATCATTTAGTTGATATGATTTTGTGTTTGTGGTTCTATGAAGGAAGCTCAGGAAGAGCAGTAAAACTGATGGTTACACTGCAAATCAGGGTACAGGGTGGAGATAGGTGTGCTTGCTCTAGGTCAGAAATGGAGAAAAAGCATAAATGAGCCCTTGTAGGTGTTGGCAGTGTAGCAGTTAGCTACTTCCCACAGTCTATTCTGGAGAGAGAACACTGAGCACTGGACTACAGGCTGGGGAGAAAAAAAAATATCTGAAAAAAAAATAAGTGTGACAGATGCCTTGAGGCTGAGTATTGACTGAGAAAGGATTTGAATCATGAGCAAAGTCACCTTTTTTGTTGTTTCATGTGCTCTGTGCTCAGAGACATAGGACATAGACCTTTTTGCACTGTTTTTAAACTGGTACAACTTCATTACAGAAAATCCCCATTACATCATCAGCTTCCCCTACCAAATGAAAGAATTTTCAAATCTTTGTATTCTTAGCTTACTACTTCAGAACAAAACTAGCTACTTTACAGTGTCTGCAGTCAAAGGTATCTGTGTGGCAAGAGATATGTGTGGGTATAAAATTTGCAGTACCAATGTTAATAAAACATATTGTGTTCTAAGCGCACACTTGTTTGCTTTGTCAGAGTAAGCAAACAATTGCATGGTTTTGAGAACACAGTAGTCTTCATATCTGAAACAACGGAACTCTGCAAAGGAGATGAATTCTTCTCTTACCTTCCTCTCATATATAGTTTTTCAAGCAAGGATTCCAATTGCTGGATAGATGAATACCAAGAAAGAGTTGCTTTGTGAAAACAGAAAGAAAAAAATTACTTGGATTACAAGCAGCAAGATTTAGAAATATACATGCTGCATTTTCTACTGTTCAGATTTTTTTAAAAATGCCAAAAACCAACAAAGACTACCAAGAAAAAAAATGACATATTTTACTCAGATATAGAACATACTGTGATTGAAAGTCACTGAAATGATTATGCTCATTCTGAAGCCCTAAACCCAAACATCAGTTGTACACAATGTATTTTAAAAACTTAAGTTTGACTTGCATTACTCCACCTTAAAACACATTAATTCAGTGTGTATGCCCTTTCATTTCTCCACCCAAGAAATGCACTGTACTGTCCAGAAAAAGTCTAGTTATCTCAATCTGTGCAACAGATGTTAGTCATTGTGTCTCCTTCTCCCCTCTGCTGCCCTCCCCTGAAATGGAAATGTGGTCTTTGGCAATTATATTTCTCTAATGTAGGTGTGCGTCTGTTTAGGCTAGTTGTGGCAACTACTGAGAATTTTTTAAAAAACATCTATATTGAAGCTGATAAATCAGTTTTGTGAATTTTATCAGACATCCTCCTTACTACGTGGGAGATTTTTTCTTTCTTCCAGAGTGTGGGCAAGCCCCTACATTTTCAAAAATGAATTTTTAGTATATTTTCAGGCATTTCAATTCACGCTTGCTCTGTTTCCCTTTTCTTCTTATGACTAAACCCCATCAACACTCAATACTAATGTTATTAAAAAAAACAACTCGGTAGAACCGACCACAAGAAGAATCACATAAATGTTGCATGCAGTTGTGCAGCAAACAAATTGCTAGGCTGATAACCTTACAGCTATAC
Source organism: Gallinago undulata (assembly GCA_026546715.1). Classification (NCBI taxonomy): domain Eukaryota; kingdom Metazoa; phylum Chordata; class Aves; order Charadriiformes; family Scolopacidae; genus Gallinago; species Gallinago undulata. The sequence continues at coordinate 98,065,831 of JAOTQQ010000001.1, read as the reverse complement.
AATAATAGATGCACCTGAGAAGTTCTTCTTTTCTTTGCCTTTCCTAATTGCACAACAACGTTTTTGTTAGTTTTTCTAATGTTTCGTCCTTTAGGGTGGTTAAGGAAGCGGCACACCTGTGGTTGCCCCATATGTTCCTTTCATGAAAGTCACTGCTTCTTATTTCATGAGCCACAAAGGGGGAGCTGCTTATCCTCACTTGTTGAATTGTTTTACTTCTTCCTGACTCATTGCTTACACTCCTTGGTCAACTCCGAGTTTCATTTTTATGTGGGCCTGTGGGTATGGTGCTGTTTCAGGTAATAACCATGTATGGATATGTCATCTGAGTTACTAATGCCTATGCTGGCAAGATTAAACCTTGTTCCAAAGATGCTTGTCATTCAGCAAGCAAACCTTCAACTGTATTGTTTTCTTCTGATATATGGTCACTGTATAGCCACTTTCATTGCTGGGCTTTAAAGATGTATGTTATTGCTCCTGCCTTTTGGTCATGAGAAAATAATATTATGTTTTAATCCTGAAAAACAACCATATTTCTATCAATTTATTATGTAAAATGCAAGAAATGAGGTAATGTTAATGTGATGAGAATTTTTGGCTATCTTGCAAATTCGACACAAGCAAATATTTTGTCAACAACGTGCAGAATGAATGCTATTCTCTCTTTTCTAGAAGAAACTCATTCAAGTCAACATTTTGTTAGGTACCAAATAACCTTTAGAATAATTCAGTAAATTATAAAATAAAAGGCTTCAACTAAAATATTCTTACAGCCAAGTAGGAAATCTAGTCAACCATTACTGACATGGATTCACTGATCTAGAAAATTACTTTAATGCACATATCAATATACTTGCTGATTTCTTCCATTTCAGTGGATTTAAAAAAAAAAAAAAAGTTATTGCAGAGAACCCTTGTGTCTCACATTATAAAATTCACTAAAACTTTTCTATACTAAAGGAATAATACACCTATTGTAGTTCCTAGGTTACCTTTTTTTGATAAAAGTGCAAGCATTTTTAAGTAGAACTTAAATGTAAAAATATCAGTGTTAATATGGAGCTGATAAATTAACTGCATTCAAAATGCAAAAACCCCAAATTAAATTGTGAATATTATTCCAGATCTGTAAGAGAGTCTTTTTGCAAGAGGACATACCAAAATATGATTTTAAGGAAGACAGATGCATTGTTGCATTGACATCCCTGTTGTGAGGAGTTGGAATGACTTCCTAAGATACAATTTTTCGAATTGAAAATAATTGATGAATAAAGTTATTCTATTGGCCTATTGACATATAATAGGCTTTTTGGCTTAAAAAGAGAAAAATATTTCAGTCCAGGAGAAAGATAATAGTAACATTTTGCTGCCTCTTGCAGAAATTCTTAAGTCAGTTCTAACTGAGTTCTTAGTTCTGCCATTGGCTTCACAACATATCCCTGTCCTGTCCCTTTTTGTGCTTTCTGAGGAGTCAGAATTTGACTGGCTCATGAGAGAAGATTAACAAATGCCTGTATCTAAAACTACATCTCATGAATGCATAAAGTGAAGAAATCTGGAAAATGTTTTTCTGCTGATTCCTTTTGTTATGCCAACTCCTTACCTTTAAGAATGTTAAGGACAAGAATTTCAGACAAATATCATACTTGAGTTGAAGGTTTTTATTCATAGACCACTAGAAATCGCAGACCCTGTGTTAAATACTCACAAATAAAAGGGATCAAAAAGTCACGATAAAAAAAGAATCAGACTCTAGAGTAAAAAACTTAGACATTTTGAATAAGTCTTCTCCTTCCAACTATTGTGATAGTGACATCAAGTGATGATAAAAAAAAATTATCCATATAGCTATTTTTGAGGGCAGCTAGAGAATTCAGGCATATAGGTTGCTTTAAATTAATCTATTTTAAATTAAATTTAAAAACTAGAAATTGTTCATGTGCCTAAATCCCCCTAACAATTTCTTTGAGGCAGTCTCTACAATCTATTAGGGACATAGCATTTAATGCTACTTGTGCTGCACTTATGCACTTTTAAATTGTAATGGCGGGGGAAAAAAGGAGTATAGTACGTTAATGTATTTTTCTGATTCACATCTGTTTAATAATTAAAGGCTCAAGCCTAGGGAAGATATCCCTAGGGATATTCCCTAGGGAAGCCTAGGGATATCTTAAAAACAACTGATTTAATGTATGGCTATATATGAGGAGTGTGGCATTTGTAAATAACCCTCATAGAGAAGACTGGAAAAAAATTACAATCAGCATACAGCACCATGCTTAATGAAGCCAGAGCAGCTTTTTCCTGTCTCTGTCGCTATATGGCACACATCCAGATATCTGCTGTACTAACATTTGCTCCTGGGAGGAGATGAAGAAAAAAGGGTCCATAAGGTTTCCATTGGCCGAGACAACTAAAACATCTGCTAGATGCATGAGCAGCTTGCTGGTCTAAGTCAGCAGGGAGAGCTGCTGCAGATCAGCACTGCCATATCAATAGCTATTTCATAGACCGTAGGGAAGAAAGAAGACAGACAGTAGAGTAAGTGATTTTATTTCAAAGTACACCAAACTCTTGTGTAGTTTTGTATAAAATGATATCTAAATTGCACAAAATTAGAGCCACATCTAGAACTGATCAGCGTGGAAGACTCATTAGGGAACAGGTACATGAAAGAATAGCAGGATACAATCCTAATCTTCTGATATTTGATAATAAGAGCAAGTCACCTACGTTCCCAGATTAAATTTGACAAAAAACAGTCACCTGAGAAAATATCCCTTTACTCAGAAGCTTGGACCAGGAGGCACCTCCTCTGCCTCTCTGAAATACAAATAGTGGGAAGATGGTTGTTGTACAGGAATCGACCATTCTGTTTCAAGACACACAGCAGAGGAAAAGAGCAACTGTTGAAGGAACAAGTAGACAGGACAGAAGAGAATATACATCCTCATTTGTTCCAAACTGCCTTTGATCTCTTTAGTTCAAACCTGGGGTCTGGCACCTGAAAGTGTAGTCTGGCGGAAGTAATTTTGTTGTTTATGGTTGGGTGCCAGTTAGGCTCAAAAGGGCTGCTAGAATCATACACAGTGATCTTCCTCTGGATGGAATTCCTGGTGTTATATTACTGTGTAAAGTGAAAGAGAAGAAAAAAAACCCAAATACTGTCAGTTTTGAAACTCTTTTTTCATATTGGAACTTTCATTTGCTAAATCAGAGCTGTGTTTTGGAGATCTCCTGTACTACAGAAAGAGTCAAACATCAAAGAAGGTAAATATTGACATGGTGGGTGAAAATCTTTGTGAATATACAAATGATCACAAATGGAAAACCTTTTGTTAATCATTCAGGCTCTTGCTCTGTGAGAATCAGAACGGCTTTCTTCAGGGAATGTTCCCAGTTGGCTGGGATGTGTATATGTATTGATCAACAAAAAGTCATTAAGGGAGTGCCTTTTCAGGTCAAAACCATCTGCAGGAACAATATTTCCCATCTTTAAGACAGTACTGTCTTTCAACACACACACATGCACACACAAACTCCTTCAGAATAGTTTTTGGAGTAAATGTATTTGCTATTAAAGGGATTTTATTTTAAAGTGTTTTTAATTTGTCCACATTGTGTTACATTGAGAGAACTCCTCGATATTGATCCCTGTTTGCCATTAGGATATTTTAATCAGGATTATTTACAACTGCAGAGTATTTCACTGTAAAACAGTGATAATCTGGTAATCAGAACACATAAGCGTAACATCACATGTAGTGTCTCTGACCGAAATCTGATTTTTCTAAATTTGTGTTTTCTTCATTTACCTTTGAGGATTACATATTATCTGTAGCAACCTGAACAGAGTAGTGAAATTGTTGATGTACAGGTAGCAAGGATTTATTTAATGTACCAGTATGGCAGGTGATTCTTCTTCAGATTTGTTTACAAACCAGAAGCAGCAATATCAGTGTTTAGATATGCTGTTCTATTCTAATTAAAATATACGGTCTGATTTAGGAAGAAGTTAAATTCACGAAAAAAAGTGAGTTTTTTTTGATAGATATCTCACTTTTCTTCATCCCCCTCCTGTTTGTGTGTATATGTGTAAACATGTACATACCTGTATTTTAAAAAGAATAAAAGTGAGCAAGGCAAACCGGGAACAGTTTTCATTTTCAGTTTTGCTCAGCTGTTTGGTACAGGAAAAAATCCAATTTCTGTTTAAACACAGAAGATTTAAAGTGATGAGTAAGCTTTGGCCAGGCGTATTTGTAAATAAGGCCAAGCAGTTCAGTGATGGTGCAGCTGGTGATTCCTGAATACTTTTTGAGGTTACAAACGTTCAAAGAACAGCACTACTTGGAGCTGACTTGTATATCTGCATCTTCTTCTGTCTTTTAACATCTCCCTTGGATAAAATTTCAGAAAGCGGCAAGACAAAGCTAAAAGCGGAAGGATTTTAAACCTTGATTGTGTTCTGCTCAGATGGAAAGAGTGTTTGAACAGAGAACATAGATAAGCAGACAGACAAAAATAATGTCCTTACTGCATGTTCGACTTCAAACCTCATTATCTATTTTCAGGATGAAAGAAGAAAGAAAACTATTTGTGGAGAGATGCAAGAATATTTTCTTTTACAATGACTCAATAGCTGGAAAACCTGCGTATAATTGAATATATATTTCATACTTCCCTAGAGTACGTCAGCCAAGATTTTAACAGGATAGGGCTGTGGAAAAGGCTATGATTAGGCCACTGAAGTAGTTGTGAGATCAGATTCCAAAAGCAGATCAGTAAAATAGCTGACTTGAATGAAGGGGTAATACATGTAGCCTGTGGACAGACACCCACCTGAGCTAATATCGGGCACTACCAAGTTGTATGGAAACACAAGTAACATGAGTTTAGCGGTAGAATCCAGCAACAGTTGCAAATGTCCAGTGCAGTTTGATCAGGCAGTGACAGCTGTTAACACTTAATAGCTTACACAAATTCTTAATTCACAGAAAAGATGAAACATATGGGATTAAAGAGAAAACGTATAGATCTGATTTAGGAAGTCTAGGGAAAGGATTAAGTTACTTCTTTGGTACAGTATCTGTTGTTTGTTGTGTGCTCTGTATTGAAGCTCTGTACGTGAATATTTGTAGTTCTCAGTTCTGGAAGTACAACATACAAAAAGATGTGGCAACCTAGCCTTCTTTCCTTTCCATTATAAAAAAACCACACAAACAAACAAAAACCAAACCAAACCAAAAAACACCAGAAAAAACACCCAAAGAAACAAAAAAAAACATGCCTGACCCCAAGATCTGCAGTGAACTGAATCTTCGCACTAATCCTAAAGAGTCCAAATACAACATTTTTCAGAACACTTGCTCCAGGCTGCTACCTCAGTCTATGATTGGGTGAGTGATTTTGTCATGTGAGCATCTCTGAATATGATTTCTTATTACTTAGGTGTTGGAATTGATGATCTTTAAGGTCCCTTCCAATTCTAACCATTTTATGATTCTGTTTGCCTTTCAACGCTTCCTGTTGGAAGGGAAGAGATAGACATCTACTTGTCTTGGCTATCAGTCTTTCAAATAGCATTACATGAAGATAAAGTGCTTTTGTGACCTTATAATAATTAATATTGCTAGACATTCCTGAAGTTATGTGTCTGTGTCATTGTTCTAGGAGTACCTTCCTTGAGAAGTAATAGATTCCCCCATTTATAATTGGTGCAGAACTATTGTTGATAATTTCATATTCTTCCCTACCCCCACTGTGAAACTGCTTCCAGATAGAGTGTGCTTAAAACAGGATATTTATGTGTTGCCATAAACTTTGGTATTTCTTCAGGGCACCTTTCCTAGTATTTACTTTCTAGATACTGGAAAGATTTGTTGTTAGGAGTGTTAAAATATATATCTAGAGGCCCACATTGTCTCATTTTAGGTAACTCTTGGTTTCGTGTTTTTTAAATAAAAAAAAAATTGTTAATCATGTGCACTTTAAAGAGTAGACACAATTCGCATTATGTTCAGATAAACATGTAACCTTTTGGATGCTTATCGCTATTTTCTTGATATTTTGAGCATACAGAACTAGAAGAAAATCTCTCACACAAAATATTCATTTACACCTTGTGACCATTTCCACAAAGCGTAACCATGATGTGCCAGGCTGGAGTGCATCAGAACATTTGTGGTTTTTTTTGATTTCTCTTGTTATTGTTGTTTGGTTGGTGGTTTTTGCATTTGTGGAAGTGCAGTGGACTTTCAGAGGGTAAATGGCTGGGTCATTTCATCACAGTGCCAAACATCTGTGGCTTGCAATGAGTTATCGTATGGAGACAGGATGGAAAATGTGTGAAAATTGTGTGTTTTAGATTGCATTTCATTGCAGTTGGCTTTAGAACCATTGTAAGTCCTTGTTAATGATTCATTTGCATTAATACATTGTATTCAAATTACAGTGCAGTGTATTTTAAATTATAATTTATAATTGCTAAACATCTGCATGATAGTTTTTTGATGTGGTATATAAAGAACTCACAACGTAAGTCAGATAGCATGTGTAGCTGCATGGTTTACCTTAAAATTGACAATATAGGGATTAGTCTTCCCATGATGTTTAGACTCAGGTAGCTTTCGTGTTGCCCTCTTGTCCATCACAATGATGTTGGTGTCAAAATTTTTCAGCACACATACTACAGAATTGCCAGCTCACTGATGAGATGCCGGGTGTGGACAGCCCAGGTTCTGTTAGAGTCATCTTAGAAGAATTAACAACATTAAGTTCTTCTTGTCCTTTTGTAGCCATTTGGGTAATTGTTCAGATTCATGTGAATGTAACTAGTCAGAACTGTTGTTTTAAATTGCTGAGTATTCCTTTTACCTGGCTGTTATTCTATGAAGACTTTCCACAGTAAAAGACAGGAGTATGCAAAGCAGAGTATTTTATACTTTTAACTGATTATTTATTGTAGGTAAGCAATTAATCAGAAGACAGAAAGCAGTATTCAGGCAGAGTGCTGCCTCCAGATCATATTTTGCTGTGTGGCAGTCAATTTTTGAGGCCCCCAAATCACAAAGTTAAGATAGCAGTCTGGAGAAGTGGCTGTATGAAACACATGCTGAACTAAAATACAAAACTGTGACATAGCAAACAAAAGCCATGTAGGCTGACTGGCTACTGTTTTACCTGTATAAGCCCTATCTTCAGTGCTGTCACTGTCACCTTTATTCTAAACCTGCCTCTAAGCAATAGCACACATTCATGCAAAGAATGTCCTAAATTAAAAGTCCTTTAAATTTCTTTTAAAATGATGTGTCCAGAACTTCATTTCATTTGTTACTCACAGGAGAAGACCAAACAGAGAAGTAATAAATTGTAACAATAACTACTTTCAGTAGCAAGAATGGCTTAGTACACAACTGATGTGAAGTTGATAGTGCCTGATACTGATTAAACCAATGAAGATTCTATTAACTTTTATGAGAGGTCATCTGTCTTTTTTTTTTTTCTTTTGGTTGTGTTTACTGCAAGAAGTACCAGTTAGTTTGATGAAATGTTTGGATTTGTGGGAGACGAAAGCACATGGTATATTCGAACTTTGTAGCAAGAGATAGATTTGACGGGGTTGTATGTATATGTATATGTCTCCACCATAGCTTTATATAATTTTTCCACTACCTGTCTTCTGTGTAAGTTTTTTGTGCATTTTCCTCCTGGACCACTGACGATGAAAGAAAATGCCATTATTCTTATTTTACAATGAGTCCCAAATCCTTAAAGAAATAAAAGTGTCCTTGTTTTTCATGTTAGGATTGGGTACCTTTCTGATTTTAGAGAAAAAGGGTTTTACATTTTGTTGAGGCACAAAGAATTGGGCATAGCACTTTAAGGTGAAAAGTGGCAGAAATTTCTAAACCATGTTTGTGCTTATGGGGAACAGAAAATTCATCAGCTTCTTATCACAGTTGTGGGAAGATGAAGTTCACTTTAATTATTTTTGGGTTTGTAACTTCCATCTGGAATTTAGAGTGCTGGAGGGGAATGCCTTTTTCCCCTTTGAAAATAAATAAATAAATAAATTCACTGGCTACTCTTCTCCTTCACAAGCAAATAATACCATGGTGATAGTTTGAAAAGAGGAAAAAATAGTCATTTATGTGAGGTTTCTAGGAAACTGCACTGGGTGTGCATACTTTTTATTCCATTGTTTCTCTCACACTTTTTCCTGTTTATCTGTATGGAGTAATTTTATTTCAATATGTAATTTTCTCAAATTTATATCTTCAGTCTCTTTCACTGAAATATAGACAGAATCAGTTATACCTTGACTTAGCTGCTGTTGTAGAAATATACACCTGAAACACAGAATGAAGGAAGGAACAAAGCCTTCCTCCTTCTCTGTTATTGCTCTTTAATATAAATTCTGTAGTCTGAAATCAGTAGCTGTACCATCATGCTCTTGTCCTTTGGATTATTTTAGTAATCGCTTAAACATTTTAAAATGCCTGATGATCTTGAATGCCTAGTTTGGGGGTAACAGTTATGTTCTGAGTTATTTTTCTCTCTCCTAGAACTCTGTCATCCTGTAGTAAGTTTCTGCAGTGTTCTTGTTAAGTCCAATTTTCTCTGGAAGTGGTTTTGTTACTGGAGCATGTAATAGTAACCAGAGCACACTTTCTTTTTTTTTTTTTTTTTTTCTTCTTTCTTTTAAACAATGTTTTTTCAGTGAGCAAACAATTTACGGGACATACTCTCTGGGGATCAACTTTCAAAATATATATACTATCCAGACATGAGACTAAATTATTGCCATTTAAAACATCAAGTTAGGAAGCCCAATTGACCCAGTCAAAGACTCTTTGTGTATCAAATTTTTCTTTCTTTAAAAATGCTGTATGAACACAGCACACAGGTTACATTGTTGTCTTGTTGTTCAGATAAGAGCAAAGCAGGTGATTGCGTATCAGGAGTTACACTCTCTTTAATCTGTAGTCAATACATTACCGTGCTTTTAAGACTGTTCTTAGAAATGAAATAATAGGGCCCATAACGTCTTTTGTAATTTCCTTCTTCAAAATTTCCAGGAACCTAACCTTCTATACATTAGCTGTACTAAAAAAATTGAGAAGGGTATTAATTCCTGTTTTAAAGTTAGGAGAAACAGTAGTTGTACATGAATGCTGACCTCGGTTTATGCCTGCTGAATTGCAGTTCACAGTATCATTTTTCTTTAAATTAGATAAAGACAAGCTAATAACATTTCCTCTCCTTGGAGAGATGTTTGCATTATTTCACATATAAATTAAGAGACAAAGCCAGGAAACTGATTCACTATATTTAGATGTTTAATCATATAGGTTTGTTTTTTTTTTTCTAATGTTTTAGTTCCTTTTCTCATGTAGAAATGTAATGTATAATTAATTATTATTAAGTCATATGCTATGTTCTTTGTTCCTTTCTGCTCACACATACTAGCCATTTAGGAGTTTTGCTGGACTAAAGAACTTTTTGTTTTCAACAGGATAAATTAAGTACAATGCCAGGATTTTTGTATTTGTGGCATATGTGTGGGCAGTTAAGAAATTAAAGAGATTTGGGTACCCTTGGATTCATTACTAAAATCTGGAAGTTGTCTTAAAATTCTTGGAAACCCGCTGCCTTTTTTATTTTACTTCTTGCTGGTATACAAAATTTGTGCATCAAATATAAAAAAGAAAAATAAGCACAAATAAAGACATTTATGTTTGTAAAATTAACTTGATTTTTGGTCTAGAGGGCTAAAGGTCCCTTCCAACCCAAACTCTTCTATGATTACAAAGGCTTATATTTTAAGAAGGAATCTATGTTTAGATGGGAAGAATAGAAATTATCTCAGATCATTTGTAGATTATATAAGTGTTATTTAACAGTATATATGTGCAAACCAGAAGATACATGAGATTTGAAAAATCTATGCAACAAAGTCACATAAATTTTCATCCATAAACTCAAATGGAAGCCTTATGAAGTTTACTTTTATCAGTGTTTCAAGCCCCTGTTCCCACAAGTACGTTTCTCTATCTCATATCAGTAGCAGTATGGGCTGAAATCAGGTGAGAGGAAGTAGAAACACATGTATAAAAAATAAATAAAAAAAAATTAATCCTTTTTGAGCCAAATAGTTTTTACAAGTTGAATAAGCATCATTATTTCTTTTGTGTAGATTGGTTAGCAAAACATAGACTAAATCTATTACCTGAGATCACTGACATGAGTCAGTGCTGGATTTAGGAATACTTTTCAAATACTTTCAAAATCTCTGATTTTGAAATCTAATATTTCAGTTAGTTTCATGGGATTATGTCTCACTGACATCACCCATCACATTAAAGGAAATATGAACATTAGTTTGCACTTAAATTTTCTGCTTTAATGGAAACTTCTATTATGCTCTGTTTAAAACAAATCTTCATTAAGAATGAATTTATTTTCAATACGGTTTTGAATATATAAATTAATATTTGACCAATTTAATATTTTTATGACCTCTTAAATTACAGTTATATCTAGAAAAAAGTAACTGAAATGCTTGAAATCTCTTGATTGCTGTAAGACGTTTGACTTGAAATAGTATGACATCTCGAGTAATAACCAAAACTTATTAAAACCAACCTTACAAGCATTAAGCATATTAGAAGTTTGAAAAAATATGGTGAAAATGTAATGATATGTAAGAACTCACCATGTGAGTCTTGCATGTGTCTGTACATTTGTCTCAGTAGGGGAAAGTTGTTGGTACTGTAGTATTTAGATGGTTTTCAGAGCTGGTTTTTAGAAACACTGCGTAACACAATTGTTGCCAGCAGTGTTTATGGATGCCACAAAGACTGTAGATACATGAAATAATGAAGAGCACAGGTCACTGCACTCAGAAATGTGTTTCGGTGCAGTGAAACATAGGGATGTACATCGAAGAGCTTCAGGAGGAGAACAGGGATGGGGGGTCGTCTTTGGAGTGGTGTCTGAGAAAAAACACTGGCATGGTAGGCTGTCAGTCAACCTTGGTTTCACATCTGACCCTGTGGCCAAGGGGACTTAGGTAAGCAAACATGAATATGAAGTGCTGGTAGAGGAGTGGAATCACTTTTGTATTTTTTTCCTTCGATGACTGCTACAGTGGGGTTTCCAGGTCTGGGTTCCACACTTCAGAAAAAAAGATGAAAAATTGAAGAGGGCACAAAGAAGAGACAGAGACTAATTGAAGGATTAGAAAAATATGATCTCTACAGAAAGACTTAGCTCAATTTATTTAGATTATCAAAGAGAAGGTTAATGGGTGATATGATCACAGTTACTAAGTACCTACAAAACCGAGAGAAATTTGATAATAGGGGGCTCTTCAGACCGGGGGAAAAAGATAATAACAAGAGCCAGTAGATGCTAGGTGCTGCAGTGAGACAAATTTGGAATAGGAATAAGATCCTGTTTTCCTCTTTAAATAATGACCATCGCTCTCTGAAATTAGTGACTGAAAGTGCCACTAATTTTCCATTACTAAACTTCTTAAGTCAAAGCAGAATGTTTTTGTTAGAAGACTTTGTCTTGTTCAATCTCTGCTCCCAGATTTAAGGAAGAAATTACGAAGCGGAAGTTTAATAACTATATTAAGAACCATTCATACTAGAGAACCACAGTGCTAGCATCCAGTTATTGAAAGGAGGATGAAAACTGTGTTTCTTTTAACATGCTGGCATCAATCTGGCAGGTCTTTAGGTTTGCTATTTTATTGAAGGTTCATCACCAAGCATTCTTGATTTTATGGGACTATTTGCATGGATCATAGAATAGAATCATAGAATCATAGAATCATCTGGGCTGGAAGGGAACTTCAAAGGTCATCTAGTCCAGCCCCCGTGCAGTCACAGGGACACCTCCAAATAGACCAGGTTGCCCAGGGCCTCGTCGAGCCTCACCTTGAATATCTCCAGGGAAGGGGCCTCAACCACCTCCCTGGGCAACCTGTTC
>JAOTQQ010000001.1:97987777-98053728 GCA_026546715.1 Gallinago undulata | reverse complement strand
TGGATGACATCCCATCCCTCAGGTGTATCGACAACACCACACAGCTTGGTGTCATCTGCAAACTTGCTGATGTTGCTGATCAGAACAGGCATACTCAATGCTGGCAATATGCTTTTTGCAAAATGCTTTTTTGCAGTGGTGATAAGTCACCCCAGGTGCAAGATTGTTTTCCAAAGCAAGTATCTTAGGGAATGGGTTTGGGTTCCAGCCATGGGTCGCTGTGCTGTGGTGGGAGCCTGCTGTCCTTGCAGCTCAATGGTGGTACCTAGAATTGGTTGAGATCACCTTGTCTGCATCACCAATGGCCTGGTTCTTCATTCCACTGTGCACTTGCATGGGCTGGCAGCTTTTCTCGCATGCTTTCTGGGCACATGCTACCTACACATTTAAGAGAAATGAGGCCTCTCCCACAAACTACCGTCAGTTCCGTTGGGACCAAAGGTAATCCTCAGCAGCATAAGAACATTTCTCTGCCACTTAAAATGCTGTGTTAAATGGCACAATGTTGATGTTTTCCATAATGGTCATCTATCTGGTTTAACTTTCTCCAGTCCTTCCAACCCCAGAGTTCCTATTTCAATAACCCAAGCTAGATACTGATACAAACAATAAATATAAAATGTTATAATAATAAATAATATAATATAAATAATAAATTATTCTTTATCTTAGTTTTCCCATCACTTACTAATAATTTTGGCCTCATTAAGAGATGTGCAGTAACCATTCTTTTGGTTTTGCTTTGTCTATTTTTCTCCGTTCCACACAAGCTCCCTTCTTTTCCCTTGGACTAGTTTCCTGATTAACTATCTCATTTTCTCCATACCTCCTTCTCCACACCAAGCTTCCTATGAAGCTCTGTGCATCTTCTCCAGAGTCACACAGCTTCTGTATTGGTAAGACATAGGATAAATGTTTTGGTTTCATTTTTATATGCTAGATCAACTCTCACTTCCAAAATATCAGGACGCAGTTCAGTGGCCAGAGAAAGGAAAGTTCATCTGACCTCTTTCAGGCCATGGCATCTACAGTTTCCATTTAAATGGTTGATAAGAAAACTAACCTACTAAGATACTAAACACTGTTCTGGTCAAACAAGTCTGTGACTTGACAATCACTGGCAAATGATAGATTGCATGTAGGCTGAAATCTTCATAATAAGAACTATGATATCAGAAGGAGGATATAGGGTAATCATGGGGAGATCTCCCACATCATGTTAATAATGGCTACAGCAGTTTTTTATTAAACTATCTTCCATTCTTTAATGTAAATGACAGATTTCACTGTCTAGTCTCTCATGCTAGGGGTTTTTTACTGCTTCTTCTGAAAAACATATTTTAGCCCCCATGGCCTCTTATCCGCAACTCATACTTTAGAAGGTTATTTCTTTCGTAAGATGCCTGTAATTTAGTGGAAGTAATAACAGGCTGTGTGCATTTTTCTGGATTTTTAAAATTCTAATTTAAGCAATAAGCAATTTATGCAATATCTTGAGGTTCCTTGACACATTGGAATTGAAAGGGGAGAAATGGAAGGAAATGACAAATCTTTTCTGTTTTTTTTTTTTTAATCCTTGTTTATGATTTTTCCCTCATCAAGTGTTTCTCAACGTGTGGTTTTCAAGAAGCAGGGTTTGATTAATGAAGTGTCAGATACAGAGGATGTCATGAGAATTTTGGCGTTTATTGTCTGCAGCATTTAAATTAGCCATGGTGTTTTCAATATTCTGTATTTTTTATTTACTATAACTGTTGTGCTGTTAATAATAAATACCTGCTTACAGTGAATATCAGAACATAGTAAATTTTGATCTTTAGACAACTACAGAAAGTCGATATTTATGTAAACATTTTACCAGTTATTCAGATTTAGCATTTTGATGGAAAATCTTTTATTTATGTTTTGTTTTTTTTAAAGAAAAGACAAGGAAGTTTTTTTGTTTAAATGAAAGATTTATTGCAGTTTCATTTATTGAGATGATCTTTCCTTATCACTGCTGATAATTTATTAATTTTTCAGGCTATAAACACTTAGGCAGTAGAATAATATTTTGTAGACTATTTGTGACTGTTAGACTACCTAAGCAGTAGTGGTTTCAGCACCATGGCTTCTTATGAGCTAGGCCTATGGCCATCAAAATCATTTTACATGGGGAAATGGACAGCTATCAAAACTTGGCTAGAATTGCATTTTTTGCAATATCAGCAGGTCAAATGGGAGTTCAATTATTAATTATTTATTTATTAATTCCTTCCTCTGTATACTAGATAATAGACTTCTATATTATTATGCCTTCCCCGTAGGAGGCATGCCTCTGTTTAACTTAGCTGAGGACAACTAAAATAGGATGATTCTGTGAAATTTTTATTCCACATTTGTGATTCTGTATTGGCATAATTAGTGGATATTGTATATATATTGCCTTGATGTATATATGACATGTCTGTGAGCTTGTTCACTCCTTTAGGACTGTAGAGAGATTTTTCATTTTTGAAACATCCCACTTGAGTGTCAGTCTTGGTATTCTACTTATGCTAACAGCTTCTTGTATTAATAGAACTTGTGTAAAAGAAGGGGAAGAAATACCATATATTTCATTTAGACTGTTGAATTATCTTTCTTTTGCATTTTATCCCTGAATAATTTAATATATCTCCCAAATAATGATGTCTTGCTTATTATTGAAGAACTTTTATTTCCTCATCCATATTAAAAATTACTTCCGTGTTTTTACTGTGCTCCCTTGTTGCGATACTCTTTGTCACAATATGTTGTGCTGTTGACAAGGTGCGTGCTATTCTCACAATACATAAACACTTTAGTCTAATTATGCCATTGAAAATGCTTGTGATTCAAGAACCTGGATGATACTGCTCCTGTATTGTGTAGAGATATTTGGAAATCATCCCAGTGACTTTTCAGCAAGCACTTCATGTGGTTCTTGATGTTCTGGGATAGAATCATAGATGTGAAAGAGACCTACTACATCATCGCTTCCATTTTCATATGACATCAAGTTATATTCCCTCAATAAAAGATGCATTGAGTATTGGATTCACGCTACATTTGGTCTCCAACAACTTTCCATACCTAGCAGGAAAAATATCATCCTGAGACTTCTTTAGAAAGCATAATAAGAAACAGGGAGTCAAAGCTCTCCTGTCCCTCTATTTTAAAAATCCTATGCAGATTTTTGTGTTACGCTTTCAGTGATTTTTTCAACAGCCATTTAACTATATTAAATGTACTAAGACATCTGTGTAGGTACACAATACCTGAGGTCTATGCAAAGGCATGTCCTGGATTTATGGGTATGTCTGAGGAGATAAAATTACAGAGTATTTCTTTGGAACTGATTAGTCTGACTCACAGGGGGAAAAAGACGGGGGTGGGGTGGAATTCTCTTTCTTAATTAATCTATCTGTTTCTTGCATGCAGAAAATATATTGTAAATATAATTTTTTGCAAATTTTTATACTACCTTTGGTCAGAACAGATCACACTGAATTCAGTCTGTCATCTATGGGAAATGCTGCAATAAATTCTATTCTACAACTTAACCCCCCCTTTTTTTTTTCTTTTCTCCCTTCCCGTCTCCATCCTTCCCCTCCGTCCTCAGGCAGTCAAGGGCAGTTTCCGCTTACACAGAACGTTACGGTTGTTGAAGGGGGAACAGCAAATTTGACCTGCAGGGTCGATCAAAATGATAACACCTCCCTCCAGTGGTCAAATCCAGCTCAACAGACATTGTACTTCGATGACAAGAAAGGTAAATTGTTTCCCGAACTCATGGTTCTGCATCATTTTTTCTAAGAAAGAAATGTTTAAAAAATTTTCCTTTAATAATTTAATGTGAAAATATTTGCTAGGAGTATATGTTTTCAGATAAAACTATTATATAATTATTTTTTTTGAGAGCAGTTCACTGAAGTAGTCTCTTCCATATAAAATTGTATGTTATTATTAAATGCAAAGAATAATTTTTGAAATTCTTATTGCAAGCTAATTTGGAAAACATTATTGCAAAACATCTTAGAAGACCATTTATGGGTGGTGAGAGGTTGGTAGGGAAAGAAATAGTCTATAAACCTTGTGACTGACTTTTATTAGTGTGTGTGTTTTAATATCTATATTATACATATAGATATATAATGTATATAATCCCGCTTCAATTGTACTGCAGTTTGGTTGTTGGTGCAATATGTAATTCCTGTGGTAGGTGTTCTTAACAGCTAATAAAAATGCTTGCGTTTAGTGCCCTGATTTTTCTGATTATATCATGCACAGATTTTATTCCATTTTCTTGAATTAGAGGGGAAAAAAGACAGGAAAATATCAATTCCTTACAAAAAGAAGGGCATTATCACTGCAGTAGGATATATTTCTAAGACATTTATCTTAATCTGAAGTGAAAGAGCATTTTACATAGTGGAATGTTAACATAAAGACTACATTAGATTCCATAAAGAAATTAAAATCAAAGTTATGAAGAATAAATTCATCACTTGGCTTCAAAAATGAAAAAAGCTTTGGTGTTGATTTCAGCGTACAGAAGTTCAATATTAATTCTGTTGCTTAATTTTATTCTGAAAGGTGCTACATACTCTAGAACATATTTTAACAAGTGCAGTTATTCCTCTGCTTAAAATTAAAGAAGCACTGTCCAAACGCTTTGCTGAATGATTACAAGACTTTAAAACACCTTGCAGGATTGAGAATGCATTGTGAATCTATGCACTTCAATAAAAGTAGAGTCTAAACCTGTCATTTTATACCTGCTGAAGCTGCAATCAAAATAAGTTTTTTTGCTATTAATATAATAGCTGAATAGAATCTCTTTATAGTGTTGAAGTGGTTCCTTTCTCTTTTATCTAATTTCCTGTAGCGTGTAATCATTTGATTTGCAATTTCTTTGAAATCATAAGTACCTTTTGAATGCAGGAGTGAAGATGAGAGGTTTATAAGGTGCAAACTTTTGAGCTATAAGCTAGTCTTGTAAACTTTACTCATATGGACCCTAATTGTTAGGGATTTGGGATGGGTAAACAATGTCTGCAACACTAAAAGCAGAGAGAACTTGTCTGTTGATAAAGCACATCAATAATCATAAAATCTGTATCTTTTATAAAATAAGTGACATTTTAAAGGATGCTGAGGATGTGGGAGGACTGCAAATAGATTAATTTGAACTTTGTAGCCATTTTGGTGTGAATTGAATTTTCTGTGTAGTTTAGCTAAATCTGTACTTTTACAATGAATAATTGAAGTTGGTATTACTTTTTAATATAATGAATTGAAGCAACAGAATTTGAATGGCATGCAGCATAATAAGTACTTAGAAGCAATTTATATTCCCCACAGGAAATGTGAGGAGCTGAAGTGTGTAAATTTAAAGGACTGCACTCTTTATTGAACTTTTAGCCTGTCCCAAGACTTTGAGGAATACTTGATAATTCATTTATGGATGGATTACTGTGCATCTATTAGACAGGAGAACAATTAACGTGGTCAAGAAAAACTTTAGGTCATTCAGTCTGAGATATTTAGTCTCTCTTATATTGGCAAAGCTTTGCATTCTGGATGACTTTTCCAGACTTGTGTATACTAAGGGGAGTGAGCAGTGCATCCAAGTCCTACACGGAAAACTGTTGTGATTTAACTTCAGCTGGCAACCAAGCACCACACAGCTGCTCACTCACCCAGTACCCCCTGGCCCCAGGGATACTGGGGAGAGAATTGGAAGGGTAAATGTGAGAAAACTCGTGGGTTAAGATAAAAATAGTTTAATAAGTAAAGCAAAAGCCGCACATGCAAGCAAAGCAAAATAAGGACTTCATTCACTACTTCCCATTGGCAGGCAGGTGTTCAGCCATCCCCAGGAAACCAGGTCTCCATCATGCATAATGGTTACTTACAAAGACAAACACCATCACTCCAAATGTGCCTCACTTCTTCTTCTTCCCTCAGCTTTATATATTGATCATGATGTCATATTGCATGGAATAGTCCTTAGGTTAGTTGGGGTCAGCTGTCCCAACTTCTTGTGCTTCTGCGGTATACTCTCTGGTAGGGTGGGGTGAGTAGCAGAAAAGACCTTGACTCTGTGTAAACACTGCTCAGCAGTAATGAAAGCATCCCTGTATTATCAACACTGTTTTCAACACAAATCCAAAACCTAGTCCCATACTAGCTACTATGAAGAAAATTAATTCCATCCCAGCGAAAAACAGCATAAAAGCATTCTACCATTTCTGAAAATGAAGTTATAGCTTTCATTAGGTTTTTTTTTCTGTGTGTGTACACGTGTTTTCTTATAAGCAAGAAAGAGATTTCCTTTACGTGCTTTTGATGCTTGCATTCTTGAGCCAAAGTGGAGACAGATATTTATGGCTTTGATATCTCAGTGGTTTTCTCAGCAAATAACGGAAAGCACAACTGAAAAGGCTTCCTCTTTGTTTTTTCTCCTTTCCCGTTTCTATGGCCAAGCATACAATTTGGCTGCAAAAAGCAGCTTTCTACTAAATCCAGTCATTACATTTAATTTATTGAGAGCTGTGCCTCAGCTAGAGTGTTTTCAAACCTGTCTCTTAATGTTAGCCAAACCAACCTTCAGATATTACTTCTCCCTTCAGCACCATGAAATTTCTGTTTAATAGCTATGTTTCTCAAACCCTGAAAAATCCTGACAGCTGTTGAATATACAGCAACCCTACATAGTGGTGTAGGGTTAAGTTCAGTGTAGGAAACAGAACATCAGAAGAGATAGCCAGTAGTCTTTATATCCGTCAGAGCTGAGTAATTTTCGATATTGCCATGTTCAGAACTAAACCAAATTTGCATGCTTTTAATTCCTATCAGTAAGTTATTTTCTGTATATATGCTCATAAGAATGACACTGATCAGAATTAAAATATAAATTTTTTATGTCTGGAAGAATAAAAAGAAATCAGGAAACCTTTCTATTGATTATTCTATATTTTAGTAATTATGAGAGGGTCAGGTAGTAAAATGAAGGAAGTCAGGTAAAGTATCAGAAGAGGGTCTTAACTTCAGCAGAAGATGAGGGAGATGGCAGATGTTAGCATATGGCAGAACAGGTTCCAAAACCAGGGCTAATTGTCCATGCAGTGGAAAGCCCTCTGTTGCTAGATTGTTCTTGACAGGACCCCTTTCCTGTTCATGCTTCTTCCTCAAGAAAATTGGTTTTCCTGTCATGCAAAAACATTTTCTGACCAAAATAGAACTTGCTATGGGTCAGGAAAAAAAGAATTGTTTGATCAGATATAGGGAATATCTGGTTCCCAGTCCCATGTCTGTCAACAGGGGATTTTTTATCAGTCTCCATTTTATTTAAAATGGCTGACATATACTATGAGAAGCATGTTCATGTAATTTTGTTTTCTTCTGAACTCTGATGCAATTATTGACATTGAAATTAGGAGTCATATTCTTCCTTTTTCTGCTTTCAATATTCTAAATAAATATGGAAATGCAGTGAGCCAAATACTCTTATATCAAAACTACATTCTTTAATTACTGTTCTGGTTCTCCTTGCATGCTACCATGGCCACATATTTTTAAGTAGAGATTACGCTCAGTGTGGAGGATTTTGTGGCTGGTAAAGAACACTTCCTCCCCTACCCACCCAGTAATTTAATATGCATTTAATATTTATGAAGGAGGCAAGAACTATTTTTAACTTGAAATATGTGTGACATCTAGCCTATACAGTCTTACAATGATATAGATAGAAAATTAATAGAGTTTTGGGTTTTTTTTTGGTTTTCTTTTATGTTTGTTTGTGGTTTGTTTGGTTTTTTTTTTCAGAAAAGGCAATGCTGTAAATTTAGTGAGTATGAAACCAGAGTTCACAGGTTGTTTCCAGGTCCTCATCACTTGAAGTAGTTGATTTGGTTTTTGTTGTAAATTTAGGCCTAAAACATGTTTGACTCATTGTGGTTATGAGAATTGGGGGAGGAAAGAATTCCTATTTTACTACAGGAAAATAAGTTATTGCTTTATTTTATTTTTATTAGCTAGGCAAGGTTGCAGTTACTTCCCTCCAACTCTTTTTTTTTGTCACTCTAGAATATATTAAGGCTGGAACTAAGTTTGCATTCATTATTATTTTAACACACAGTAGCTAAAATATGTGAAAATACAAATGTTTGGTCTTGTGGATTTGGTCTCATTGTTGACCTATCTCCTTCAGCATGCTGTCTCTCAGTTATCCTTTCTGATACTTCTTTTTTTTCTGGTTCCTATACCTTGTAGCTTCAAGGACAGTATGTATATATTTGATTTTTATGTCTTCCTCTTTCATTTGAAGCATAAAACCTTTACCTGACAGTAAAAATAAGTAGTCTAGTTACATAAATGGATAAATGGTCTTAAACAATCTTACCAAGATCCCCATTGGTTTCCCATCCGACAGAGAGTATGTTAAGGTTGTGTCTTCCTGGAACATATGAATTCACAGCTCAACCTGAGCAAGTTCAGATACCTTGGAAACAAACGCAAATTGCATGCTGCACATGAAACGAGTTTTTCCCTGCACAATTTTCAATTAAAATGAATAATTGCCATAGAAACCTTCATATCAGTTTATGCACCCAAGTACCTATAATTATATAGCTACCTTTAGAAGCAGCACAATATGCAACAATGTAGAACTGGAAGATATGATTTTAAATTAACGTAAGTTATTTTATCTTCACTGGTGGTACTTCTTAAGATTTTGAGTGGGCAATAAACAGAGAGAGACAAAAATATGAATGCAGATGTATGACAAAAAGGGTTTAGCCTGGAAATGCAGAGATGGTTGATAAAGAAAAGACTGAAAGAACCTTCATTCACCTTGCTATAGCATCTGTCTTCTCATACTTGTTTCAGTAGGGAATATAGATACATATGGAGTAGGATAATGAGTTATAAAGGAGGTGTGTACAACTAAATGTTGTGTGTACAACAAATGATGTTAAAGGTGTTTAATTTCATCAATATAAAAAGTGCAATCAGACTATGAGAAGGAAGAGAAACGCTACCTGGTGTACGCATATCTAACACTTTGACTCAGTCAGGGAAGTGGAAGTGTAAAATACCTTCTCTTCACCTTAACAAGGTAGTTTGCAGTTCTGTTGATAGTGAAACAAGTGCTGTGTTGACACTGATCATGATAAGTTTGCCACAAACTGACACACCAGATTTTGAGGATACATATGCCTGATGCTAATCATGGATGGGTACACATCCCTTGTGCTTTCATCAACTAGTAACACTTTCATGTCTTACGAAAAAATTAGAAAGCATATTCCAACCTCAGGGTTATTCATCCCTTAGCAGCAGAATATGTTTCTTTAGATGACCTTTGATTTTTCACATGTAAGAGTACTTGGCATTTATGTAACTCCCTATCATCTTGAAAGACACTGGTGCACTAGGCAAGGGTTATGAGAGGGCACTGTACTTGCAAAGCTCCTGAGAGCATCCCTGATAGGCACGATGCCTCAGGTGAGTTTATGGAAACATGTTTGGGTATAGCAGCTGCCCTTAAGTTTCTGCATTTTCTCCCTCTTGGGGGGTGGCACTATAATGTTAGAACTTGTGGGTAAATTTAGAGACAAGACATATCTGTAATTTAATGCCTTTTGGCATACCTAGCTGCACTATCAACTCCAACAAAATAACTCCTGAGCTTTTCATTTCCCAACAGAAAGATATTTAGAGGGAGACTTTGAAATTCACAGTGCACAAAGAATGGGATTTTAATTACGTTGTCACGTATGTCAGTTTACGAGGAGTCATTAGTGCAGAGAAATTTAATTCTTACTGTAAAGCTAACTAAATGGTGATAGAATTGCCATACAAAAGGTTGGCACTTTTAGGCATGAAAATCCTGTATCTCTGATGTTGTAGACATACAAGTCCTTCCTAGTTGGCTGTATTTACCCTTTGATTTGTTTTGTGGAAGCCAGACTCCGGATATTAAAGTTAAGTATAAACCCAGTTAACACCACTGTGGTGATTCAGCCTCAAATTCGCATCTACATAAACAAGCAGAGGTATTTGTGAGTTACAAAAATAATTTGAGAATATTTCTGGTTGAGGCGAAATGCTGTTCTTCTTTTCGGTAAGCCATCTAATGATTCTAGTTAGCAGCTGAATTTAAAATGTAGGTACATGTATAGACAAACAAACTTCTGTCAGAAGGAACAGGCTTGTACAGAACAAAAGTAGAGAAGCAAAGAAAATCATGTTTATTTTTGCAATACAAAGGAAAGTAGGAAATACACACTTTAGATTAGTTATGCAGACAGGGAGGCAGACAGGCTGCATTCTTGGAAAGACTGAGAGTGTTAGCATCTAGGAAATGTGAAATCGAGTAACAACGATGAATGGACTTACATCTCCACCTTCACACAGTTTCCCATTACATAATTGACTGGAGAGGGTATCAGACAGTAGGTGATGACCAAGTTTAACTCCATCCTAGGGTACACGTATAAATTAGAGGTTCACTGTTACTTAGAGTTTATTAGAATCTTTCAATGAGATAATACTTTGTAGTAAACCTATGACTTAGCATGAAAAGAAATGTGAATAAAAAGGCGAGAAAACTATACAGACAAATACTGAAGTATGACTTGATCTGGAAAAGTTCAGGGGGAAAATGTACAGAGGGACAGGATTTTCTTTTCTTCTTTTTTTCTTTTTCCTGAGCTGAACAGCAATAGCTTGTCAATAACATTTGAGAGGTTTCTAGCATTTAAATAAAAAATTGTAGGACATAAAAACCCAGTTTTCACAAAAAGCTTTAAATGAAGATCTTTTAGAATAGTTTTTCCAAGATCTGTTTAAGTTTAGTTGTTTGTGTCAGTCAGATCTGTTGATTTCACAGTTAGGCTACATGATTATCAGTGGCTATCTGGCCAGCTCTTCTCTTTCCTTGAATCCCATGAGGTATGACATAGAGGGATAGATAATCTGGGTTAAGTGTTTCAGGTGCAATGTTGTTTCTTACTAATAGATTCTTATGCTCACTCACTCCCCTGCAATGGGTATTGGAGAGAATCAGAAGGGAAAAACCAAGAAAAACTTGTGGATTTAGGTTAAGACAGTTTAATAAGTGAAGGAAAAAGTAAGGAAAAAAAAAGAAGTAGTGATGCAAAGGCAATTACTTACCAGCTCCCACCAGCAAACCAATGCCCAGCCAGTTCCTGAGCAATCCCCACTTTGTGAAAAAAACTCCCAAGTTTTACTTCTGGGCACAGCGCCATACAGTATGGAACATCCCTTTGGTCATTTGGGGTCAGCTGTCTTGAATATGTCCCCTCTCAACCTCTTGCCCACCCCTCACCCGCTCGCTGAGGGTGCAAAGTGAGAGACAGAAAAGGCGTTGACACTGTGCAAGCACTGGTCGACGGTAGTTAATGTGCTGGCGTTTTATCAATATTGTTTTGCTCATGAATCCAAAACACCGCACCACATGGGCTGCTATGAAGAAAATTAATTCCATCCCAACCCAAACCAGTACACCTTTGAGCCATAGATAAGAAATCAGCTTAAATGATTTCGGACAATAGTTCCTTAGTGATCAGATGAAAAAAGAAGTTGTCTTAGGGCTTTTGAGATCAAGAAGTATCTAGCTAGGTTTCAGAAACAGATTGCTACTTTTGAAAGCCAGAATGCTTGTGTTCGTGCATTTTAAAAAAGATAATGTGATAAAAGAGAGC
Source organism: Gallinago undulata (assembly GCA_026546715.1). Lineage (NCBI taxonomy): Eukaryota > Metazoa > Chordata > Aves > Charadriiformes > Scolopacidae > Gallinago > Gallinago undulata. The sequence goes on along the minus strand of JAOTQQ010000001.1, from coordinate 98,041,993 downwards.
AGGAGTCTGTTAAAATATCTTGACAGTTATTGTCTGTATGAATATGAAAATTACATTTAAAAAATGTATTACAATGCATTAGAATATTATTTCATTGCAATAAATTAGTAGAACTACTCCCACTTACAGCATTTAGTTTTTCATTTCTTAGCAGTATTAAGAGAGTAAATGAGCATATTTTAGAGATGGTTAGAAAGTGTAGGCGTTTGCATTATATTGTGCTGAAGTGTGGTATGTGCAGAAATTAAGTTTGCCAGCACTCAAGCTGAATGGAGAATGAAGCTGATACATTGGAATATGATGAAGTGAAATAGTAGTTGTGATGACACTGTTAAGTTTACTCTGTTATGAAGTTTCATGATGATAAAGCTGGTGGCTATTTTTGTTTTAAATGGCATAGAATCTTCTAAGAAGTGCGAAATCTTGGGCGGGGGAAGGTCGAAGTGAGGTTTCAAAAAAAATTGGAAAGAGAAATTTTTTATACCTGACCTCTCTGCACTAGTTGTTTGTGTGGATGAGCAAAACTTCCTGGTGTTTCAGAAGAAAATGGACCTATTACATTAGGTACATTCTGAACTCATTGTTTTCTTTCAGCCAACTCTTAGAGCAAATGATAGCGAGGAACAATTTGAGTGCAGAGAAGGGCAAGTGGGAGAATACATTCACAATGATAGGCAGTAGACCCAAGAGCAGTGGAGCTCAACGTTGTACATTATAAGGAACATGAAGGTAGGCAGAAAAAGACACTTTGTTTTTAATCAGGAACACGGCGAACATTGTTCCTTAGGGAAAGTGAAGGTTATGTTTTTGAAGAAACTAGATGACGTGTACGAGTACTTAGTGTTATATCACAACGTACTCAGTACAGTACAGTCAAAAGAACAAGAGATTTACCAGACAGACCAGAATCTGAATGCTTTGTCATACAAGTGACTGTTAGATCCAAGAAAACATAACATAACTTAGCAAAGAATAGCTGATATTTCCAGGGCTGGTGAAAATTATGCTTCCAAAAGGAAAACAGCAGCAGTGGAAAGAGTTGAAGTCCAAATATTTAGAAATGGCACGTCAGATTATAAAGAAATAGACAGTACTTTAGGGTAAAAGCATAACAATATTTATAATTAAAAGGAAAGACAATCAAATAGCATTCAGATATTTCTAGGACAGAAAGATGTGATATATTGCATACAGAAATAAGAAAAAATCCAAAACACAAGTACAGTCATGACATTGCATCTAGATGACGCAAGACTCAAAAGAACAAACCAGATATCCCTGAAAACATAGCAATGTCTGCATGGCACAGTGCACTGCCATGAAGAGAAATCTGGGCTAGCACTTAAGCTAGCTAAGATGGTGCTGGCAGATCTGCCCCAATTCCACAAGGTTTCTCCAAGAAAAATTAGGTCAGCGAAGAAGAACATTTTTAGCATGGCTTATTAATGTGAATGTAGCTTAACACATTTAAAGTCTAAGGATCCACAATACACTGCCTAGTGCTACTAGAAACAATCAACCAAAAGCTGAAAATGAATGCAATATGATCACAGCAACCCTAGACTAACAGCAGGTGGTACAGTGACTGCCATTCCAGCTGCTTTTAAAAGGGTTAAAATGGAGGTTAACTATCAGTCAGCAAATGGTGGAGGAATAAAAACATAGGAGGTCAAGGAGAAATGTAGTTCAGAAGAGTGATTCAACAATGAATTTTTAGAGAATTACCCAACTGGATGAAAAACAGCTCCAAAGGATATGACTGAAGGATAGCGACTACTCTATAGGAAAATAGAAAAGGAATAGAAAAAGCCTCTTCTGTTAGTGTGATACAAAATTCCCAGCCTGGATTAACTTAACCTGAGACAACTGGAATCCAAACCTGCCCCAGAAGTCAGTTTGATAACGTAGTTGTACCTGTGGACTTCAACCCTCTGCCTTCTGAAATTACAGCTTCTCTGAAAAGTTGAAGGTTTGCAAGATTGTGTGCTCAGTCAAATATGGTGGAGAAGTCCCAAAGCTACCTGTGTTCTAAGATGGCAAGTCCCTATAATAGTCTATTAGCAGGGTTTAGAATTTATTGGCTAGGGGAGATAAATTCTCTCTGAGTCAGAGCTAAATGGCATACAGTGAGTGTGAATGTCTCTGCAGCATGCTTTCCTTCACTTCTATTTTCACTCTTAGCAAGGGTGAAGAAAGCATGGGTCTTTTTTTCACTGGTAGAATGGATTTATTTTTCTTTAACCTAAAAATGGAGAAAATGCTAATAAAGGCTCACTTCTGGCCACTCTGTATACTGCAGAAAGACATAATGGTTAAAAGACTGGACTTCTTAATGTTTAAGTACTATGGTAAAGAAGAGTACTAAGTACTCTTAAGTACTATTAAGTGCTATTTTTCTTTTAAAGAATCACCCTAAAAAAATAAGGCTGTCTTGATTGACGCTTTGTGATATAAAGGAATGAAGTTGCAAATCCTAATTTTGTTTAGGATGAAGACTGCTTCTAAAAAAACAAATCAAGCAAAAAAAAAAAAATCTACTGAAAAAAATTTGTAAAAGTTGCAAACTAAATCTAACTGAAATTTTAAATACCTCCTGCATGTTATAGTCAGACCTTATCATTTGCATATAAATCCTGCTATATCACCAAAAAAAAAGTACCTTATTTAAATTTCCATTGGCAGTGGGAAACAAAATAAAGACAAATTTTACCAGATCTAACATCGTATGTTATTAAGCCAACCCAAAAGATAAATGATTACTTTATAGGAGGATCGCAATATTCAGGTCTGGCAAGCTGAGGATTTTAATATATCCAAAGTTTTGAATAAAGGTAGTAAATGTACACTTTCATAGTGCCTAGACCTAAAAATATTACTATTTTCAATTTTTGAGGTGGAAGTGAAGGATCTACCATTATTAGAAGTGCTCATCTCTCCACTTCCTTTCTGGAAGAAACTTGTTTAAGGAGCTTCCTTTCATGATTGTTTCAGCACAGAAAGTGTAACAAATCATCATGTCCTGGATCTTTAAGGATCTGTGTGCAGAAAAGTAATTGCTGATGAGCTGCAGATATGGGGTAAAAATCCTCAATAACTCAGTGAGAGACTGTGTGATGTTCTGCTGTGAGCCAAAGAAAATAACTTTAAATTGAACAGAAACGAGAACTGAATCAACTGGAATGAGATTACTTTCAAAGGTATGTACTCTGTGTAAAAGGAGCTTGAGGAAACACAAAACCCAAAAGGCAATTGTGTAAATGGACAAGGAAAAAACCCCAACAAACCAATAGCACAGAGAGTTCAAGGCACGTTAACAGATGTTTAAAACAACAATTACAAAAAAAGCCTGCTACAACCAATCTACAGTAACTGACTGATAATTATTGTTATCTATATATTAATTGTCAAATATTAATGACACAATGTTGCTTAAAGAATATAATATAATTGCAAGACTGAGAAGAAAAATAAAGCTTCTGAAATTTAAAATAAACCCAAAATGTAAATTAAGCGTATAGACTCCAGCAGAAGTATTTTTGGAAAAAAAGGACAGATGTGAATTTCCATTATGGGGGCTGAGAAGCAAAAAACCATTTTTCGTAAGTGGCAGCTGTATTAATACTGGCGCTGAATCCCAAATACCTTCCAATTCAGTGACGTAAGGACAAATGGTTGGAGCAACCATTATCTTAGCCTTCTTTGAACCTCAACTTAGCCTTTGAAATAAAGGCTCATTGATCAGTCTGATCAAGCATTTTAAATATAGCCTGTCACAAACTATTATTATTCTATTTCTATCTGTAAATTTAATATCCAGTAACAGCTAAGAGAATAATACCATGCAACTACGCTGACAGCTCAAATGTATGTTAAATGGAAGGAAAACCAACTTAAGCATTTCTTGTTATCTAAAACAACATTTAGAGGAAAAGTGATAATGCCATTTTACCAGATCATCCAGATTATCTGGTGCTGATTCAGTTTTCACCAGTGAACAAAAGCTTGATTTACAAAATGTGCATCAAAATGTACGATCTTAACACTTGTGTATCTACTTTACTTTATAGAGGGTATATTTTCCCTTTTGATATTCTTCAGGTTTTGTAGTCAATTTTGCACACTAAAAATAAAGCGGGTGTCATCTGTATGTTTCCCATCTTGAATGAAATTATTGTGTGTCTCAGTACAAATCCCATCATTTCTGTTTTAAGGCTGTGGTTGGGCTGTTTACTAACACAGAGAACAAAAACCTGTCTGAATTGAACCATGTTGAATGCCAAACTTGATCAGACTTGTATGAAACTATATGTAAAATGGATAAGTATTACATAGAACTAGTACTTACAATACTTGCAAATAATACAAATAAGTGCAGTCAAGACTCCAATTCTGCCTTATTCAAAGGAAGAAAAAATTCCAGTGATGTGCAAGGTAATTCATATGTGATTGTGGGGGTAGAGTAGGACCCTTAAATCCTCTTTGCCTCAGTTACAGATATAATATGTTGTATCAGTCAGTAAAAGAGTAGAAAATGAACAGTTGCAATGTGTATACTAGAATCAAACAGTTTTTGTTTTGCTTGCTGTTTGAGCAATTGAGTGGTGAGCAAACTTAAAAATTGCAATTATATTAAAATATAAATATGAATAATTCAATCTCTTAATTGTCAAAGGTTGCTAAGGAGAATCTCAGAAGAGTCACATTCCATTTCTTTTACCAGCATGATAGAAAGTTTTTGTACACCATTGATGCAACGATTATCTGAAAATGAAGGATAGGGTCTGAGAAGTAAGGCTTTGCCTCTGTTGAATTGAACCATGGGGAATTTCTGGAAGATTTACAATTGTATTGGCTCATTGCTTAATCAGATGGCAGAAAGATGTTCTCAGTGTGTATTCCTTTCTTTAATGAAAGAGGTGATTAACCCATGCAAAATGCTATCTTTAAAGACTTCTTTTCTCCAACTACCTACTAATATTTTATTTAATCCTTATTTTGGTACTCTACAGATGCACAGTATGATCTGCTAATGTACTTGATACAAGACATTTTTGATCATGTTTCAGTTTTGAAAAATAAATGTTTATCATAGTCACATCTTGTGAGAAAACCAGAAGAGGCATGAAAAGAGTGTAAGGACTGACAGATCAGCTCTTGGCAAGTCTAGTAGCATCACTTTAAATGCTCCTGTATGTAATTGTCTGTCCTGCCCCACCTCCAGATGTTAGTTAAAGACATTGTGAAAGCAGTAGCAGACGGGAATTTGCTCTTTGCCTGTATAGGAAAACTTGCAGCTGGTTTCCTTCTGATTCTCTTCCTTTGTTCTGATTCTCTTCCTTTGTTCTGAGTCTGTTATGGGAGTGGTAGTTGCTAGTAGCATTTGAAGCTCTTTCTTAAACCACCATTGCTAATTCCAGCAAAGCACTTATGCCACAACTCTTAGAATCCTGCAGAATAACTCTCTTCTGCAATCCTCTGGCCTGCCTGGGGAACTCTCCTGACAGTTCTGATCCACTGAAAAAGTAGAAATGTCAACTTAGGAAGTCAGACTTGTATCTGCATTAGTCAGAGCTTTCTTAGCAACTGACTCACACATAAGGAATGTTCTCCCTATGCAGGTAAGCCAGGATTGTGAATGGGTATTTCTTCAGACTTGTTGAAGGCTTCAGTTTTCCCTTATTAACAGTTAAAAAAAATTGCTTAGCATTTTCTTTCTTACAATGCACAGTGCTTTGATGCTGTCTAGTCAATTTTTTGCATTTCATATATGGCTGTCTTCCTGCAGATGAGTGTTTGCATGGGCCTAGAGAGGAGCCATGGAAGGGAGGGCTTAATTGCTTCTTTGTTGGAAGGTCCAATTGCATGCTGAAATTGTTCTTGCATTCAACTGGAAGGATTACCTTAGATCTGAGGCAAGTAGGAGCCATGAAATGGCACAGCCTGATGTTCCTCTGAGTCAAGAGGTGAGGCACAGGGGTGGTCTCTTTAAAATATCTCTGTCAGGCTCTATTCACTAGTTCTTAGTAAAGCACTTGAGAAACTTCATAGGTTCTGGTTCCTTGTAGCTGCCATGGATCTTTCCTATGCATTTTGCAGGTAAATTTGTTGTTCACCAGCCATAGTACAAATTATGTTATAAACAAAATATCAAGGCTTTGGGTGAACGATGCATGCCTGATCTTTCACTTAGTGGAGGAAAAGTATGTGAATTAACATCCGTAAAAGGCTGTGAAAAGGGAGCACCTTTCACAGCGAAGAACAGCAAGTATTTGAAAAATGATCTGCAAGCATCTTTACTGAAGCTGTTGAGTGCTAATAAGGAAATTTTAATTTCTTTTTTAAAGCTATCCTAGATCATAGCTTAACTGAAGAGAGATCTAGATTTGCTATTTTGAAGGAAATATCACCTTTTTTAATATTCTTCTTTTCGAAATGCAACATGAAGTGTCAAACTTAAATATTCTTATTTATTTACTTCTAATTTTAGGGAAAAATTGAATGGCATAAACATATTTTTTCCTCTTTTAAATAAAATCTTTATTTCAGTTCATCTTTTTATGTATAATGGAAAATTGTTCTAAAATGAAGGTAAACCATTTCCATCCTATCACTACAATTATTATTATTATTTTAAATAAAAAGTGGAAAATGAAGCATTACTACATCAATTAAGTAGTTTATTCTTCAAAGATGAATAAGCTTTCATCAATGTGTATTTTTTAGTAGTTTTGTATAAAGCAGATCAGCCCTTCTTAGATTACTGAGAAAGTAAGTTTGAATCAAAAGGAAAATTTAATACAGGGTTTGGTTTTATCCACTTACTTTACACACTTATGACAGGTGGGGTGTGTTGGAGCAGTGGGAAGCTCTGCTTCTAGAATCAGGTTCATATGTGTAAGAGTTGACTTAAACCCTTGAATTTTTGTTCCTTGGAAAATAAGAGTGAGGCATGAACCACAGAGCAAAATGCCACCAAAACAAAGTGTTTCTCAAAATGGCTCCTCCTCACAAGCATTACCTTGCCATCAGAGCAACATCCAGTTCTTACAGAAGGGGAGATCAAACTGCTGGGCTGTGAGCTCAGTTCTTCCCTATTTCATCACAGATCCATTGAGGGCTAGAGCATACCTGTGAATTCCTGTCCATAGATAGTGAAGGGATAGAGTAATGTGTCGCTAAATAGCATTGCTTTGTGTTGTGAAAAGGTCTGACTAGTATAATTAGATCATTTCAGATTCATTTTCTGTCGTTTTCTGGTGGGATTTCTTCCTAGTAGAAAAAGAAGCAGAAGAGATGGCTGGTGCTTCTTCACTGGGGCATCTTAAGTCTTTTTTTCTGTGTATTTTCAGAAAGAAAGCAGCACCAGCAGGGACAAAGAAAGGTACAGTTTACAAGTCCTTTAACTATTTCTGTCCTTGCTTATTAAAAATCAGGGTCTTGGTCATATCTGTGCTTTAATATAGGAGGGAAGATAAACAAGATGTATTTTTGTTTTGATGCTTTGCTCTTTTGCTGAACTCTTCTACTCCTAACCTCTGATGAAATTAAAACTATGATCTAAAACGTGTTGTGGCTTTGTGTAAAATAGCTTGCTTTTGTAATGTTAAACTTTCAAAATGCAGCCTGATTTGAGTATTGAAGTTACCATGGAGGTGCATTCTTTCACCCTTTTATAGATGAAAGTGTGCTAATCAGAAAGACATATTTTACCCAGTCTTGCAAACTATGTTTTTGCTTCACTACTCGCATTATTCTCTGTCTGACTGTTTTCTAGTTAAGGTGATGTAAGAAGAGTTCATTTCAAACATATTTCTTGCTATTCTGTCTCTGTTACTTGAGTAGGAGTTCATCACCACAAGATGATGCAGTGCCACATCAACACCCAATGCTGAGGCTCCCAATGACAGTCATAAATGCTTTCCTATCATGTTATGTTTGAAGCACTTCTTTTGAGAACCTATAGAAGAATTCAGAAAAGCTAATGTAAGTCAGGTCAGCTTGTGCAATTTCCCAGATTTTTAAGCCTGGATGAGCTTGGACTCATCCTCTGGATCAATGTGTCCTAAAGTGTATATCATTCCTTTTTTTAAAAAAGAGAGGATTTACTGTCCAAAAAATGTCAGCAGCCTTGCTGCTGAAGAATTTTAAGAGGTGCAGTTCATCTGTGTTTAGCAAAATGTCCTGGCAATGATGTTGTCAATTTGTAATGAAGTAAGTCAAGTGGTCTGTATGTAATCTGTCTGTGAATTGCGGCTTCCCAAGAGGATGGTTTTCACACCGGTCAGTAATAAACCCATTTTGCTGAAAAAAATCACACCGCTATTAATATACGTTATCTCTCTCAGATTGTGACAGAATCCCCCTCTTTCTCCTAAGACAGTTAAATAGCCTACATCTATGTTTATGTTCTCAAACCTGGGACAGAGTAGAAAAGGCAAAGAGTAAATGGCAGTGGTATGAAAATGTCCTTATTCATTTTATGAGCTTTGTAACAATTTTGAAGAAAGATATTCAGCCAGTCATATTTTATAGCAAGTTCCTATTTCTTCTTCTAACTACCAACAATAAACAGATATTTTTTTTAATGTCAAACTGATCCAGGAACGGTAGATCAGAATTGTCCTTCAAGATGTAACAGAGGCAAAAAGGATTAATTTCTTATTTTAAAATAGGGAAACTATTCTTCTTGTCTCAGAGCAGTATGTCGCTCAACCATCCCTCCATTACCACTGTTTAACTTATGATAAAAAGGGCCTTGCATGTCACTATATGGGCATGACATGAAGGAGACCTATTAGTAAAGATTTAATAGGCCTGGAACAGAGGGTAATAGAAATTGAATTGATGTAATTTATGTGATACTGGCAACAATATGACCTGAGAATCTTCAAAGGTTTTCCCTTCTGTGGTGGTTTGAAATGAAGAGGTATTTTCAAGTCTTGTTCCTGCAAGGTGTGTACTGTCACTGTGTTTTTTTTCAGACTTGCTCTGGAATTCTGTGAGTGTGTGTATTTAATCTGAAATGTTGGAAGAAAAAGAATGTTTAATCAGTATTTCTAGTGAATGGTAGCATATATGATAGCACCATTGGTTAACTCACATTCGTTTCCTCCAAATGCTCCCTCATTAATATTTGAATCTGTTGTCCACCTCCAACCTAGTTGTGTGAGTATCAATATGTATAAATTCATGGGTATTAGGAATAGAAAAAAAAAAAGGATAAATCTAAATTTATTCTGCTACTGTGAGAAAGGCAAGTAGAATTTTGTTCCTCTCCACTTAAAGAGGCCGAGACTGACTAGGCAGCTGAGATAGGAGAATGAGGCAGCAAGTCAATTCATGCTGAGCTCCAGACTGGGAGGGTAAGTACCATATGTTTCTTACCCAGCAGGGAAGGATAGAAGAAAGCTGAGAACTTTTTTAAAAAGGGCAAATTAATTACTGTGATATAAACAGGATGGGTATAACTTCTTGGGAGTGCAGGCTTCAGTATCTCTTTGCTGAACAACCAACTAAAAAGTCCTGAATAGCTAGCACTTAACAAACTTTCTGTGTGTTCAAGAAATAAAGTTATAACAGGTTGAACTCCAGACTCGGTCCTAAGCATACATACACACCAACAGTTGCCTAATAGACAGGGTTTGTCCATACCAGGCCAAATCATGGCCTGGCATAGCAGATACAACTCTTTCCACTTCAATAACACTAATTTGTAAGGAGTAAGCAGTTAATTTGGCCCTGCAGTTCCAGGTGTAATGAAATTCTGCACCAGGCTACAGGAATCTATTATATGCAAAGATGAAAATGCTCTCTTTATTGGAGCTCCACTGGAACTTTATTGATCTGCTGTTGAAGTGAATACTAACAGTGCTCACTGCAAGCCAGTATTTATCCCCAAGGTAAAAATGAGTTTAAAGCCGTGACTTACTATAAATAAGAAAAAATTACAAAGAAGAAATCTTTTTGTTCAGAAATTTTAAACAATTTCTGAACAGACTAGAAAAAAAAATCCATTAAATATCTGTGTTAATAATGTAAACTGTCTCTACAAGTAAAATGAGTATTTTGACCAAGTAAGTGTGAGCATTTTTATAAAAAAAAAAAAAAGAAGTAGAGCTGAAAGATTGTGCAAGTAATGAGAATCTCTCCCACTGCTAAAAATTCCTTGGGGGCAAAAATGCAGTAAAGAAGAAAATCAACACTGTTAAACAGACTAACTTACTATTTTATGCTTAAAAACAATACCAGGTTTATGAAAAAGTGGAGTAATGTGACATTGTTTGTCCTAGGGCATGTCAGTAATACCAGATTGCAGCTCTTTGGAATTGAGTAATGGGCTTCAGCAGTCATTTTTTGATGTAGTGTACACTAGAGAGAGGTAGGTTTTCTTATTAGAACAGGAAGTGGAAATTAAAAGCATTAAAATGAATTATGGGAAATTTTACTTCTCGTCTGATCAGATTGTCTTTGAGAAATTAAAATAAAACAAAACTGATAGGTTGCTTGGGATTTGTGATATGTTTGGCTATGGTATCATGTTTTATAAGATAGGCTTTTATGTGTTCAGTGAGTGAGTGGAAGCCTTGTGATGGAGGTTTAGTAGGATGATGATAATGTTGGAGATTTTGGGGAAATGTTCCCAGCCATTGGTTTTAAACCATGATTCCAGAATAAACACGCTGGAACTTGATTGTTTTGGGTGAGATTCACCTAAATGGGGCCCTGACGGTGACCAGGAGTTACAAGATGTATTATTAGTTAGACAGTAAACTTTTAACATACTTAAGTATCTTTTGACAATAGCACTTATATGTTCATTTTCACTGTACTCCTTGTGAAAATCTGTTTTTGTCTGAATTATTTTTATAAATTATTGTTATTATTTATAAATTGTATCTTTATTATTTTATATATTATTTTTATTTTATATCTGACAACATAATAGAAAAGATATACAAATACATAGGTTAAATACTAGTGCCTTATGCTCACTACAGACTCTTCACTATTTACAACCAAGACATCCTATAAGAAAAGATTTTCTGGCAGTTGGCCATACTTCAAATGGTGCTTGACATCAGGAATTGAGTTTTGCATCCTAATCCTAAAACAAATGGACTCTTAGATGTTAATTACTTGCCCAAGGCACTGAGGCATTGAGTTTCAAAGCTAGAATGAAAACACCAGGAGTCTCTGGCTTGCAAGTACCCTGTTAGACAAGGTATTCTACTAAACGCCAAATACTGGTTTATAGAAGTAACTGATATAACAATAATAGTGCATTGTTTTTGATTGATGAGTCATATTTGTTTATATGCAAGACCTAGGAATTACTTATAAAGTTTCTGTATTAAGACCCTTTTTTTCACAGGCAGTTAAACACAGCATGTCAGTCCTTTTGTCTTTTGAGGTAATGACTTGAATCTTATTCTGTAAGTGTCACGGGGAGAATAATTATCTTTGCGTTCCTATTCAAAAACAGAGTTTGGTTGATTTCTTTTAACTTGACAACCATGTTTCTTTGGTTCAATAAATGTTATCAGGCATTCTTTGGCTGCTCCTATTGCATCAACTTTAATTAGTTTTTGATTGCTGTTAATTTCACAGCTTTTTCGCCTTAATAAATTGCATCAAAAATGCTTTAGTTTTTTGTTGCATCAAGTTTAATTAGTTTTGTGCTTTGCTTACTCTATTTCGCTTGCTCTTTTTAAAAGAACTCCCCCACAGCTTCTTCCTCTGAATATACCTTTGAGTCACCAATTCTGATGTTGATGATTAAAGGAGATTATAGAACCTCTGATCATTGAACCTGTCTCTCTCTAGAAATGTGAGAGTGCTCCTGTCTCAGCAGGGTACACTAGTGAATGTGGTGCATGAGAGGAAGGTCACCAATGGGCTTTGCATAATGGTGTGATTTACAGTGTGGTTTTACAGTACATCAAGAGGAGAATTTTTCAGTTCTGATCTAAAGAAAGACATGCTGCAAACTTTAAATGCAACATTTCTTCTAGGCAACTCAGAACAAAAGCAATGTCATCAAAATGAAGGTCTGTTTCCTTAGGAGCATAACACAAGTGAATTGCTTAGCTAGCTTGTGAAAGTGGTAGGTCCACACCATTATTCTTTAAGCATAAGGTGCTTGGGGGTGCTTTGGGGAAGACCACATTTTGTCAGGAGAGTGATAGGACACTTGATGAGAACCACAAATTCCCATCCTAACAATTTAGTCCTAAGTAACTTAGGTTCAAAGACAGTCTTGGAGTTAGACCCTAGCATTCTCTAGCTTTCCTGACTCAGTACTTTATAGGTAAAGTTTGCTTCGTTCTGAACTCCATTTAACCCATTTCATGGTGGAAAGACGTAATTTTAATCTCACTACTGACACCATCTGGAAGTCTCTCTATTCCTTGTTACTCTCTTCACTTTTTAATAGTTTCACTGAAAATTTCTATAGGACTCAAGATTTTGAGTAATGAGTGTCAGAAAGGTCCTCAAATAACATCAAGAAGGGAGATTTCAGTAGGCTGCTTCTCTCCGTAGAAGAAGGTGGGGATTTCAAAGAGACAAAAGAGGCAGAAGCCAATCTGGGAAAAGAACTGAGTAATGAAGAAGGAACATAAGTGGTTTCAAAAGAGCCCAGAAGACTGTCTAAAAGAGCACTACATGACAGGAAAAAAGATCATCTTAATTCACTTTCAAGTACGTTAGGAATCAGGAGCAGAACGACTTCACAGTAAGATACCATACTCACTTACCAAAGAAAGACACTGGCTAGGGGGAAACTGGTAATTACAGAAAAATAATTTTATGCTTAAGATAGTGATGTAGGACTCATGAAATGCTGATTTAATTTCTCTTCCAGTCCAAGGCTTCTTATATAACCTTTGGTAAATAAGATAGAGTATCATTTTGAAAAATACCTGTGTGCTGAAAGAGACATGTAAGAAAGTTAAATGTTTTAAAAAGCCTTAAACAAAACCGTAAAATAGCATTTAGTTTTATATGTCTAGAATTGCATAGGGGCGCACCTTTTTTTACTGGAAAGCTCACAAGGTGGGTAGATTTTTACTTCTGTTTATGTCCTGAGCTACCTTAACTAGAGCAGCTAAGCCCTCCCAGTATCCAAAGCCAGGTTTAAGTTTTCTGAGTAACCACTCTTTCTGTATCTCTCATAAATGAACAAGATCCTTGCAAGAGTTATTAATGTCTCACCTGTTTTGGGTTTTTTTGTTGTAATGGAGACAGTGGTGGTGCTTAGCCATATTTCTGTAACTTCCCTTGTTCCAACATTAAATCAGCATCTAAAAAAATCCTACCTCAACAACTTAGTGCTCAGTGCCATCTTCAGTCTAAAAGACTCCAAATGTACATTTTTAATTTCTCAGTTGTGATCTTTGACCATCAGGTAAAAGCTTGTGAGGGCTTCGATCACTTCTTTAAGAAAAAAGTCTATTGTCTGTTTTCAGTAACAAGTGCTCTTGCTTCTGTGTCTCATAAAATTGTGGGGTTTTCATAAGTTTTTATGTGTTTTGATCATGGGGGTGGAGATTAGATTGCTGTTTAGGAACCCTTACCTCTCTGGATATCTAGGGAGACAGTTTTCAGGTGTGGTTGCCATTTGGGCAAACGAGCAGTTTTGGAAATATGACCATCACTCTTCCTCAGCTTCTGTATGCTGCTTATGGCTTGGAGGATCTAAGTTTTCCCTTTTTCTATTTTGGTTTTGCCTTATATATTTATTATATATATGCATTTATATATACATATTTATACACACATACACTTATTATACCTCTAAGGGTAGGGTCTCTTCCTCTTTGTTAACATATAGTGACCTTAATTTAAAGATGTGTATTTAGTTAATTTTATGACAACCAGAGCAAATACTAATTGTTATTTTCCTAGCAGCAGGTTTGGAGGCTACTTTGCTTTATTCAGGTTGAAAGTATGTAGTATATTGGATAACCTGTAGCAAATTTAATAATACTGTTTTCTTCCCTGTCAAAGTTCTTTCAGACTTTCTGTAGCTAGAGTCATAAAAGATACACTCTTTATTCCATATATGAGACTTTACAAGTAACATTTTATTTTTCTTGTGAATTTATGAGTTTCCATCATAGTCTTTCCCTTGGCAACACCACATATAAATTATTACCAATGTTTCAGATTGCTGACTTATTCTAAACAATGTCTACCTTTTCCTAAGACCTGATATTTAAAGTGTATAACCACTGTTTTGGGAGTCATATTATTTCCATAAAATTTAGTTAGCTTCTTCTAGCTCCCAGAGTCCAAGAGTATTTTGTAACAGCCATGTGTCTTGGAAATGAATAGATTGTCCATCGTAGCTTTCAGTATATGTCTAGCAACACCCCTGTGAATCAAGTGTGAAGGTAATCAGATGTGTGGGAGTGACCTCCACGGTGCTTGATAGCAGTGTAGAAAAAGCATTATGTACTCTGTGTTTAAAGTTCCTTCTCAGAACTTCTAATTCCAAGTTCCTAGCTCCTAATGCGTCCTGGTGCCACACAGGCATTGCTTAATGATGGTTTCTCTATTGCAGCTCTTTTGAAATGTGATCACTTTCCATCAGTGAGATTTCCAGGCTCCATCATCGTGCTTTTCATTCACTTCCTAGTTTTTTCCCTTCCCTGTTAAATGGGATTGTTGGGCCCATGATCAGACACAGCATGATGTCTTTTTCTCAGAGGATATTTTGGCTGTGTGTTGCACAAATTCTCTTTTGTTAACGAAATTGAGTAAATAACTTGTAGCCATTTTAATGCAGCAGTTTGATAAAGTTATTAATTGCAATGCATCCTGTGAGTGTGCAATGTACATTAAAGGTCACAGCTGCTTGCATAGCAAAGATTTTTATTTTTTATATACATATTGGACCAATGTTCCCTTTTTGAAAGGCACTGTAAATTTGACTATAAGAAAATATTTTCCCAGTGCAGAAGAAAATTTCCAGGACACATGCAAGAAAACTAGGCTATGGGATAAACCGGTGTTTGATAGAAACAAATCAAGCAATAGTTGAATGCTCAAGGTGTATATTTTCTAATTGGGGCTTATTATTTACAGTCTTTTCCCCAGAAATCGAACAGAATAACAAGTGGAAAGGCAGTGGGCTAGGGAGCGTACTTGAAAATTGTACATGCAGATACAAAAATCTTTGATCTAGTGTTCTACTTTGGGGAAATATATTCATGTGCTTATAAATAGTTGGTTCAAGAGTATAAGTAATTCTTTTGACCTTCAACTTACACCAAAGGAGCTGGGTGCAGTACAGACAAGATAACAAACGAAATCTACTGTATTCCATGTATTTGGTACTCACCACTAGAATATGTATAGATTGCGGTGCACACACCCAGTCCTTGGTCAGTGTCCACAATAATGTCCCCCACTAGTTAAGTTGTGAGACTGTTCCTAAAATCTAGGGCAAGCCCAAAGCCCTCCTGCCTACCTTTTTACAGCCACATGCCTTTCCCTGGGCTAAGGAAGAGAGTGACAGCAACCTTCTGCTTCTGTCCTCTTCCAGGATTCATCCAAAGCTTTGTGCTTGGGGCTCGTTATGTTGAAGGTTAAGTAAATCTGTCCTGTAGTGCAAGCTCGAGGCTGCCTTCAGTTTGCTGTACAGATAAATGATGTAGTCATCAATAATTGCAATGAGTACAAGTTTACACAAAGAAGTAGGTAACACCTGAAGCATAGCATGACAATTGATGTCAGAGGACCATTATCTTCAGCATCCATGCAACTGTAGTTTCTCTTCCAGTGGCAGCAGCAGTAGATGGATAAGCTTGGACATAGACCTGTTTGACATGTCTTTCATCCCACTCTTGTTAATTAATTAATATTGTAGAATCCAGTAACATACTATATCTAGAAGGAATCAGACTGCTATCTTGTCTGACAAGTAATGCAGAACTATAATAAGTGATACACTGAAATATACAGTAATCTAAACATTGCATTAAAACATATTGGGGAGATATCTTTTTGTTTCCTCAGTATCCAGCAGAATTAAAACACTGCTCAGATATAAATAAATAAAATAACATTCTTCACAAACACTTAAAATTGTGATCCCTGAAATACAAAACCATACCTTAAAGCCCTAGCTTTATTGTACTTTTAATTCTAAAATTCTCATATTGTCTGGCCAACACTTAAGTTTAAAGGCTTTCGTATGAAGCTTTGCACTGATCACTAAGTTCCAACAACTCCTCATTAACTAATGATAAAAGGCAGGAGGAGAGCGAGTAACACTTATTATACAATTTCAAATGTGCTTTTGAAAGAGCTCTTCAGTAGTTGGTTTTCTAATTTTTTGCCAGCATGCTTTTGAGATGGGTAATAACTTGAGATAAGAAATACTCAAAGAAACTGTAAATACAGCATCAAAAGTATTTACAAAACCAAAGATGTGCTTATTTTCCTGAAGGCTGTTTCTAGAGGTTATAGTAGCATCGTTTTTTACTTTGACCAGCCATAATGTGTGGAGTTTATTTTTCCCCTTCCACTTCTAAACCTTGGCATTACACACATTTCTTGTACAAACAGGATCAGAAAGGTTTTCTTGGTTTTTATTTGTAATAGAAAGTTTAGCCTTTTTTATTACTTTCACTATTGACTCTTGATGTGTTCTTGTCTCTGCAAATACTGCTGAAATAGCTGTTGTCATCCATTCTTTGATATGTTTTGGCTGGACAGGTGCTTTAGGGTCAAATGATAGCTCATTCAGCCAAAACTATGGTAGCAGCAATTGCCAGCCTCAGGCCAGTTCTTGCAGTTTATATTTCCAGGACTGCAATCTTTGATTACTTGCAGTTCTTAAACTTTCACCAAACATCAATACTGCAGAGCTGCTCCTTGTTAAAAGAAAAATTGAAGGAAAAAATATTTTAGAAAGCTCTGGTGGTATCCTTTCTCTAAACCAGTACGTGGATGCAGAGGATAAAGGAGATGGGTAAATGCTCATAATCTGTGGTGTTTCATGGATGAGTTTAATATGGTATGATGTAGCTATGCCCTTGGTCGGTGATTTCCAAGATGACAGGGCTCTGTGTTGACACAAACACCTGTTATTTTCAGCTGCTGTTTATGGGATTCATTCGTGAGATCTCTAGAAAGTTAGTCTACAGGAGATGACAGTTCAATAAACATTTCTTGTGTGTTTCCTTCTTATGTTATCTGGTAAGAAATTTTGCAGATTTGGATTTTAAGAAGACTTTGAATAAGATAAAGGAAACCAGAAGTTCCGTATACATAGGGCAGCAGAAGCAGGAAGAGACAGCATTCATGCTTAATTAAATTTCCTGCATCAGCATGGATGACAATAGCAGTGTTTCCCATTAAAAAGTATGCCATTTCTCATTGAAAAAAAGTAATGAAGTAGACAAGGCTGTTTTAATAAGTTCTCTTTTTCAATAGTTTCAGTATTTGGTTCTCCTACTAGGTGTCAGTGGCACCTAGAGGAATTGCTTCTGCTACTGTTGTTTCAAATGAACCAAGCCTTAAAAGGGGATTGTGGTCTTGGTTTTGGCTTGAAGACTAATATGGGCTGGTTGGAGGCTCTAGAAGGCAATATGCATAAAAAAACCTGCAACATTTTCTAACACACACACAAAAAAAGTTTATTTTATTTCTGATAAACCTGTTCCCTTCGTTCATATCTGTGGGACCTTTTCAGTATTTGGGGTTTTTTTCATTGTATGTTAGTTTATGTACTGCCACAATGAAAAGTACTATCTCTCATAACAATCATAATTAAAACAGAAACTTTTATAAGAAGAAATGTCCTACCAGCTGCTGCTGTAAGTAGATTGTGACCTTGTTAAACTCCACAAGCAAAAGCTGCAAGTAACAAGGGTTTCTGTCTCTGGAAGTGTTAATCATAAGAAATGTTTCTTTCCTAAGTGGTTTAGAGAGGCTTACCTGTCTTTTTAACTCAAGTTAACAATATTCTTAAACTGATTGAAAGTAACATCTGATTACCTTTAAATATCTGATAATGAAAACTTCATGTAGGTTTATGCCTTGGGCTACATTTTAAATATCCAGATTATTGTCATATTTGCTGTCTACCTTGTTGCACAGTCATGGTGTTCAGAGTTTGTTTTCTTTACTGATGTTCTTGCTGCCATTTTTCATTCTATCAACCCTTCATAAAAATGAAAGGATATCACACAATAGTTCATTCTTCCACCTGTCCAAGATTGGTAGATGGCAAACTGCCTCAAGTTGATTGGAACTGTGAATTCAGAGTATTGCCTAAGTTTTACACCACACTACAGAACTCAGTTCTAATATTCTTCTAAGCTCACAAGCTATTTCATCACAATCTTTTCATCTTGTACCATGGAAAACATTTATCTGAATGTGAAAACCATTATTGCTTTATGTTTCAATGCTGTTTTAAAATCCCTGTGGTTGAGTGATATTTCCAATTATTAAGTGAACCAGATAGGTCATATTAGACATTATCTTTAAATAATGTCATTTAAAAGTATACCATTTATTCATTTATTGTATGGTGTATTCATTTTAATAACTTAACTAATGTTAATATTTTTAACACATTTTACAAAATTAAAAGTTGACATTTATAGAAAAGGAAGAGCCCCAAATGACCCTGTATGTACTTCAAACATGTATGGTTCAATTTTAATTTTAATATAATTCTTTGGACAGGCTCATCAGGTAGAATCATAGAATCATCTGGGCTGGAAGGGAACTTCAAAGGTCATCTACCCCGACCCTCCCGCAGTCAGCAGGGACACCCCCAACTAGACCATGTTGCCCAGGGCCTTGTTGAGCCTCACCTTGAATGTCTCCAGGGAAGGGGCCTCAACCAACTCCCTGGGCAACCTGTTCCAGTGCTCCACCACCCTCATTGTACAGAACTTATTCCTGATATCCAATCTAAATCTGCTTTTCTTCAGTTTAAACCCATTGCCCCTTGTCCTGTCACTGCAGGTAGTTGCAAGGGAAGGTGTATCCACCAAACTCAGTAGTAGTGCATGTTTTTGCCCTAGTCCTGAGAATTTAGCTTATAAAATCCTAGCACATTTTCAATTACAGTTCTTGAATTTTGAATTTCCCTCTATTATCAGCTCAAATAGGGAGGGAATAAATTTGAAATTATGCACTTTTCCCTCCGAACTCATTCTTTCTTTTTTTTTAAAGAAAAAGTACCAAAAGAAACTTCATCTTTGCCTCATCAGTTTGCCCTTACAGAACACTCATTCACATTTTGTACCAACAGTTTAGAATACCAACAGAATAGAAGCTTCATAATTAAATGGACCATTTTTTTTTTTCTTAAAATATGCATTTCCTTAAGATTTGTTACTAAGGCTTACTAAAGAAGATACAAGAAAGTAATATGACTCACAAAGGATATTTGAGGAATTTACTACTCAAAATTTAATTTGTTGTTATAATATTGCTTAGCTTTACTGAATCTTGTTTATAGTTTGTTGCACATTTATTAAATTATTTTGTCATAAATGTAGTGACTGTTCTCACTTTCAAGATTAATATGCAGCCAAAGAAGGCAAATCTAGGCTACAGTGACATAGGTATTGCTCTGGGGCTATGAAGGATTTTGTGACTCAGTTATCATCTTTAGGTAGAATTTTTCTTTAGAGCTTTAATATTTCAAGTTTATGTGCCCATTTTCATGTTCTTACAATGGTAACAAGATATCATTGATATGATTAAATGTTTGCATGATGTGCCTAAAAAGTCTGACACAGCTGACTAGGACCTTACCATCCGCCACCAAATTTCTGTCAAAACATCTGTTTCCCAGCTGACTGAGATTAAAAATGAAGACTACTCCATAGGCTTTTCCAAAGCTTCATTCTTTCCATTGTATGAATGGCACTAATGTACTGCAGTGGAAAATACCAGCCCCTGAAGTGCTCAGGAGCAATGACTTTAATTTTTGTAAGGACTTTAAAAATATTTGTCACACATCAATAACATCTGTGTGACTCATTATGACTTTATGAAGTAGCACCCATTGTATTAATGGATTTTATTTCTAAATAAAGCTAAAATAGGAGTATTTTATATTTATCCCTCTTATTTTAGTATTTTGCAATTTCATTTACTCTCTGGACAGAAATTAAGTGTGCTTCCAACATCTGGATATCAAAAACTTTGGTACAGTTACAGTTCTAGAGAAAAAAAATTCCAGTTGTGCCATACATAGGCTCAGGTATTCAACCTTCTTAGTAAATACTCAAACAGTCAGGCATTAATTTCTAATTCAAAAAGAGCTCCTCTTCCTCCTGTTCAAAGACGGGTCTGCAAATACCTTAAGGCTTTTGTCTACTTTTTAAAAAGTCCCCACAATGCTGGTTAACAGGAGGGTGAAAAATAAGTAAGCAAGCATTGCCAAATGAAGACACCAGCTCCTGTGGGACCATGTCCTCTGCAAACAAGGGCTGTTGCAGCACCTTCTGAAATTTGGCAGTTCTGGTGAAAGGCGAGGAAAACTGCAGAATTAAAAGCCAGGCATGGAAAGCATTTTCCCTTCATTTTTCTCTGTTCCGCCCTGAGCAGTTTCCAGCCCTCACATTTCTTCTTATCCCAGGCTTTTGTGGAAAGATACACTGTATCAGCTGTCAGCATCCCAGGCAACTTAGATCTGTGTTTTACCTCCCGTCTGGAGATGAGCAAACAACCAAGGGGAACCCCGAAGAGTTACATGCAGTTTTGGCAATGTATTTTTCTCTTGGGATATAAAGCCAGCATAGTATGTGTTGTAGTAATCTGGATTAGGATTTTTCAAGTAAAATAACTGCAAATTTATTCTAAATCAAATTGATACTGCTGCCTTTTAAACTCACTTTTAAAATCTGTCTCAAATCTTTGCAGCATAATGTTAGCACAGCTGGCATCAGTAAGAAAATTTGGCAAACTCTGTGCTGCACAAGAAGTAAACCCCATCCCTTTATATTGTTTCTCCACAATCTTTTTGACTGTAATCTTCAAGAATAAAAGGCTGCTAGCCCCCTTCATAAAATGCAGGCACAATCCTTCTGGTATTATTCAGGTACTCCTTGAGGGTACAGCAGTTACCTCAGCTCTGCATGCCCGGAGGTACACAGACAGGAGCTATACGTTCAGGCCCTGCTCCAAAGAATAGGTAAGGCACTTCACAGCAGTTGTTAAACTAAGCAAGATATTAAGGTTTTACTGAATGCTGTGCATGTAAAATGCCACTGCCCTCATTTCTCACTCACCTTCCATAGGGAAATATAGATATATTGATTGATAGGAATGTTGAATGAGAACAGGACTCTGTATGAGAGAGCACCTGAGGTAGAAAGTACTTGTGTAAAATTGCCTTCTCATTTCCCAAGAGAAATAAGCCATTAAATGGTAGCCAACTGAAAGTGTAATTGATAAACAGTTTAGCTGGTGAGCTCTCCTAATCTGTGCGAAACAAGCAGTATAAAAGAACAATTGCCTTTAATTTATTTTAGAAGCCTATCTGCAGTAGTTATTCTAATTTTTATAAAGGCTAAGGAGAAAATGATGACTGCATATACCAATTTTTTTCTTTGTCACAGTTGTTAATAGCAAAAATAGGAACCAAGATATTTATAAATACATAAAAGTCACATGCCCATACTTTGTATTCCTCAATGCAGTAAAACAGTGTGGTTATACGGTTTGTGAGAAACAGCAGCAAGTCCTCCTAAGATTTTGCATCAGTGGTGTGTTATTCATCCCTGGGCCTTGAGCTCCCCAAACCTAGAAAAAAGCTTTTGAGATAAGGGCCAAACATCCAAATCACTTGCTAAAGGGAAGCTGTGAAAGTGCCTGTGAGCTTCTTCGTCCGAACCATCATGGTCTTCCCCAGGAAATAAGCTCTTCTTTTTGAATACTTGTATGAAAGGGGTTTTCTCACATAGAAATTACATCTGGGGAAAACGAAAATATGTCATTCTTTCTCTTCCCACCTTGTGGAGCACTTCATACAAGAGAATGAGGAGATGTTAGCATATGCATCAAATGTCACCTCTATTTCATTTCTCCCATCTGCTTGATACATAATACTTATCATTATATAAACCATTAGGGAAAGAGTTGAATGTATCTAGATGGACTTTTTCATCTTCTTCTTTCATTTGGCAATGTGAAGCATGAATGCTCGATGCCCAAGTGTGTCATTCATTTGACAGTTTTTGCTGACACAGAATGAATCAAGGCTGTTTCTTCACAAAAGGATTTTAGAGGACAGCAGTTCATTCAGTGCTCTGCGATTCCAGTGCTTTCTTTAATCATATCTGAGGCTGCCCCTCATTCCTGCATTTGTTTAATAGATGCTTGTAATAACCCATCCCAGAATCTGATGCAGATTGCTGTGACCATATTCTGTATGACCTGAGGCAGCTACATGTTTCATCTGAGAGAATGTCTAAGTATTGGTTCTTAGCCCCCCCTTATTCTCATGGATTATACTGTTAGTTTTAGTAAGGTGGTGTCCTACTTTAAGAGCCTTAGGCACAAAGAAAAGGTATCGTATATTGACTAATTTTCTTTGATGATCTTAGGCAAACTGTGGCATAAGATGAGGCTAGACAAAGGCAAAAATATATGCCATTATCAGACAGGCTTGGTGAGACTGAAGACTTTGCCCATACAAATTTAACATATTGATATTCAACTAAAAGATAAAGAATCTCTTTCTTCTCTGAAGGTTATCCCTTTTCTTGTTCAAGATTGTTCTTTTTTGGATAGAGTTTCCTAGTATTCTATTCATTTTAATTTTGAAAGTTACCCACAAAATACTATCTATCAGTTTTGTACAGAGACTATTCTGTTGTCAAACTCACTTTGCTTTTAGAAAAAGATGTAGTTTGTTCATGAAAATGGTCCTCATTTTAGCTGTGGTTAGCTAAAACAAAGAACTGTCATATAGGTACAGATATAGTTACAGTGAGAGAGATATTATTAGGTGGTCATTTAATGCAATCTCAGTATCATCAGCCAAAAAGACATCCATTATCACACATAATGTCTTGTATGTTGTGGACTTGGGAAAACGGACCAAAGGATCATCTGAGAATGCTTTACTTCAACAGAGGGCCTGCTGAGCCCCTTAATCTTTATATGATAGAGGATACAAGCAAATATTTAAAGGGAATGAATATGAATTGAGTGTTTATTTTTACTCTAACAGAGAAAGTCTAAATTATTTCTGATTAAATTATGCCTGATTGAGTCAATGAGAACAATCTGATATGATTGGTGCAGAACATTTCAAAGATAGTATTTTACAATGCAAGATTTTATTTTCATATCCTCAAATATGTTCCAATAAATTGAAGGTCTCATTTGTTAATAAGAGTTTTATAAAAATAATAAAAAATAATTATAATAGTGGTTATTTATGGCTTTGTCACAGAGAATGCTTTTTGTCTTGTTTTTAATGTACTAAAACTTCATGAAGAAGCAGAAAGAACAATTTTTACAGAACACACTGATTTCATGACATAATATAATTCTAATAACAATCGCAGAACAGAAAGAACTAATTAGATTACTAGAATAAGTATAATGAGAAATAGGAAACTTGTCAATTCTCATAACATATTGAGAGTAACTTAAAAAAGCCTGGAAAAAAATTTAAATATAAGAGTGAACTGGGACTTTACCTCCCACAGTTATTTTGCACTGTAATAGAACTATAGATTCATAACATTAACAAAATAATTATCATTAGAAAAACATAATAGTTGCGAACCTGTAGTCAAAAAATTAAAAAAAAATTATTCTGTAAACTGATTAATAAACCAATTTGTTTCATTATTATTACTAGATTAAATATGGTTTGTAGAATTGTGCCTCTGAGATGGTGACATTAAAAAAAAAGAACAACCCCCCTGCTACTTTATATATAAATATGAAATCACAGCCAGACATAACTGAATTATTTGCCTCTCAGTCTTCTTTTCCTGTCTACAGGAGGTGAGTTTCAGTACACAAATTTTGTATGTGTACGAAATGGACAGCTTAGAACAGAAATATGTATTTGAAAGGGGAGGGAAGGCAAGAGGAAAACAGAAGGGAGAAAAAGTTCATTAAAATACCTCCCTCACCATGTTTTATTCTTATTCTAGTTGCCAAATAAGTAATTGCTGACGTTTGCAAATTCTACAAATGAATTTAGGAATGGTTTAGGAAACAAGTTTTTTAGGCAATAGTATCTAAAGCTCCTTAGAAAGGAAATTCAGCATTAGTGCTAGCCTATCAGTTACATGCTTTTTCATGGAACAGTAGACTCGCCACCTTCCCTTATTGTGCCATCACTTGATCTGGATCTCATGCAGGCAGTGTTGCTCTGAATCCATTGCTCCATAACCATAATCATGTAAGAAAAGATTTCATTAACTTTAAATGCCAGCTGGTTGGTTGATTGGTTGTTAAAGAGTATTTCCATTAATTTATACTTTCAATATAAGTATTGAAATAAAGGGGAAAAGAGCATGTGAAAGTATGAAGAGAAAGATAGAAGGGAGCTGAGATAGGACAGTTTATGTGTTCTTCAAATGTTTTTAATCTTTAATGCAAGTGTCTCAGAAAGCATACAGAGTAATTTGCTATTTAGTTCCCTTCATGTTATTTTATCTCTTAATGTGCCTGTAACTCTAGTGTGTTCAAATAGCAGTTTACAATTTCTTTATGAGCATGTGTAATCCACGGCCATCATTGTGTTGAGTACAAAAGTACAAAAGAGTTTACAAATCTTTAATGATTAGTAAAAAGAAAAGACTAATGAAATAATACTCAATATAATTTGATTATGGAAGCTCAATTGAGTAATTTCCTTGTTATGACAAAAAAAAAAAAAAAAAAAAGGGGAACTGAACCGAGATTAGGGCTGATTCCTTCCCTCTCTAAACTCAGAAATCCTCCTTAGAACACATGGTAGCTTCATTCCTACTGCGTATTTCAGCACACCATAACAATACAGAGACATGAAAGAAGATAAAGGGGACACAACGAAACCATAAAAGTAGAATATAATAAAGAGACAGCAGAAAAAACAGACTAGTAATACCCTGTGAAACAAAGTGCATTTATGAAGTGCTGTGACATAAGAAAGGAAAAGAGAATGATAACGTAAGACAGGAAAATAGTATGTGGAAAGGAATCTTGAAACAACAGAAATAATCATAATATTCTTAGGGCTTGATTTATCAAATCTGAAATGGTGTGCAAGTCACAAAGAGCAAAGTAAAAGCAGCAGCAGCATTATTCAATGAGAAAGTAGCTCAAAAGCTTTTGAGCAGCAAAATTTGGATTGAAATAGAGCAGGACTACACTAAGATTATTGATGAAGGATTTTATATCACTAACTTCCTGTTCAATGAAAGTAATATAGTCTACTATACCTCTGAAATGGGCTTGGAAGAATAACTTTTACAAAATCAGTGCTGCCAATACTTAATGTGGACTATGGAGGTCATGATATTTACTTCAAGAAAACAAGTTTTTTTAAATACATCTTCAAGTACTAGAGGGGTTTTTATGTATTTATATACCCATCTGAGAGACTGCATGTCTACCATGCTTTGCAGTTTGGAAGATCGTGTCATGTATACTAACGTTTTTCGCTCCTAAGTATGCACCATCATCCTCAGTGTCCCTGCAATTTTGCATCACACAGGTCTCCATTTAAGATACAAACCAGGTAGATCTTGCAAATTCTCTTTGTCCATCAGTTAATCTAATTAAAACTCATTAATATGGTACCCTTAACCTAACCTCAGTAAAAATGATGTAGTCATCAGTTATGCTTTTTGCTTTCTTTTGGCTCAAGATAAAGAGCTTTCATATCTCAAGTTAAAAGGCTTTCATATCTGTCTTTTCTAAGTAAATAGCTACATGGCCTGTTTCTGCTTCTCTATGAGGTAAGCTACCTTAGTATAAGGATAAGAAAATCATGCATGAAGCTACCTGCCACGGTCTGGCTATGACCAGGGATCCACTACAAGTCCTTGAGAATATGTTTGCTGAAATACCACTTTCTCCTGTTTGGAGAAGAGGCGAGCAAAGGCATCCCTCTCAGTCAAACTGTGACGTGCTTGGGCCAAAGGCTATCACAGGCAGGAATTACCTCGTAATTGATTGCAGTGGGGCTTCCTGCTGATTTAAGATGCTTCTCAGTGTGAATAATAGTGGTGGATGCTATCTTGACTGGAAAAGTGTTTCACTGTAAATCTCTAGTGTTAGTTTTAGAGGGTTCTCACTGATCCTACTCTTACACCAGATCTATTAGTGTGGAGTAAAAAGGCATCTGTGAAAACAACACTAATTCTAGAGCTGTTACAGTAGGTTACTTGCCTGTGCCTGGCAGAAGTTGTGTAAAACACAACCATGCCTGAGCTATGGTATAGCAGCAATCAGCTCTGTCTGCTCATGTCACGTCAATTTGAGACCTGTCTGCTATTTCACAGAACAGGTTTCTTTCCCCTTTGAAAAGTAATTAAGTTTATCTGTGATGTATATTCTCTGTGGCAAACAGTCTTTATGATGCATTGATTCTGGTAGTATGATTAGCAAAAACCTCACCTTGCAATGAAAAATAGAAAATAATTTCTGTTTTATCTTTCTGCTTAGAGACTTAAGAGCCACTTATTTTTTATTCTATGCTATAAAAACTTACTTGAAGAACCACAACTCCCAGTATGATTTGCAGGGATAAAGAGCACAGGAAAACTACTTAAATCTGGAATAAATATTACAATAGATGAATGATACACACTGATCAAATATTTAAAAAATCAATGGTCCTGTAAGTTGTTACTCCGAATTCTGATGCATTCTTGGTAGTCCTGCTGGATGAATTATTATTATCCACTTTGTAATGGCATAGTACCTTGTCTGAAGGTAAAAGATTTCCTTAAAATGAAGGTTATGCCTTATTAATTACAAGAATAAAACAATTATCAGTTTTGTGAACTTTTTTTACAATGATCAATGTGCCAGTCAAATCAGGCTCTACTCAGTAGCTAAGAAAAACTTTGAAATTTCCCACAGTCAATTTCAGCATCGCTGTGTTAGGGAAACAAAAACCTGACAAGAAGTTTTGAAAAATATCTGCATCTCAGTCAGTAGGCAGAGATACTGACTGAAACATGCAGCCCAGCAAAGTACTGTGCAGAAATACCAGCACAGGTCTCCAGAGTGGTGTATGCGCTTCACTGTGCTGCTGAGCCAAGCTAATACAACTGTACTGGTTACGGATACCTCTGCCCTATGCCATTAAATGCATGTTAGGTCTGATATTGCCATTGTGGTACTACATTGTGCACTTCAGAGTCACATTTTGCAGTGGCTCTTCTGCTATTCCATATTATAATGCATGCTTTGTGATGCGTTGCTTTGAAACTATTCAAAAGGTCATTAATTTTAGCAGTGACTAACAAGAAGTATATTTGTGCTCAAAACACATGCTCATTGCGTGTTATATCCTGAATGCAGCATATCTTAGCTTTCTTTTTAGTTTGGTGTCATACAATGGTATGCAACTATGTTCAGTGCCAGTCCACATTTGCAGTGGGTACTGTCCATGTGTACCTACAGAGGAATTATGAGATGGTTCACGCTTTGGCCAGATAACAAATAAAGCCTACAGTGATTAACTGGTTCTCAGGGGAAGTGCCTTCAGAGTCACAACCCTCTCATTATATTGGGGATTTCACATGCCAAATATGCCCAAACTGAGAGGCAAACTCTTCTCTGGGACTGCACATGTATGAGCTGCTGCTGCTATGGGTGAGGAGCAGAGGTACAGCTGGGTTGCTCATGTTTGACAACACTGTGCGTAATCTGTGGCAATTGCAGTATATACCTATATTCAGGCACAGACCATTCTAAAATGGAATACAGGTCTTTTGCCCAAGGAACTCCAGACTATAGAAACTATTCCAAACTTTTATTAGAAAAAGCACAGGTTTGCTAATCCTTAAAATATTTAATTATATTTTGTCTTCCATCTTCGTATTTTTACCTGTGAGAAAATAAGATGTAGAGCTCTGAGATGGTTGCAATGCTATGATTTTTCTTTCTACTTCAAATCCGGTATTGCTAATTTATTTGATTTAGCATGTTGATTTATCATGTTATTAATGATACTGTAGTTTCAAGAATTGAACTGGGAATGTCCCTTATTTTCCTGAATATAATAAGAGGTTATGTTCTTTAGCTTTTTCTCCAGAATGCTTTATGTATTAATGAACTCAGTACTTCTCTGCTGATAGTAACTATCATCTGCATATCTGAAATAGGAGTAGAAGGTAAAATGTTTACTCTACTTATCGAAGACTGAGAAAAGACTGGTAGAAATTCTGAGATATGCATCTGTTATACATGCCTCCTAGCCATTTTGTTCATGTCTCATTTTTTCAAAGTCTTCTAGTCCAGTTCAGTGCAATTCTCTCCCCAGTACCAGTGTTGTTTTCATGATGTTGCATGTGGCTGTGTGAGTATAATTTCCATTTACTGTTGTTGTTGTTAAGGATGTTACTTTAGCAAAGCATTTAAATTTTTGAGGTAGAAACTTAGATGATCCAGCATCATCTGAGAATCTGTTTATGACAAGGAATGTGTTAGAGCAGGAATTACATCAGTTCTGACTGAGTGATTCCCTTCATTGTTATTTTGGTCAAGATCACATTCTTTTCTAGTCAGAATAAAGCTACTTTGACAGGAGACTGTCATCAGGGTGTTAAGAACACAGTGCTTTCAGTCTGTCTTGTTATGCTTTTAGGCTACCCTTGAAACCATAAATTTGTTTAAATGCTTGCATTTAATTGTTGCTGAGTTTCACTGTGGATTGTGGCATGGAGAGGGGAGTAATGACATAGTATCGTGGCTTTATATTTAAATGACAGACATTTTATCAAGTTACTGCTTTAAATACATTAGACTGAAAATTTACAGATGATTTTTATTATATTATTAACAGTAGCAAGAAGTCCTTATTTTTTGAACAAAAAAAATCAGAAAAAATAAGGCAGATCTTCATATTAAAATGCAATGCTTTTTATATAAAGTTTCTGCTTGTGGAAGGTACTGATCACTTTAAGAAGGCTAATAGCTATACTGCAATAGGGAGAAGCAGTTCAGCTAATGCACATTTCAGCAAATAAAAAACCGCTCTGTTCCACTCATGTATTTAATTCACATATTTTACTCTTATCCCGCCCCAAGGAAGACAAGATGGCTGAAACACTGGTAGATTCCTGCACCTGAAATGACAATAAAATACTCTGTTATCACTGAAAACATGTAAGTAGAGTGCAGGTCAAGGCCATAGAGGAAGAGTTACCTGCTGCTAAGTTCACTGGCTAGACAGGTTTTCTATATTACTGTAATAAGCCATGATAGGGTGTGCATTTCTGAGCTTTGGGGGATTCAGGTACTGAGACGTGATGCCAAAGAGAAATAACTTCAACAGCTGGAATAATGTGCCTGTAGCACAGTGGAGCACACTGATATGTCTCATTACAATATATATGACTGCATTGTAATGCAGTTCTAATACAGGAAAGAGAGGGAAATTTTCTGATTATCCTTCACATTATGAATTGTTGTGCCTACACTGGCCAGCGTTAAATATACTGCCAAAGCTCAACTTTAAAGCAAAATGATTTGTTGAAACTTGAAAAAGATATTTTTCATCAGTCAAAATGACTGAAATAGGGAACAGGAGGTTGCACTGATTTGTAGTCAGTGAGGAGTCCAGCATTAAAACTTCTGTCTCAAACACCATGGTACCAAACACATGGACATATAGCAGCCGGGCTTAAAAGTGTAGTGAAATGCCTATTCAGTTCAGCTGTTCTAGCCAAAGACTCTTCCTGTCCTTGCTGCTGCTGCCCCAATACTCAGCAACTGAGAGCTGAATAGAGCTATTAAAACTCAGGTAGTTTGTATTTCTATGTCAATAAAGGAATATTTTCCAGTCTGCTCTGGAATAAGAACTGAATCTTCACCTTTCTTGGGTACCTTGCATTTCCAAGGTACACTTTACACCAAGTGTTAGATTGAAGGAAAAGTCTCTATCAGCATGTGGGGTTAGAAATCATAGTCTCAGTGAATGAAAGTGACTGCAGACGAGGTCAAACAACAAACCAGGATCCAAAACAGAAGCAGATCATGTGTTTCTCAGCAGTACATACCGAGCTTTGCAGGCGAGCAGAACAGCCTTGGCGTGAAGAATATATTGCTCCTCAGCATTGTGCCTCTTAGTGTTAGTTTCTGTAAGAGAGGAAGAGTGAATTGGGAGCAAGATGCCCTTTTTTTTATTGTGTGTATTTTCTTTTAGAAGAGAAGATATATCTTGGAAGTCAAAAATGTATCTTGTGAACACAGGTCTGTGGAACCCCTCCAGTGAATTGCCGGACAGTGTGGATCTGTAGGGTACCTTCTTCAATTGAATGAGGTTCTTGAATAATAAAGCAGAATAATTTGAGTTTTATTGGCATTGCATCCTCACATGCAGACATACACATTTATTTAGGAGAAGATTTTGAAAATGTGGTGTGCTGTGTTTTTAATAACACAGACTTCCCCCTCGAATTATTCTGCAAAACTCTGAAAGATACTTGGTTCATTTAGGAGTATTTTCTACCAGCTGTTTCCTACAGAGTAATTTGGGCAATAACCAAATAAGTCACTTGTTTTCACCAATACTTCCCTATGGAGACTGTTTCTTATTCTCTCACTTTGTAGTTTTACCTGTCTTACAAGATGTATGTGCTAAAATTAAATGGTGCTGCTTTGGTGTTGTGCTCTATAGAGACCTGTGTCATTTTCCATTTTTAGTAGTTAGGAGCTGATGTAGCAGGATGCATTTAGGCTTTGTTTTCTGCAACAGCTAAAAATAGAAATGTTTAATAATATTAAATTATTCACTGTGATAATACCTAAAAGGTTATGCAAAACTCAGGTATTTTTTTCAACTAAGTTGGACACTTAATTACTAGGGCACTGCAATATCAACAATTATAACTACTAATCATGATGTAAAAAAGCAATGATAGCTTTAAAAAAGTTCTATGAAAAGTTTGTGAAAGATCACAAAGGTAATGCAGAAAAAGGCAATAACAAATAAGCCACCCCTAAAACCATCAATACATTTTTCAAACCGAGTGCTGTATGTCTAGAACTGTGCCCATGTCTGTTCTGTCAATCACCAACCTCCTTTTATTAGTCTTAGATAGAAGATAAACAACAAGACTGACAGCTTTGTGTCCTTTGGCATTTTTGTGTCACCATCACAGAGTAAGAGAGTATTATGTCATCACTCCAGCCTGTCAGGTTTAGTTTAGTCTGTGCTTTGTCTTAACGATTGTTTTCCTCATTTTTTTCCTCTAAGTTGATACACATACCCTGTATAGATTGTATATCGTTGATGTTACCAGAATCTGTTTTTCAGACAAGAGTTATCTTTAACTTCAGCCATGGAAATGTCACCCTTTTTCCCTGTACATCAAAATAAAAGTCAGAAAAATCAGCATCTTCCTCACTCCACCAGTTCTAGTCTATACAAAACTTTTCATACCTCGTACATTCAAACATCAATTGCATTAATATTACAACAAACAAGAACTTTGATTTGTTCCAAAAATACCCTTGGTTTAGGTAAGTTCTTTATGTATACCTCTCTTGTGGAATCTGTATAGACTTTGGCATTATGCGTTGATAACTAGTGCCCAGTACCTATTTTTAGTTACATCTTTTATTATATAATGAAATAAAAAAGAATCTTACCTCATGTTTGGCTTTTGAAAACAGTCAAGTAGATGTGGTGGGAGGTTGAAGAGTCAACACTTGACTCTTCTTAGTGACTTCATAACACAGTTGTTTAATGAAAACTACAGGTTTTCTGCACTAGGGAAGTGTTAGACTGGTTCCACAAAAAGGCACATGTACCTGTAGGAAATGTCTGCTTTATATTACATGTTTAAGCTCTCTTAGAAATGTCTGGAAAAAGCAAGACAAGTTAAGAGTAGGGTTCTCCAAAGACAGCAAGCTGAAGCAGAAAACAGGTAAGCTAAACATTAGGAAATACAAGCCTGGACAAGAAACTTCAGGCTAAAGAGAGGTATTTAGTGCTTCTTAGGATTTTCCACTTCTCTCTAAACGATTGCATCAAAACCAGGTCAGGTCTTCCTGACACTGAAACAAAGACACAAGTGGAAGAACAGCAAGGAGGTTGCTTGGTCTAGCAGGTAGTGGGATGGATAAAGATGGGACAAGTTTTCTAACTGCCACAGTTTCTAACACAAACTAATACAAAGTCTTTTGGTCTACCAACCTTCTCAGAGAATGTCCTAACCATTCCGCCACTGGACTTTCTTAAAAGGCTTTGCTCATGCCTTCCCTTAATTAAGCTATTCCACTGCAAATATTCACAGTAGGAAACAGAAAAAAAAAAAAAGATGATCTAGTGGGTAGGAGACATGGGAAAATAATGTTCAAGTCTTTGCTTCAATTAATATGCATTAATATTTATATGTGTATAGCGTGTATTCATACAAAGTAGGACAGTTTCACAGGAGACTTTTAATAGTAAATGCACAACAGTTCAGTGGTGATGGCATGCAGATGGTTAAGTGAGTTGGAAATTCCAGTGTCTGCCCCTTCTGAGCAGGGCGCTCTAACCAGATTTTTTGGGGTGACAGCGAAGAGGCTGGTTTTAGAGAATCACAGTTTGTCTACACTTCTTATGTAAGGCAAGATCTAGCAAGTAACTCTGAGGTTGTCTCGTGGGTGAGCTTCTGGGTAGAATGAGCTCAAGAGGACCATCTTGTTTGTGAATTGCCATGATGCAGACACAGGATTATAGCCCCCAGCCCCATGCCATTAAGGTGACCCAGGAGAATTCAGGCAGTTGCCCTTAGGTATTTGTACGTCCTATCAGACTTGAGCTCAGCAACTCCACTAGGTACCTGTCAGTGCATAATTGAAGGATTTCAGCAGTGCCCACAAGTTTTCCTTAGGCACAGGTATTCAAGTTTCTGATGCTTGTTACTGTATTATGTGGTAAGTTCACCCACAACTAGAGCTAGGTCCTGTTCCTTAAAAAATTGACAGAGATATCAGAAACCAAATAACTGTGCAGAGTCCCAGCAAGCTTCATGGGTATTGTTGTAGTGGCTTTTTGACATGTCTGTCTCAGCTGCAGAATTTATTCCAGTAGGTATCACCTTACAAGATGACACTTGATTTAAATTATCTGATTTGTTCCATAATGGGGAAGATCAGAGTCAAGTCTTTGATTTCATTTTCACAGGGAACAATATATCTTTAATTTTAAAATGGATGATCAGCAACTGCATTCATAGAATAATTCAGGACATCATTTTGGCTCCAGCAATTCACATTGCAGAACAGTATAATCATCATTCCCATCCTACTTTGTCTGTTGCAGTCAGTAATGTTTCATCTAGGCTCATCTGTAGCTGTCTGTCTTGGATCTAGGTAGACACAGTGGGGCCAGATGCTCAAGTAGTTGCACAGTCTTTCCCCTCCTTCCTGTTTCTCTGGATTTAAGCAGTCTCCAAGGAACTTTATCCTCTAAAGTGCTATTGAGGAAGACAAAGGCGCGCTTTTTTGCCCCTTTTTCGCTTTAATCCACTTAATATCCACTTTATGTCTGTTGGTAGAATTAGGAAGACAGATTTGCATATGAGGATTTCATTTTGTCTTCATCCCCTGGAGATCAACCTGGTTGCAGACTCTGCTAATTATTGCTGTAAAACTCATGATCTAGACTTTACTGTAGGAGGTTCCCTATGGTCATCTACAGAATTTTACATTGCCTTTAAATTAGTATTAATCCATATAGCTCTGATTACCCTCCTCAGCCTGGATGTAAAGTGAAATCTGCTGGTATTCTTAAATTGATAGGATTTTAGGTTTCTGTGCTGGAACTGTTCTGAGTATTCTTTTTTTTTTGGTCACAGGAGTGGGGGATTGTTTTGTTTTGTTTTAATATCACTGTTTGGTAATACTTTCTAGTATTCAGCTGGAGCAAATTAAATCGGCAAAGAAAGTTTCAAATTTAGGAATGACTAGAGAAAGTATCAGGTTTGAGCATTTTTCTACAGAATTATTACTTTGTTAAATTTGGAATTTTAATTGAGGGTTAATTAGTGCTTTATAAGTGATACATAATAAGTGATTGTTTTTTTCCTGCTTTCAATATGGACCCCTTGGAAATAAAGTAATCCAGTAGGATTGTTGTCTATCAAGCATAGAGGGTTCAAAAGCATATTCAGTAAGTCAGCATTTGTGGGTACTTCATGATTGCACTTTTAATAACTGGATTATAGAACTCATTTTTTTGTCTAGCAGGGATTTTCTTAAATAGATTTCTTTGGCTGCAGCTTAATCCTGATAACACCATGGGACTGCTGGTCTGAGGAGGAAACATTTTAAATTTCTAGCTAGCAGTAACATGCTTTCTCATTGAGGAAATTAAACCTCAGTACAGAAGTAATTTTTTGGGCTTTTCAATAACTCTGAAGATCTAAGATGCCAGAGCTTACAAAACTCTGTTGTTGTTATTATTTCTGACCCTGATGCTGTAATTCAATGTTGATGCAAAAGTTTTTTTGTGGGGCTCAACCTGTGGTACCCTAGAAGTAGCAAAAAAACCTGGGAACAGATCACAACCACCTAAAACACGATCCTGGAGCATGCGATAGCTCATCTGTACATGCTCATGGCAAACAGCTGGAAGGACCCCTTTTCTCCAACTCCTCACTTTCTGTTATTCTAACTGGAAATGTTTTCACTGATATAATCAAAGATTTTTAAATTCTTTTTTCTTCTGGAAAAAGACATATGTATGGGAGGGCCTACTCAGAACAGCACTTATTTCCAGAGGAAGTCACATTAATCTGTCAACATTTTAACAATACCAGGTAAGACTTATCTCTGTAAGACTGATGGATAGTCTTCAAACAGTTGTCTTCAATACAGTTCAGCAGAGCTCTATTCGGGATATCAGTTGTTAATCATAAGAAAACAATATTAAAAGCCAAAAAGGAGGAGAGGGATGCTAGTAACCTTTTTTCGTTTGTTTTATTTTTCCTTAATATTATGATACAGGTACAAGCTGTATGAATCAGAGAATCATAGAATATCTAAGGTTGGAAAGGAGTTCTGAAGATCATGTAGTTCAACCACCCTGCACCAGCTGCGTCACCCAGAGCGGGTTGCCCCACACGGTGTCCAGTCAGGTTTTTAATATCTCCAAGGATGGAGACTCTACAACCTCTCTGGGCAACCTGTGCCGGTGTCTGACCACCCTCAGAGTAAAATATTTTTTTCTATGCTTACATTGAATTTCCTGCATTTCATTTTGTGCCTGTTGCCTCCTGGCTTGTCACTGTGCACTACTCAGAAGTGCCTGGCTCCATCTTCTCTACTCTTCTCATCCGTTAATTATAAACATTGATGAGACTCCCCCTGCTAAGCCTTCTGTTCTTGAGGGTGAACGGTCCCAGCAATTTCAGCCTCTTCTTATGTGGAAGATGTTCCAGTCCCTTAATCATCTTTATGGCCCTTTATTCTACTCCATACTTTGTTGTATGCCCCTGACTTTCTTGTACTGGATGAGCCCAGAACTGGACACAGTACTGGACACAGGTGTGCCTTCACTACTGCTAAGCAGAGGGTAGGGATCATCTCCTTGGATCTGCTGGCAACATTCTTCCTAATGCAGCTGAGGAAGCTGATAAGTGTAAAGTAATTTAAATTTGTAATTGTTATATTTTTGCACTTCTGTTATAGAAAAGATAAAGTGTATTTTGAAGTTTATGTTTGGAAATACAGATAAATAAATTAATTATTTGTACTCTTCCCTTTTAAAGATTTATTAGTCAGTATTCCCAATTGCAATACTTTTTAAAATAGAGGTCTTTTTTTTTTTTTGCCTGGAGAAGAGGAAAAAGT
Organism: Gallinago undulata; assembly: GCA_026546715.1. NCBI lineage: Eukaryota > Metazoa > Chordata > Aves > Charadriiformes > Scolopacidae > Gallinago > Gallinago undulata. Next base: position 98,005,984 of record JAOTQQ010000001.1, on the reverse strand, counting down.
AGTTGAATGCTAGGTAAAAAGGAGTTAAGTGAATCAGCTCTGAAGTGAAGGCAGGGGAGAGAAGGAGGAATAAAGGACACAATATAATTAAAAATGAGATGTTATAACTTAGACACCAAAAACATTCATGTATCCTGTGTTGCAGATTGTTACCGCAGCATTCTTTATTACATCTGATGCTGTGAGCATATTATCATCCAAATATGCAATTAATGTCCTTTGACGGGCACTTTGTCGACGAGCCCTAGAAAGACTGCAGTAACATTCACTGTCCTGAAGGCCAAATACCTCCTTTGCTTGTGCCATGTCTCAGCCAGCTTGTGAAGCATGACTGGAAGTTGTTCTTGATTCATTATATATAATTCAGTAGTACATAGTAAATTCAGAAATTCTTCTTAGACTGTATCTCTAGTACTTAAGTGGCTGAAGATCTATTAAAAACAGCCAGAAAAAAACAGTCAACATTGCAACAACTTCTTGCAATTTTTAACTATTCAATGCTTCCTTTCATATGACAATCATAATTTACAAATCTGTCCTTCAAAAGTAATAAACTGAAAACAAGTTAGTTACAGCGATTTATTGGTGGATCTTCAGACTATATCAGTTAAGAAAAGTGCAGTATGAGAACCACGTGTGAAGGGTAAGTAGCATTCTCTAGCTATGTAGTTGTAAATGGTAGTTACTATATATATTTGTTTTTCAAATTGATGTCTTCTATCCTTTACCTACTACAATTTGAATTGCAGAAAGAAAAAAAAAATACAGAAGAATATTTTTCCCCAACTCTTAAAAAAGAAAATACCTGCAATAAATGTTTAAATGAAAAAGCCAAGATGCATTCACCTGGTTTTTGTCTAGACATATATGTTAAGCATGGACAGGTTTCTTCTCTTATACTGAAATTTGTCTGGTGCATGTAAATGGCCCTGAAAATGTCAGCTACTGGGGATAAATGCTACCAATGACAGCATGATACTATGCATCTATTACTGTCAATATCTACTGCTTGTTAAATAATGCATTTATTCATAGCAGAGTTTTTATTTAGTGCAACTATTGGTACTTAATATACTGTTTTATTTCAAATATTTGTTTTATTTTTCCAAATTATATTCTGTACTACTTGGTGATATGTCTCACCACCACTCTGGACTCCAAACATTATATTGTTGCATTTGTGAGGTCACCACATTCTTGGAATATGGCTGAACAAGAAATGTATTTACACAAACTAGGTGTAGCCTAGAAAAGCTATTTTTTCTTTCTCTTTTTTTTCCTTCATTGACTGAAAAGAGGAGAGATAGACAGCCTCTTCTGAGGGACTCAAATCCAAAGCCTCTATGAGGGAGAAAATTGATTAGGAGAAGCTAAAGATTAATCTTTGTGAATAATCATCAAGGGATTTTTTTGGTGATGTTTCAGGATTGGTGACATTCCTGAATTTTGTGATATGTGTATTCTTTACCCACACAAAACATCTAGAATCACAAGATCACAGAATTTTTATGTTGGAAAGGTCCTCTGAAGGTCACCTAGTCCAACTTCCTTCTTCAACTATGTCCAGTTAGGGCAGCTTCCTCAGAAGATGTGAGGTCTAGAAAGTTCTGCTGCCAAATTTTTCTTTTGAATTTGGATTAAGTTCATTATTTGCTTCTTCTCCATGCTAAAAAATCCCAAATCTATCAGCCTCTTCTTGCATGAGGGGTGCTCCAGCCACTTAACTATCTGTTTCCATCACCATATTCTACTCATAGTTTCCTTCACAGCACACCAGCATCTGGAAAACTAAGACAAATCCCACAAAAGAGGAAGTATCTGTGTATTTGTCATTCAGAGGCAGATTGTCTGCTGCTAGGCTCTATGAGAGACATCATAAAACTTTAAAGGGCTCTATCTTAAAAGATATTAAAACCATCAAAGAGGTTTCTGATAATCCTCTCTGGAATTGCCCTAGACTCTCTAAGATCTCTCCTGATAATTCTCCATATTTCAGTTCCCTCAATAGTGAGATCTGCAAGACAGCACTAACGTCTTCAGTATTGACATATACATTAGTAATTGACTCTATATTGGTACTGGAATCAATTGCTAGATTGATTGCAGTTACACTCATCAATCGTTGATGACTTCTTTGCTGCTTTTTTCAGGTTCTGTAATATTTTCAAGGTAGTGACCTGTTCTTAATTGGCCTCTGGAGGAAGCTATCTTGCTCCACTGACTGCAGCAGGAGTTTAGGGAGTCTGACTTCTTAATGTAGTTAGGACAAATGAGTATCCCTACTGCATGTCTAGCCAATGTAGACATCTGCTACAGGAAAAAAAATGTTAATTTATGTATCTACAGAATGATCAAGAAGTGCAGAAAGAACAGGTGCATCTTATATCTGTTTTCACTTAGAGATAGATCTCTCTTAGATCATTAATAAGTGAGAAAGTATCTCAAAATTCTTCTGAGAGAATGTGTTTGAACAGGACTGCACTCTTTAGAAATTAGAATATTGTGACATTACACAAAATATGAAGCAATACCATAAACATGACTCTACCGTGAGTATTACTTATTCATGAAATTAAAGACAAATTTAGTATGATGGGATCATTAAGTTTATCTAGTGAATGAGCCGAACTTTTTAATCATCAACAAGGTTAGAGTAATACAGCTATAATTCAGTTCTGCAGCTTCCTTAAGACGTGATCAGCTGCAGACATATATGAAAAACCTATTGCACTTGGGCAGGTTTGAGGAGAAACTGGATTTCCAGCAGTGCTGAGAGTGTAAATTTTGGCCGAGTTATTCTATTTCCCTACTCTTTAGGATTCCTTGCATCCAAAGCTGATTAAAGCCAGTGTGTGAGGGTCACCAGCAGTGATTGTAAAGGGCAGTCTCTTGAAGAGGAAAAAGTGAGTATACTGTAACTGATGTTCTTTAAAATACATAGACTGGCTTGGTAAAGCTCTGTGTTGTTTGGCTAGACATTTTTAATACCTAAACAACCTTAACTCTGCCTTGGTCAGCAATCATTTAAGTACTGTTAACATAATGCTTCAGCAATCAACATCAGTAGCATGAGGAAAATTTGCCTGGCCTGGTCTGGTCTTCATGGAAGAACAAACTTGGAAATTTGTTTACCTTTATTTTAGTTTGTGAGAAGATTAGTATTTATTCATCCCTTCTACTTCAGTAAACTCATTATCTAATATTTCTCACTTACAATGAACTCGCATTTAGCCTGACACATACTGTTCTGTGTTTTCAGTATTTCCCTCAAAGTTATAAAAAAAAATATATATATTTCAAACTTCTATTAGTATTTTCTTAGGTAGGTGTGGGCTCTTATTACATCTCTCCATTGTATTATTTTCATTTGCTTAGTATTACTTATGCAATAGTATTCCATCAGAAGACCTTCAGAAATTACCTTCCCAACTGAGAGAGTGTTTCTATCTGTGATTTACAATATATGGCACAGTATGATATAAGCATTTTTGGAATATTGTAGCCTTATTTTTTCCTTTTACCATAATTGCCAGGATCAGTACAACTCGGAATAGGATTCATCTTTTTAGAGTGGTGCTGCATTTAAACAGATAGTTAAATAATTCCCCCTGTAATCCTTAGGGCTTCTTTTCTGCAATACTGCTTTCAAAATATCAGTCCCCAACTTGGTATATAAGATTATCATTTCTATCAATTGCTTTTATCTATTGAATCTCATTTATTTTAATTCTGTCCATCTCTAAGCTTGCCAGATCATTTTGCAATTTTAATTTTTGCAGCTGCATATTTGAGAGATATGATTTTTAAAGATTTTCTAGGCTGCCGTGCTGTGGCACATGTCCAGTTGCATTAGTATAATAGCAAATCCTGTAATTCCCCATTGCAGAAGGAACCAGATGAGCAGACCTTGTAAGACAACATTTCATCCTGACTAATGTGATTTTTGTTTTATTTTTAGAAGTACAGTTAAACATGATTCCAATGTGATAAAGTGTCTTCATAGTTCAAAACTTGTATGTTTTGAAAGGATTTGAAACCTAAATTTCTCACATGAAAATGAGGCAGCCCTCAGACCTTCTAAGACAATAAGTGTCATCCTTATAATTCTCAAAAGACAAGAAGAACATAAGCACAGTGTCTCTTTAGTACCAGAAATATGCATTATAAACACCCTAGAAGGCAAGTTCTGTTCTTTTTTTTTTTTGCATATTGCCACGTATCTTGAATGCTCTGAAAGAGAGAAACAGAAGAGAATACAGAAAATTATTGTAAGAGAAAATGTAGCTTGGTGCAGAAAATCTGACATGCAGGAAGGTTATTCCATTCATGAAGGATGTGTAATTGTTCTGGCCTTCTTTTGTCAGTTGGCAACAGCTAAAGAAGCCTCACTTAGCAGACGTGTTCAAGATTGTAAGTTGGTTTAAGTCACTTTAAACTGTTTTCATTTTATCCAGATTGCAGGAAATGGAGAAATTGTTGTCATTTCACTGAAGAAATTACCTTACTGTTTGAATTTTCCTCAGGATCATCAAAGACTCTTCTTTAAATACAGCCCACCTTGATAAATAGTAGATAGCACTGTATGGACAGGTTCTGGGTCCCCAGCTCTTTGGCTCTTTCAAGGCAGTAAGCAAACACAGAGAAGATGCTTCAGTTAGTGAGACTTTCAGCTTCAGTGGGACTCCTCTTCTAATGAAGGGAGTTTGCTGTACTCCTTGACATATGCATTATCCAACGTGCAAAAAAATCTGAAAATACAAAAAGGAGAAAGCAGTTTTCTCTTCAACATTTTTCTCTAAATAAAGCTAATCAAATATTTCAACCGTATTTCTCAGCTGAAAACAATCCAGTCTTTTCTTATTAGATTGCAAGCCAGAGCATAAAGTAGAAGATGACCAGATGATTAGAGGTAGAAGAAGTATATTCCTATTGACCCCTGTTATTTCTTCCTTTTGATTACTGAGTACTTTAGAAGAGTTCAAAGAGAAATAGAAATGCATTGGAATGAAAGTAAAACTAATCTCTAAGGATTGTTATGTTGTTCGCCCATTTCAAAAACCTTCTACAAAACTCAGCGATGCCCTGAATTTATTCAGTGAGTACATGAATGGATTGGAAAATTCAGTAAAGTTAACGTAGCCACAGCATCTGAGCAACACAAAACTGTGAAAGATGCTGTTTGGAATGTCTTTCTGAACTCATTTGTGTTACTAATCACTTTCCTAATGGAAAAAAAAATCATCATATATCTGCAAATTGGCCAGAATGGTTCCACAGCCAATTAGCCAGAGTCCGCAGTATTGTGACCTCCAGTTTTTGTTACTTCTGCTAATTTTACTTAGGAAAGATGTCATCTTTAAAGGACTCCAAAGGTACATGCGTCAGCCAATCCAATAGGTTGTATAGAAACTTCTAATGTATTACCAAGTGCTTTTCCCTCTATATTAGTATTGCTTGTGAAAGTAGATTCAATTTCAACATTTTTGTCCCAGTACTGAAATCTGTCATGACTCTAGACTAATTAAGAGATAATCTATCTTTCTGACCTTTGGACTCTGTTGGAATCATGATAATAAGAGCAAAAGTAATAGTTTCACAGAAGCAATGCTGGGGAATTCATTTCAACTGAGAGGTAAAAATGGCCTCGCCACATGCAGAAACAGAAATAGAAAACATGTGATTTCTAAATATCCACAGTGCCAACCTATCCTTGTATCCCTCCTTGTGTGAAAGTAATCAAATTGCATGACTGGAAGTGAAAGAGGAAGAAAAAGAGTTTTATTTTCACATACAGAACCTTGAGAAGTTTTAAAATATTAGGAGCTCAGATACCATACAAGCACCTACTGGATAGATAAGGCTTCACAAGAATAAGTGCATATCATTTGGAAATGGTCAAACTGTTAATACAGCAGCAAACTAATGAGTACATGATTTTTTTAAAGGAAATTGAAATGTTTTGAAAAGGAGTATGAAGGCTAAGAAAGCTAGACACAGCATAACAGTAATAGTTTGATTTTTTTTTTCCCCATTTACCCCCCTCCTTTCTCTTTTTTTACTTTATCTTGTTCTGGTGGTGATCTGTGGTGCACAGATAGATTTTGGTGCACAGCTATTAGCAAGTGCTGTAGATCATTCCTATAGACCAGTTGGTATATTGAATTCATTAGGAATAAAGCAATAGGCCATATAAAGGCTATCTAAGTATATCCAGAAACAAAATATAATCCCTTTAAATCTATGATGGTGCTGCAGTCAGAAATTTGGAACCTGAAAATCAGACGGATTGTTTCCGTTTCAGAAGTACTAAATTTCTAGGGGTTTAGCATGACCTGTAGACTATCAGAAATCTTTCTGGTTCCGACTGATGGTTACATTATTCCCATGACAGAAGGAACAACTCCAACATAAGGAAGTTTTCTTGAGTGAATCCCAGGACAGCAGCATATGTCAAGTTAGTATTGTCAAAACATCTGCAAATTACTCTGGAGGATTTGTGGGGTTTGTTGTTTGTTTTTTACCCGTTCTTCAAATATACACCACCAAATACCAGAAAGATGTAGTAATTTTAGAGAAGAAAGATTAGAGATAGTGCTCTCTGGCTACTGCATCTAACTGGTCTAACTGCCTTTTCCACCCAGCATGGATTTTTTTCCATGACAGTGTGAATTTCTAAGTTTCTTTTCTCTCTTTGATAATATTCCTATTGTGAGATTTCACTACATGACTACATATGATCATTAGACTACGTTGTGCAGAAAATAAAGTACAGCTTTTTGTGATTGTGAACAAGGAGACCAGTTTCTTAATGGCCATCAGTCTTAAAAATTGCTAATTAATACAGTTGAAATACCTGACTGTATCTTTTACTCATAATAATCTAAACTATGCAAATTATCAAGGTTGCTTGTTTCTGTGTCAGAAAACATTCTGGAAGGAAATCATTTCCCCAGTAAAAGAGAATGACAGGTAAAATAAATGAAGTGTGTCTTCCTAGGAACAAGTGTTTTATGCATAATTATTTCATACTTTGCAAATTAAGTACATCATATCTGCCTGGGAATTACAGAAAACTGAAATAATGTACTTAGGGCATATTGGAATTTACTATGCAATTATATTTCTTCTTGAGTTTTATATTTTCATAAATGCTTGCGACAAAAGAATCCAGGAAGAAGATGTCAGTAGTGGTATTCTTTGTACCTATTTGGCATAGGTGTATTTCCCAGAAGTCAAATGCACCTTCTGCTTATTTACCTTTTTCTAGCATCTCTGTATCATGCGAAAATGTAGGTATGCTAACTATTGATTAGGTAATGATTCAGGAATGTAGGTGAAAGTCTCCAGGGAGAGGCCAAAAAACTGTTAAGCTTCTAACGAAGTGAAATGGAAAAAAAAAAGAAGAGCTTCCAGAGAAGGCCCTGAAAGAGCAGGAGTAGGTAGGAGTAAGGCTAGGGAACCATGCAAGTCAAGTCAGGACAGAACTTGTAAAGTTGTTAAGAACAAAGCTTTCTTTTCTCTGCTCACCTGCGCTGTCTAGTCGTTACCACAATACAACTAATAAATATTATTCAGGTATTAGTATAATCTTCTTAAAAAGCAGAGGAATAAATACTGTCACCTGAGTAGAATATAGCAGCTGTATTTTAGTATGAGACACTTTAAAGAGAACCCTGGTGTTTCCTGTTAATTTTTATGGGGAGCTAGAATTACTTACTGCATTTGTATTGAACAATGCATGGGCATTTCAATATACAGGAAATCTAATTATCAGTGTGTACCAAACTCCAAATTCATGCAGAATGCATGTACTTCTTTTTGTTTTCAACTGTTAATTAAATAAGAAAGAACATTTTGTATTTTACTTTATGGTAGTTTGTTTAACTTACTATGGCTTGAACCTTGTGGTAAAATTGCTCTGTTTGGGGCAATTCAGACTTCAAAAAAAGAGCAATTAAAAAGCTTACAGAAAACTTTTGAAGCTCATATCCTTTAAATAGAGAATAATAAGCTAGATGAGATCCCTCTTTAAACAATTAGAACTTGGATCTGCTGAAAGGGATAAAATACAGAGTACTATAAATAAATCTCCTTCTTTTCCACCAGCTCCTTGAGGAGTATGCCTCCTCCTTCAAGCTTTTGCTTGCCAGTTGATACCTATCAGTAGCTGGCTTCTGTTCAGGCTCCACAGACTTCTTTGCTCCATCAACGAGGCTTGGCAAGGGTTTGCTCTCTGCCACATGCAAGATTCTTGCTTCTCTCAGTCTCCGTGGCAGGAGATTGCTACCTGGCTGGAAGTACTGGCTTCTCCAATACTGCCAACTGTTCATTTGCTCCCAGAGAGTTCTCCCTGCCCCAGGGTGAGGGAGCCAGGACTAGACAGTTAGGCAGCCACTTTTTCTCTGATCCAAGTTCACCCTTTTAGTAAAATCTAACTAACAGAGAAAATGGAAACAAACAAGTTCTGGCATCCATCACAGCTATCAATTTCATGGGAGGAGTTGGAGTCTTTCTAAACAGATAAAGATAAGGATATAGACATAGGTGTAGAAATAAAGTTTCAAAATAAGATTCTAAAAAGACTCCATCTAAAAAGACTTGTCTAAGCAATAGTGGTAGACTTTTAACATTGGTTTGCTCTCAAATTTGTGTAGACAGGAAAGCTCACATATGTTTAGGTTTGAAATTGATGGCACAGATAATTAATTGCATTTAGACTTAGCACTTATAAAAATGCTCCTCATAAACAGCTTTACTGAGAAGGAGTATTATGTCAGTGCTCTTTGGCAGAATTTTTTGCAAAGGCTCTGTGTTGGTATTTCCATTACAAAACTCTTTCCTTCTGTTTTTTCAATAAAAATTCACTCTAGGCTGAAACATGGAACATCTGATCTCAGCTCTTGATCAGTGGTTGTTTTTACCAGTTTTCCAGAAAATTGACTGAGCTGAGCTTTTTTTTTATGTTGTATAAAGGTTAAAAAAGTTGTGGAAATGAGGGAGGGTGGCAGTAGGCATGTAGTTGATGCAGTTTGTTTGTATTTCATTTGGGTTTTTTCTCTATCAGTAGGATTGAAATGGTGTGCTATTGGCATCATCTCTAAACCATTTGTTCTCTAGTGGAATTCATTAAAGTTTTTTTTAGTGCATGAAATTCCTCGCATTGCCCCATCTATGGGAAAATATTTAACAGCTATTTATCATGAGGCAGTAGCAATTGAAAACAAAACAAAATTACATACCATCTAATATGATATACTGCATTAATTTTTACATAATTTCTGATTCAGGGGAGGCAAAAATCACCACTTACAAATTATGGGGTGCTGAGAGTGGTTTGGTTTTTTTTGGTTTGCTTTTTTTTTATTTCCTATGCTGTTCTCCAAATTTTTTATATGGGTGTGGTGGTTATCAAGCCATTTGGAAGCACTGGGTCATTTTGAAAATATTTTTTTACTGAAAGGTCAGTAATGTGAAATAAACTACCATTCTTATGTCTGCTCAGTTTGCATCTGACTAGAATTGAAATGCTGAGAAATGAATTCTGAGTCTCCATCTACTTCCTCAAAGATAGCAACAGCTTCACTGTTGTGAGGACTTTTGGCTAGTAAAACCACAGTCATCAGCTTTGCCTGCTATTCTGGGTTGGTAGAAGCTTGTTTCTGTGTACTTTTTGTTTTCTTGAGCTTGGTTTTCTTGGCTGTTATGTCAGCATATTGGTATGAACATAGCTTTTCATCTTGTGGCTTTTGTTTTGCTTGCTTGTTTGCTTTAAAGTTGTGCTTTTTCATCATTGTATGCACGTTATATTATATACTACATAATTATTTATTTCTTGCTGTGGGTGGCCAGAAGACGTCTCAGTTATGTTTGGAATGTATCCATTACACAGAAACTCAGCCACTCCGATGTGCCTTGGAGCAACTCATGGAATGCTTATATGTGAGGTCTACTTAAGCTGTCACCTTTCAGGCATCATACCCTGCAGGGACTAAAGTCAAGCTGTAGCTGACCTACCCTGAAATAACCAATAAATTAATCTTGAAATCATTGTAAAGAAGCCTGAATGATAGCCTTAGAAGACACCAAATTTAAGTGACATTTTTGCTGAGTCTTCATTGTAGCTGCTTATTTTTGTATAAATCTTCCTGTATTGACAGGACTTGGAGAACCTTGCAATGGGTCAGAAACATAGGATTTAGTTGCCATAGAACCACAGTAAAGCTCACTTTTATCATTGGAAGATATAAATGTTAGGAGAAACAAATATAAGAGCCTTTGGAGACTTTAGAAAGAGATGAGTGAGAACAGCATTAAGAACTTAAATATCTTAATCTCTAGAGGGCCCTTCCAACTCCAACAATTCCGTGACTTCCGTGATCTTGGTAGTCCTCTCAAATCAAAGCATAGCTCTCCCAGTAATAGTTCCATTCTACTTTTGGCTGTCAGTGGCTTGCTATGAAAGTAGACTCACTGAAGATTCAAATACTGCCAGGTAAAAGATATTCATCTAGACGTATAGAGCAAAACTTTCTCAGTTATGTAGACTTTTGTATTGTTTGCTTAGGAGAATTATGGTGTTTTCTTACTTCCAATACTAGTATTTATATGCTGTGGAAAGACTCTATTAATATATGTAGATTCCCAAAACAGCTTTACTTCAGAAAAATGGAATTTTGGGGGATTCTTTGACTGTTTTTAAATAGAAAATGTGTGTTAATATAAATATAGGCTTTAGTATACTTAAAATTTTAAAGCATTAGCTAAAGTGACATTTTGAATTTAAGTAAATCTTCCTTCTGCTCTTCCCTCAGTGTTTTCATGCCAACAAAATTTTGTTAGGAAGGATCTTTTATTAGAATATCAGCTTTTTATTCATAATCAAAAAAGTAAAGCCAATATACTTAATTACCTAAAATCTTTAAATATATTAGGTATGCATGTATGAGTGGAACTTTAATATATTCATAAGAAATAGCCTTATAGTGTTCAAGAAACCTGATGTTACAGTTTAATATGAACAGTAATGGACATGAGGAAAAATTTGTAGGCAAGCTGCACAACGCTAGACTTCTTAATTGAAAATACAGTTTGTTAGTAGATGAAACAGGATTCTCAGTAGTCACCCACATTTGTAAATACATGAAAATGGAAGGAATTATTTTCCACTCTGAACAAAGGCGTTAGGGGGCAGAAATCAGAGTCAATGTTGATTTTTTTTCAGAGGAAGATCAACGCTAACTTGAATCCCTTAGTTTCTAGGTTTATAGACATTATAAATCACTTAGTACCCTTTTCAGAAACTTGATGAACTCTTGTGCTTTATTTCATAGAGAAAATAAACTTCCATGCCTAAAGACAACTGTGTCCGTATCCCTATGTTCTAGGGTGCAATCTCACGGGGCTACTTCATAGACCCTCTCGTATGACATAGGATATTTTGTTAATGTGCTGTTTCCTGCCTTATAACATGAATTTTTGTTTTTCAGCTCTGAGGGACAACAGAATTGAGCTGGTCCGAGCTTCATGGCATGAACTGAGTATCAGTGTCAGTGATGTGTCTCTGTCAGATGAAGGGCAGTACACCTGCTCTTTATTTACTATGCCTGTCAAAACTTCCAAGGCTTTTCTTACTGTTCTCGGTAAGTATAAATAGCTGAGCATAGAGAAGCAAATGTTAAACTTTTCAGGGTTTGGCAAATTATGATAAGAATGAACTTTTCTAAAGCTTGGCAGAAGATACATGTAAATGTCTGATCTTGTTGCACGGATATTTATTATTTCATATTGCTGTGCTGAAAAATAACATGTTTCTTACTATTTCTGCAGTAGCAGGATAATGAATTAGGGAGCACAGAAATACCATGGTATGAGTGCTCTATAAAATGGACATAACCTCTACATCCCAAGCGTCAGAAGTACAAAGAAGGTGCATGTGTTCATCTCCTAACAATGTATAGTATAGGGCAAAGGGGAGAAAATCAGAAAGCATGAAATCAAAAAGGGCTTTAGAGCTTCATCGTTTTTCCTTAGCTGTGCATTTTCTTGGCTCATTCTACTTTCTTTTTTCGTCTATAAAGTGCATATTTTCACTGGATTTGCTGCTTCTTTTATGCTTTATCCTCTAAATGCTCTGCTGTTTTCCCCAAAGGTTATAGATACACATAGAAAAGCAATAGATTTTGAGAGATGCCCAGGAAATAACGTTTCTGCTTGAAACTTTATATGGTTCTATGAATGTCAGTAGCCCAATCAGCCAAAATTGCTATAGTTCATTGAAACACACCTGCGTACCTAAGAGGTTATATGATTTTGGAAATTGATTTTATTCTTTTCTCCTTTTTGTGTCCCTGAACTTGACTCTTTCTTTCTTTTTGTTTTATTTTTATATGTAGACAGGCAGACAGTTGAATTTAATGGGACTAATGTAAGATGTTCTCTGTGCCAGTAATATTCCCATTAATCCAGCCAGGGAATTGGTTTTGTGCGTAGGATGTGAAATACATCTTCTTTTCAGTCCCTGTAAGACTATTTTACAAAAATCTTCACAAGTTTGACATTAAGGACAAAAAATACCCACTCAAAGCAGAATATTCTGCAATAACAACTGCCTAGGCCTAATCTTTTCTGTAGAGAGGTATCTCTTGATCTAAACAATAGATGAGTAGACCAGTTCAACATTTTAAATGGCAGAAAGACATAGAAAGGTGTTACAAATACAAAAAATAACATTTACCCAATATTATCAAACCAAATTAACTTGATCTTTCACAGTCCTTTTAGTTTTACCTTAATTTGGGGGGAATCTTATTGCAGTTTTCCCTGTGTCACTTACCTACTAAAAAAGAAAGCTGCAAGATTTAAGATGCCCTTTTTTCATTTTATATTTGGAATTTTCTATTTCAAAGTAACATTTGAAAAATCTTGGAATGATTTCTATCTGAGAAGGAGATATTTTCCATTGAAGTGTATTACATCTTTTAATCAGGTGAACTATCATTGTATGTACTAATAATCTCTTTATTGACTGTTCTGTTATGGCTCAGAAGATTTAAGTGTCAAGGTATTATAGTAGACACCATTTTCTGTCCTGAAAGAGAGGAATAGATTTATTACAGAAATGTACTATGCAATAGGTACTGCTGCTTGGTTTTTATGTCCATAATATGTCATATTGGAAAAGAGATGTAAACAAACCAAATTGTGAAATACAGAGCACAGGATCAATTACTGTGACTGATCCCTTTATCTAACCACAAATATGAATGTATCAAAGTGCTACAAATGCAAGTTATGACAATGATATTTTCAGAGATTTTAAAATTACAGTCATAAGTATCACTTTAAAATAAGTTATTCTTGTGTTTTCAGAAGTCAAAATGTAGTGATTAAATTTTCCAATTCTTTTAATATTTTTTTTTAAATCTTCCATGTTCATTGAAAAGCAACTATTTTCAAATGTAGTATTATGTGTGTAGTATGTCATGACCTCCTCCAAAGACCTTGGATCCAACTGAAGAAATTTCCATAGCCAATGGAATTGTGATTATACCTGTTGGTTTTTTTGGTTATGTGTTTTCTGGAGATAAAGTAACTCCTGTATTTATTTTCATCCTCCCTTTTCCCAGAATTCTGTATTAAACCATCATAATTCATGCTTAAACATCTGTTCTAAAATTAGATCAGTTCATCTTTTTGTTGTCAGTTACATTTTATTTTCACAGCTATAATTCTAATACACTTTGTCATTCTGCTTGCTGTGCAGCCCACTTTAAACCTTATACATGCAAGTCAGACTAAAACTGCATGCAGAGTATACGTAGGTAAGACAGTTTTTAGAATACAATCTGTTTCCCTTAGAAAAAAGTTTCGGTTTTCTTTAATTCTTTAGAATCAACTACAGTTAAGATTGGCAGTTTATTTGCAATAAGAAACAGGATTCAGACATTCAATTTTGATAGAAGGCAAGGAACTAATTACTCTGTTTCGAGAATTTAAAGTATATGAAGAAGTGAACTTTAAGTTGGTCATATATTCATGGCAGCAGCTGACACTATCAGAGACATTTTGCTTGATTATTGACATTTTGTTTGATTATTAGGTGTTCCCGAGAAGCCACAAATTACTGGATTTACCTCACCAGTTATGGAGGGAGAGAGGATGCAGCTAACTTGCAAGACTTCTGGTAGTAAACCAGCAGCTGATATCAGATGGTTCAAGAACGACAAAGAAGTTAAAGGTATTTAAAATTTGGTCCAATTGTCAAAAATATCTATTATTTAGAATTATATTTCTTAATTCATGTTTGTAAAGTTTCTCATATTCAATCATTCAATTAATCAGTGATAGTACATAGATAAGGAATTGATTGTAAATTACTGGAGTGAGTCATATGACAATCTTAATTTTTTCTTCAGTAGGTTAAAACTGATGTTTTGAATTGCTCTGAACTCTTTTCAGCATAATAAAATCAACTGTGGTGCTTCATAGAGAAACATTTTATGAATTATAGTTATCACAGCCATACCACTCACGATAGATATTTTACCTTTTCAGTACTTTTTTGCCTTTCTAAGGCAAATGTATATATATGTGTGTGTGTGTGTATATCTATATATATATGATTTGGTAAACTGCCAGTTTTATGTTACACTCCTCTAAGTTAAGTGACTGGAGAGGCCGAACTGTCTGGAGGAGACAGGAGACTGCACTATAAAGCCCTCTCTGGTGAAGAAGAGTTGGGATGTAGCAATTGAAGGAATCTCAGTTGGGGGACAGGCTTTAAAGGGGATGAGGAGAACTTCACAGGAACTGGGGGGAATTGGACAAAGTCTGCTGTAATCAAAAAGTCATCAGGTGACTGAAACTGATGGTGAAAGCAAGGATTTGCCTTGAGGATGCAGTGAGATGGGAAAGAGTTGCATATAAAAGCTATTTATTTATTTTGTGTCTTCTCTTTCACTTTGCATGTTTTTTACTTAAAAATGTTTTTTACTTCTACTCCATATTCTCATAAATGCTGGGACAGTTTAAAATCATTTTTGGTGAATGGGCAGAGAGAGATTCCTATAACAGAAGGCTTAGTCACATCTACCATAGCCAACTGTGTTGCCCATTGTAGAGTATATGAATAAAAATAATAAGGTATTGGTATTTGTTGATGTCATCTCTATTCAGATCAACAAATGATTAAAAATCCACTTTTCCTGTGTAGTTTTAAAAAACAAAAACAAAACCAAAAACCAACTTTTATCTGCTTTGTCTTCTATTTGTGTGATACTGTGGATTTTTATAGCTCAATAAACTGCCTCAAGCAAAGTTACAGCATTAATCACAGAATCCATTAATCTTCCTTTATTATTCTCTACTGCAGTTCAATATACACAACCAATCCCATGGTACAAAAATGCTAAATAAAGGGGATTGCAGGTGATTTTCCAAGGAACCCAGTCCATTCTAGAAGCATCTTTAGATTTCTCATGAAAATCAGAATAGTGTTGAAGGAGACATGAATTTTAGGCTGGAATCATTTGAAATGTGTTTGAACACTTGTAACAAGGAGGAATTAGAGTGACATTCTTTCCAGCCACTGGGAAATCTGAGGAGATTGCTGAAAGAAAAGCAGCACCTCATCAAACGCAATTAAAAAGACGAATTTACAGCACAGCTAGCATACATCACATAGTATAGGTTCTGTCATCCAGAAAAAATGATAGGATGAATATTTATACTCAAGAAATGTAAAAATTGAAAATCACTCTAAACAAAGTCAATACTTTAAGAGAACCGTTGGTACAGTTAGCCTAACAGCAAGGCAACACATCTGAAAATATATTATTTTTAAAAATGTATTTTAAAATCTGGTGAATAACTTTGCCTTTCTTTCAGTTGACACATAATTAAAACCAAGCAAGAAATTTAGTGATTTCACTCTTTAACTAATTTGCTCATCTCAACAGTTCCTGAAGGGATGCTTTTTAAATACAGGGGTGGGGAGGGAACAAGGAAGATGTGTGGAAAAGAACAGTAAAGGAGAAAAAAAAACACTGGAAATGAAAGGAAAGTACTGAGAACATTCATTTCAGTTTAGTTTTCTAGGTCTTCTGAAGAGCACATTGCCATTTCACAAAGGTTAGAAATAAAATAACCTAACCAGTTTGCAGTGGCATCAGCAGAAGTTACATTAGCTTTGTGCACTGTAAAAGGTGAAATGATAAATCTGAGAAAATAGATATAAAATTATATGCTAATGCAGCTGACATTAAAGGTTAGGAGTTCGTCTGTCTAGCACCAGTAAATCCAATTGTGTTACAGTGTATTATACGTGGTGCAAAAGAATATAAATGATGCATTGAGTTCAGAGTTGCACCAAAGGGGAAAAAGCCATTCTAAAATTGTAGCTCCTTTGCTATTACTCAAAAAGGAATCATCATCTGGTAAAGGAATACTGTTTGATAGAGTAAGTGTTAGTAATGAGACAGACTGAATGTGAAGCACTGAGTACCATACCTTTTACTTTAGTGTTCTGTCTCTCATATACGCACCAAATTAACAAAGCGATCTGCAGTTTAGCATTCTGGTGACAGTTCTGGAAGATTATTTAAAAAATATATTGGAGAAGCTAAATTCATAATTTTTGTTAAAAAATTATTTATTCTTTCAACAAAATTTCTTACATGTTATTTCATCAATATTATGTAAAAAATATTTTTAGGTTTCAGGAAAAATTTTAAAGGATTTTTTTTTCCTAGCAAAATTTTCCTTAAAAAATAAATGAAATAAGTTAATCTGTTGCAACAAATTAAGACATTTTTCATTAGTTTATGTATATTTAGCATACACAAAGAATTCAGAGAGGCACTGAACATTTTGTCTTGATAAAACTCTAAAATGAAGACAAAAACTTTTTAGATAACAAGTCCATTTCATGGCAGAACTTGATTTTAAATGTAAACAAAAATTATATTTGCTTTGTAAAAACAGCAAAGCTGTCCTTTTAAAAGATGAGTGTTTCTATATGGATGTTACTAGTATGTACTTTTAAGAAAAGTTGATGATGAACAATGAATGATAGACACTCTATCATTTCTATTTATTATTTTCACTATCAAACATCTATAGTTATGAGATATAAACTAGTTTTAATTAATACTGAAGCAAGAACCAGGAATTAAGAGGTTAATTGTAGAGTTATAGAGAAGTTACAGGCTTTAAGAAACAATGTATCCTTAGAATGCCAAATAGCAGGAAGTTTGAGGCTGCAACAGCAGAACAAACTGTACAAACCAGCCCTGCAGTCAGGAGATGAGTCAACTCATCAAAGCGAAAAAGTTCACTGTGAAGAAGACTCCAGGCCTTCCTTCCAGAGACCCTCAAAGGAGACCACCAGGAGGCAGTGCGCATGCACCTAGAGGAGGAGGCTTATTATAATGAGTCCCTGGAAACAATTAGAATAATCCTGCCTGTTCCTAGAACTAATTATAATAGCCCATCCCATAATCTTGCATATGTATGATTTATATTATAAATAATTGTTTGTTTTGTAAAGAGGTGTGCAAGTTAGGAGGAGAAATCCCCCTTGCACCCAGCGCTGTAGTAAACATACCTGCTTTATAACTCCCCTCGACTTGTAAGGTTTGTTTCTGCGCATCACTACAAGCATATATATACCTGCACCTATCTGAAGAGTCACAGAAGCAGGCCCATAGTAGAACCTTAACTTCCTATGGCACAACCTCTGTTCAGAGGTTAGATCAGGTTGCTAGAGATCTTCTCCAATTCAGTTTTGAAAAATCTCCAAGGACAGAGACTCCTAGTCTGTCTTGGCTAGGTGTTTCAGTATTTGAAAGCCCTTATTGTGGAGAACTTTCATTATATATAGATATTTCATGATATATGATCAGAATTTGCCTTGTGTACGTTGTGCCTCCATGTTCACTGTAGACTTCTGAGAGGACTCTGGATTTTTATTTTCTATGACCATGCATTATGTACTTGAAGGTGTCAGTTTGATCTGGTTTTAGTCTACTCTTCCTCAGGTTGAACAACCCCTACTATCTTAAACTGTCCTTATACATTGTATGGTCCCCAGACTAACCATCTCTGTGGTGTTGAACTGAACCTGCTCAGATTACACAGAATCACAGCTCTCTATCTAGCAACTACACTGCTAACCCCCAACATCAACATCCAAAAAGGGGGTCTCCCCTA
>JAOTQQ010000001.1:97900120-97987677 GCA_026546715.1 Gallinago undulata | reverse complement strand
CACAGAATCACAGCTCTCTATCTAGCAACTACACTGCTAACCCCCAACATCAACATCCAAAAAGGGGGTCTCCCCTAAGCCTTCTCTTCTCCACGCTAGAGTCCCAGCCCTCTCAGCGTTTCCTCATCAGGGAGATGCTCGAATCCCTTAATTATTTTTATTGCCCTATGCTGGGCTCTCCCCAGTAGTTTCCTATCCCTCTTGAACTGGGGAGCCTAGAACTGGATGCAGAACTGCAGTTGTGGCCTCACCAGTGCAGAGTAGAGAGGGAGAATGACCTCCTTTGACCTACTGGCCACACTCTTCCCTATGCAGCCCAGGATTCCAATGTCTTTCTTGTACCGGAAAGCCCAAAACTGGGCCTGCTACCCTAGATGCAGCCACACAAGTGCTCAGTAGAGAAGTCACTTCCCTTGACTTGATGGCTATGCTATCATTCTTGCAGGGCAGTCCCTTTTTAGCTTTCAACCCTGTGCAGGCACATTGTTGACTAACGTTCAACCTGTCCTCAAGACCCCTCGTTCCTCCTCTTTGAAGTTACTTTCTATCTAGTCATCCCCCAACCTGTTTCCTTCCAGTGATTTCAAGAGAAAGTGCCTCTGTAATGGATGAGGTTTTATAGCCTTTTTTTCAGTGGGGTATTTAGGAAAGAGAGGAGTAGCAAAACAATAAATGAAAGAAAGGGCTACATTAGATGTATTGAAAAGTTCTGTAAAAACCCTGGGTAAACATTCTGAAAGCTAGCATAATGTAACAGACCCGGTACCTGATCTCCACTGCTTTTACACCCAGTTAGCCTATATTACAATCACACCTTCATTTTGCCATGAAGAAACATCTAAGAAGATACAGCTGATAAAGTGGACAAGCTAAGTATTTCTGTTGATGAGGATGTCAACAGCTTATAGAAGAGTATCACCGTCCTTTTTACAGAGGTAATTAACTCTACGAGTTGAATATTTCCAAACAGTAGATGTCTAGAAAAAAGGTTTTAAACATCCATTTAGGAAATTAATTGCTTTTGTTTTTCTAAAGGATTAAACATCCACAACCTCTCGCTGAAATTAAAGTTGTTGATGCTTTCAGGAGTGGTCTGTCCTCTGCCTGCAGTCAGTGAGCAAAGGGATATATATATTAGTTATAAGCGGAAGGCTACCTATAGGTGCTTATTATTGAATTTGGAAATATAACTCTGGGAACAAAATCTCATGTGTTTGCTTTAAATATTACAAAAAACATTTGTTGTTTGATTATAATAACTTTGCTTTAGCCCTGGTCAATATTTCTCTCACCTAGTGATCCCTAAATATTAATAGTCATGGTGGCAGAAACTGAAATCTCTTAAAGCTTAGGAACCGACAGGCAGAAAAATGCTTGTATGCAAGAAACAATTTTTCTTAAGAAAAATGGAAATCATAAAACTATATGGTGTATTCATCTATTTGGAGACGATGAAAAAGACCACCTTTCTGATTTCAGAAGTATTTTTAATCTAAGAAGATGTAGCTTAAGCCATTTAAGATTTGCTTTCTACAATTGATATTTAATGGAAATTTTATTTAGGTCATCTTCTTCTCTAACGGGATTTAGTATAATTTATAAAACTGAAACCTCTCACTTTTTTTTTTTTTAGGACACAGAGGATATATGCAATCTCAATGTAATTTAATATATATGTTTATGTATTTATATATGTCTTTTAAAGCTTTCATTGTAACAAATCAATATAACTTTCTTACTATTTGGCTGAAAATTTGCTGAAATAAATTAAAAGCAATAAATATTATTAGTTGTGAACCAAGTAAAACAAATCTAAAGTATGTGAAAGAAGATCTCATGTTGCAGTTAATACATTAAAAGTTTTTGAAATATGTTCTCAGCCTTTTGGGTGTTTAGTTCTGATCTAACATGTATGTTCTGCTACAAAACTTTCTCAATTTGTACCTTAACCTTGAGCTGAGTTGAATATTTCTTAAGTATAGCTGCAGGCTCTCCACAGTCTAATATCTGGGCTGAAAACTGTCAAAGAGAGTTTTAACTGAATCTGCACAAATGCAGCAGGCAAATTTAGCATAATATAAAGCAGTGAGTGGAAGGTCTCTGAAATAATTTTACTTCCAGTCTTCTTGGGACTTGTCTGTAGATTCCAGAAATACTATGACGTGCTCTGTTTACAGTTGTTCATCGGCATTGATATCTGTACTTTGGTTTAGCTTCATTCAGAAATTAACATAATTCTAGCCAAACAACAGAATAAGCACAGGATTGATGTGACTGCATGCATGCAACCCTGAGTTCACATGGCTTCAGTAATGTCTGTGTATTGAATTCTTATGAAAGATTATAGGCATGGATTTTGAAAATTTAATATTTAGTGACAGTGTGAATAGTTAAGGGAAGTGAGGGTTGGAGAAGACCACGTTTTGTCTAATGAACTGCAAAGAAAGTTTATATCAAATTTGAGCCTAGACATATAAGAGATAATGATGAAAAGAATTTCTATTTAAGTGCAGTACCACGTAACCAATTTTAAATTTTTCTTTTTAAATATATATCTTGTGCTCTAACAATTGGAGCAAATTCGGGAATAAGTAGTCTAATTACTTTTGCTTTAAAGAGATCAATACAGATATGAAAGACATGTTTTTTCAACAAGTGTGATAGATAATTTCTCTGTCTAATGCTGGACTGCTTTTCCTAGAAATATTGGAGAGAAAATTGTTTGTTTATTTTTTCTTTCAGATGTTAAATATTTAAAAGAAGAAGATGCAAATCAGAAAACATTCACAGTCAGCAGCACACTGGATTTCCTAGCAGATCGCAATGATGATGGTGCAGTTGTAAGTTGCAGAGTAGATCATGAGTCCCTAAACTCTACACCTCAGATAGCAATGCAGGTTCTAGAAATACACTGTAAGTAATACACAATATATATGCTTGCTTTTATAGATTGGTTTTGATACAGAGTTCCTTTTGTGGGAAAATTGTAAAAATCTCTAGTAGTGTGCAAACAGATAACATCTTTCTTTTAGCTGTCTTCTCTGGTTTGTATTTGATTGTTTGGGGTATTCTGTTTTTTTTTTTGTTTTCTTACAGAAGTAACTTTAAAAATTTTAATGAGAGCTTTACCAGTAAAAACCCTGTGGGACCAAGTTCTTGGTTCGCTTTGAGAAGTGGTAGAGAGGAAACGAATTGGTCTTTTTTATTTATTGTAACAGCACGAGAGTTCTTAAAAATCAGTATCATAGTAGTTCACAGTTTTCCTTGAAAGTGTCTAGAAACTTGAAACAAGGATAGGACGAAGAGAAGTTAGCAGCAGACTGGCTCAATAACTTTGAATCCTTCTAATGAAACTCTTCATAATGCTGTTAATAACACAAGTCCAAGAAGTGAAATCCTTTTGAATTTGTCTTTAGGCCTTGTCTATACAGGATGTTACTCTAGATAATCCAAACTTCCATTGTTTTTTAGCTCCATATATTGGCTTATTTTTTGTAATAGGATTCCTGGAAACGTGATGTTTTCCACAGTGCATCGTTTCAAAGATGAATGAACCTGCCTATGTATCTGTGCCCTACTCGGAAGGTGTTTTGTCCTTTGAGTTGGGTTTTTTTCACTTATAAACTGTAATACACTCAGGAGAACACCTTTTCACCATCAGATGACATTTTCTTACTCACTTGCGTTATACCCACCATTTCTCAGAGTACAGCTATTTGGATTTCTGCAAAACACTTTTGATTGCCAGCTAGCAAAAACAGGCATCTGCAAGATATTGTCAGACCAGGTAAAGGGGAGAGACCTTTCATGAATCCATTTCTAAGGTAGGTGTGATCAACCTGTTATAAAACAGAGAAGATTGCCCATAAAGCAGACAAGCCTCCAGTAACTGCAACTAGTTCCCGAGATACCATATCAAGGATTGCTGACATATATAACTTGTTTCTAAAGAGGGATATTTTGATAAGCATCCAAGACATGCAGTCCACATAAAATGCAGTAATGGCAAAAGTACTCCATGCACAGAAGCTGACAGCATTGCTAAAAATGCCATCTGAAAAAAAAAAACAAAAACCTGACAATTAGGAGGATGTGGATTAGCATCCACAAGTAATATGTACTGAAAGTAACTTTTCTGAAACATTCTACCCATCATTTTGCTGAGCTCAAAGCCTTTTTTCACCAAATGGCTATTAAACACCTGCCTCCCCTCACATGTTCAAATGGCATCTGTACTAGAGACATGAATACTTAACAGCTTCATTTCCTTGAATTCTAAATCCCACAACCATCAACTGCTGAGCTGGACCATGCTTTCATTTCCAAATTGCTTGCTCCTCCTTCAATGCTCTGCTCAAGATGCTGGCACTACAGGAGATGAACCAAATTGAATGGAAGAGTAGATATAGAAATAGGAGACCTATAGGAGGTCTAAACTGATTCACAGTGGCTGCGTTGTAATGTGATTCAATTTAAAGGCAGGGTGCTGGTTTGCATGAGCATCATAAGATCATAAGGCAAAGAAGCCTTTCTGTGGCCTCTCATATATAAGGCTGATTGAATATTTGTTGTTTTCCTTCCCTTTTGCACCCTAGGTAGCAAGACACCACCTTGCTAAATAGCAGTGCGATGCATCTTCCTCTATGCCTGTTGCTTCATGTTTTGAACTTCTGTGGGTTCACTGAAGTTCTCTAACAAGGACAAACTGCACCGGGCATTTACAGTTACTAATATGTTTTACATTACTGCCCCCTCCAACTTATCAAAAGCCACAATGCACAAGTAATTATTCTCTATCATTCCTGCTTGCTCCATTAATTTTCTACCAATCAATTTAATATTCTCCAGCACTAGTATAGAGTCATTATACATGGAAAGATAAGTGAGAAATCTGCCAAAAGAAGCTGAAGTTTAGGAATGTGAAAATACCATTCAAAACCACCAAGAAAGCAGTTTTTTATTACTGGTGACAAGGAGACTAACAGGCTATTGTCCTTTTCCTTAACACCTACATCTTCATGGTCAACATACTCAGAAATCTTACACTGGGCAAGTTTCTAAAGGAAACTTTGTAAAAAGAGAAGGAGAGTCAGGGAAATAATGATGTAGTTCAGCAGAGAGCCTTGTAGAAAAAAGAGAAGAAAGGTGATTTACTGAAGCAAACCCAAAGACTCTGAATGGAGTACATCGCACTGGAACTGGGCCCCTTGATATTATCCCCCTGGTATTTCTAACCATTGTCATGGGTATTATTGCTGTCACTGGAAGCTGCTGACTTTTTTCCATCAATCCATAAAACTTCAAACATATAAGAAACATCTTATTTGTATTAATGAGAGGCATGCTCACAGGACCCAATGTGAGCTGACCCGATATATCCTGAATGCCACCTGTCAGCAGTTCAGAAATAGTGCTGACAAACCCAATGAATTATGGGTCCCCATGAGAAAAGTCAGGAGAATTTGTTAATCTGACGTCCTGTAGGCTCTGAAATCACAACCAAGTAGTGTGGCATTGCACCATAGGGCACTTGTTCTGAATGTCCCAGGGGTATTTCACATGAGCAGAGAATGATAAGCAAGTACCTTAAAATGATCAAACAGAACAGCACAAATGAGCATTAGTTTGGGAGAGAACAGATGCACAATGATTGGGCATCACCCACTAAAACTTCACTAGGTTTTTAAATACCTTCCTAAAATCTGAAGAATTTTATCTATGGTACATTGATGTTCCTTACAGTGTATCGTCATAGGTTAGGAAAAAAGGTAATAAAAATAGTTTAGCCATTTCTGTCCTGTATAATTGTGCTTGAAAATAATAAAAAAAAATTCTTCTTTGTTTCAAGCAACTAACCCCTGACAGTGGCCAAAACATTTGTGGCTTCATCAAAACAAAACAAAACAAAAAGAAGCAAAGAAAAGGAAAACAACAGAACAGTAAGAATTACAAGATTGTGTTTGCATTCAGCGGATGATAGGTAGAAAAAAATGAAAGCAACACAGTTGTTGGAATGACAGGTTTTTATTGATGCCCAGTGAAAGATAGAATAAAATTAAATCTATCATAGACGATGAGACTATATGAAACAGATATTTGTAATGAGTCTATGGAGAAATGTATATAGAGGTGCTTATGAGTCCACACAGCTCCTTTTATCATAAGCCTTAATAGGAAGTAAACTTAAGAAAACGAAAGCCGGTAATGCCATCAGGACTGATATCAATATGGAATATACTTCATTCCCTCTTCCTCCCTTTACACAAATCTTAGCTTTTATTAGTGTGATAAAGCAATCAAATCAGCTTTTCCCTGTACAGTACATGAAATGAGGCTGAGGACTAAACTTTTAAGATAAAAAAAATTATGTTCTTCTAGTATATATGTGTGTGTACATAATAGAAATAATGTCTGAGTCCTTCTGTTGCTATTTTCTCTTTTTTTAGTGCTTAGATCCAGAAGTAGAGATTAGCTATATTATTTATAGCTTGACCAAAACAAGGGTATCTTGAAGGATACCATGATCAGTCCATATTTTTACAGGGCTTTCCAGATTAATTTTGTAGACTTCAAATATTAAAATAACAGGGATGTTGTTGGGGTAAATATGCTGTACCCCACTCTAGACTGTGCAATAATTAGCTCCTTGAATCCTTTGAGCTGTATTTATCAGTAATTTATTTTATGTCCCACTTGTGCTTAATCCTGTTCATCTCTATGTCATGCTCTGTGCACTGCAGGGCAACCCAATTGCCCAAGTCATTCTGTTGTGCTGAAAGGTTTGGTCATAATTTAGTTTCTGCTTGACCAGCAGAGGTTTGTGGTAGCATGACACTGCTTGCTGAGTTTATTTTTCCTCTGACCCTTACTGTCAACAGTAAATCTAAAATAGACTTGTATCCCCTGTGGCTGTAGTCTGAAGTGTGCTCGTCAGCCCAGCTGCCACTGATTATTAGGAAGTGCTTCTTATAAGTGATAAATACAAATCTCAAAGGGATATTTTGTTTCATTGTTTACTTCTGCGTTCAAACTGAAGTAAGAATGCATTCTTTGCTCCTGAATTAAAGAATCACAGGTGCAATACTTCAATTTTGAAAGCTTCTCAGTAAAATATTTATGGGATTGTATACTATAAGTCCTCACACATGCTCCTGAAAAGACATTTTGAGGGCAAGTACAACTTCAGGTCTGCATCTGGGAAGTGAGTGAATTCTGCTCATCCCTCCTCAATGTCTCAGACATGCTGTTTCCCAGCATCTTCACTTTCCTCCAGGTCTTACCTGAACAGAAGCCAGTCAACATGTTGCACCTACTGAGCAGTGCCATAAAATTACCCACTGGTAATTACCTTACCTTAGTGAAGATTCTCTGACTACAGTAAATTACCCAGCAGACCTCAGTAAAAATTAATTGTGTAAGTCTGTCCCAGAGGCTGCTTTTGAAGCTTTAAAGTGAAATCAAATCATTTGAACTTCAAATCTAATCATCGTGATTCTAAAAAGGCAGCTGTGATATGATCCTTGCTAACGGACTCAAATTTTGCTCAAAAGCTGACCACACTCCCAAATGACAGCAGTAATAAGCTAAATATGTGTTATGTAAAGAAGTGTCTAGAGAGGCAATTTTGAATAAATTCTATATTGGCAGACACAGATGTGCAGCGAATTGTCAGTCTGACAAGTCTATAGCCATCAGCTAACTTGCTTCTA
Organism: Gallinago undulata; assembly: GCA_026546715.1. NCBI lineage: Eukaryota > Metazoa > Chordata > Aves > Charadriiformes > Scolopacidae > Gallinago > Gallinago undulata. The sequence goes on along the minus strand of JAOTQQ010000001.1, from coordinate 97,979,968 downwards.
CAGGCTATTCCAACAATGTTTGTGTAATAGGCTGTTTCTTCATTTTTACCACATTTTATTAGATTCTGGTTTACCAGAATTTACTAGATTCTTTTGTAATGAATGTCTGAACTTGACTTTTAAAATTAGGCAGCTATTTCAAGAGAATGTTGGCTATTGTCTGGGAAATAAACTTATTGATTTTGAATTAAGTAAACAAAACACCTTGAATTCAGCAGACTACAGATAAGCAAATCAGCAATGGACTTGTGCAGCCATGTAGAAAATTGTGTATGTGTGTGGCTAACAACAGGGTAGTACTGTGATTTCTGATGTATTAACAAATGGAGGTTTCTCTGACAACAGGACGGGGTTAGAATTTCTGCTGGTGTAAAGCAGAGTAATTTTATCAAAGAGCTATATTACCTGATGCTCACTAAGAGACTTTAGCACAATATTTTTACTTGGATGGTTTCAAGTTTTGTTAGAACCAGTTTCTACAATCATACACTCTGAAAAAAATAAGGGAAAATATATGAAATACAATATATATACGTATGTGAGAGAGAATATGTGAAAATATATGAAATATAGATTAAAATATACATAGATATAGTACTATGTGAAATAAGGCATTATTAAAAAAGGGCAAGAAAAGGGTCCTGTATAGTTGGCCGTTAGACCCTTGTCTATGGAAAATCCTTAAAACACAATTGCACATCAGAACAGTATTTAGAAGAAAAAAAAAAATCTTCCCTAAATCTTAATGTTTAATTCTAATGAATTAGTTACATTTTTAATATCCTAAGTGGCTGTGCAGGGTGACTATCACAACCACGGACTTGCTGTGATTTTTAGCTCAGAAGGGGCAGCTGTGTGCCCATGTAAAAGCATACAGTATTGGACACCTCTCATAAAGTATGCGTGGTAAGGGACATTTTTTCCTGTTGCCTACATATGGTCCTTCTGCACTGTAAATGGTTAAAATATGTATCACACCTTCATTTTCTTTTTTTTTTTTTGCTTGAAGTATGTCTCTCAGAACTCCTCAAGAGTTTTAGGAACAAAGGCACATTTGCATTTCTCCAGATTTATGGCAGGTGGAGCTGGTGGAGATATTCCACGATATTTGAAGATACGCCAAAAACAGGCTGGATGGGGATTTGAGCAACCTGGTCTAGTGGGAGGTGTCCCTGCCCACGGCAGGGAGGTTGGAACTTGATGATATTTTAGGTCCCTTCCAACCTGACTCATTCTATGATTCTATGATTCCCTTTCTGGAAGTAGCTTGTACTGTCTAGGCTGGGAACATATTGTTCTGAAGTGAAGAAAATATGAGCATTAAAAGGAATTTCCTTCACTGATGCTGATCTTTTTCTTGGTTTCTGATCAGTCAACAGTATTATTGGTCATTCTTGCTTATGACTATCTCTTCATTATAAAATTAAAATCTGGGAATATTTGGAAAGATTACATACTGCCTCAATCTTTATATGGCCAGTCTGGCAAGAGATGCATCCCTATAGTCAGGAAATGGTTTACTAACTAGGATAATGAGGTGTCACAGTCTTCCAATTTTTCAGTTATTTTTAACAGGCCCCCAGATATTGAGTCACTTCAAATAAATACAGATAGACTTTATACTGTGTTAGAAGTGAAAATAGCTGGAACATTATCAGCCTTATGAGGAGCTGGGAGGTCCCTTCCAACCTAGGTGATTCTGTGATTCTGTGATTTGTAAGTATAGAAACTTGTTTTAGCTTTGCCATGAAAGAAAATGTTTGTCTAACTACCTCTTTAGTTGGTAACCTTAGGCACACAATTCTCCTATAAATTCTGATACAGTGAAAAGATCTGTATTTCCAAGGCCATAATTCTCCAGGGCCATAAAAGTAAGAACTTGAGATTTCCAAATCCATGGCTTTGCAGCTCTCTATTCCAAATTAGCACAAGTTGCTCTCTTGCTATAACCATTTTATCTTAGAATAATTTGAGTGTTTAGGAACTGTGACACCCTCAGAGACCTGTGGAAATTGTGGAATGCAGCCAATATCTCAAGCTTAAGCTTTTTTGATGACACATGATGACACAGATGCAGCAGCACATTCTCTGACATGGGTCATCCTATTGCGTACTTTTCATAACAAATGGCGAAGAAAATTTCCCTTTAAGGAAACAGATTTTTTTTTTTGTTCCAAACAGATATATTCCTAATGTTTTTGTTTACTTTACTGCTTTATTCTTCAGAGTTCTTAGACTCAGCTCTAGGAACAAGAAAAATGTAGGATTCATGCTCTTTTTTTGAGGAAACAGTCTGCTGTCATCATTGTATAGCTACCTAGACCCAACCTTTTGGAAGTCACTAATTTATCATCAGTCTGTCATCTCTTGTTAGTCCTTCCACTAGGTAGACCTGACAAAGCCAGGCAAGAATAATAGGCCACCAGAGGGATAACCAGAACAATTTACACAGAACAGAGGGATACCCAGAACAAATGTCTCAGGCATCTTTTTAACATGTATTCTTAGTAATGAAGTATATTTCCCATCCTGAATTAATGAAGGGTAGTAACTGGTTAGTGTAAGATACCACCAGTGTTTTGATCACCTGGCTGTAGCAATATTGTTTTCAGGATGTACTCCATCTCTACAGAACAGGAGGCCTTGACCTCAGGTTCTCAGATCTCAGGTTTTCAAGAGGATTTCTCTGTCTGACCTTCATCTCATGACTTAAATGGTCTTATTGATTAAAGCCACTTTTTGTTCCTGCTTAAAAAGCAAGAGGGCTATATTTTCCATGTGATGTTCAGACAGGACTTTGGCCTCTCAGAAAACCTCTCTCTCTGATCATAGACAACCTCTATAAGCCTAAGCAAGCAGGGATTTCCTTCACTTCAGTGAAAGTCTGACAGCCATTTACATTTTCTTAAATATTTAGGTACCATTTCTTGAGACTATGCTCCCATTCTATGGGTGTCAACTATCTGAGTGGTGTTCCTGCTTTCCTCTTTCAGTGAAGATGTTCTGCTGGACTGCTGTCACCTTGAGAATGACAGAATTACAAGATCTTCCAATTGACTCCCTGTTATACTTTGCGATAAATTTACCCTTTATACACTTTCAAGTTTCCACCCAAGACTCACCCATGTTGAGATACTCTTCTGGTGTTTTACCCAAAAAGTTGTTTGGGGGTTTATTATCCCTGAATTGCAGTGTGAATGTTAATATGGACAATAGAAATATCTCAATGCTATTTCAGTACTTTCATGACCAGCTTTCTATTTTGCCTCCCTTAACAGTGTAAGATGTAGTTAAAAATAGTAATAACAAGAATGCAAATTAAAAGATAGAGCTTCAGTACATGTACACCTCTTCATATTGAATGAAAAGTAAATAAGAAGTTATTCTATTTAATTATTTAGCTCAATAATTATGTAAACTTTGTGCTAATAAGTAAAATTATCTTGTTTAAGCTTTTCATATTAATGAATGCTTGAAACAAATGAAACATAAAGGATGGTTACTGTAAACAGTAAAGAGTATCTGTGAATATGAAAGTTCAGTACCACAATTTGCATGTTTAAATGAGATCAATTAGGTTAATGATGGATGAAAATAAGAAATCCACAATTTAAATGCAAAATAATTCAAAAACTTGTGGGTACATTTACTGCCAAACTTTCATCTTTCAAAGGGTCTATCTAGTTCAAAGGGTTAATGTACAATCCTGACCTTTCCCGTCTGGAGGCTTATGTTCAAATATGGCTTACAAGTTACATATAATCTAATATAATTTATTTCTCTCTAAAATATTTTGTGGGAAAATCCACAGAGTGACTTGTCTATTCTGCATAGGAACTTTAAAATATGATGTGGGCATGTTACTCCATTTGCTTGCCATGTGTTTAAGAGGACTCAAGAAGGTTTCAAAGGAAGTTTAGGAGGGTAGATTTAATAATATTAAAAGTAGGATGTTTAGAAAATAAACATAAAATAATTTCATTTCAGAGGAGTAAGCCTTTAGGGATAGGAAAGAGACAACCTGTGGTAAAAGGACTGAAAAGACAGCAGGCATGCCTACGTTGGTAAACAGAGCACAGTGAGGTTGTCCCTGAACCTGTTCCACATAAATTTGAACTGCACAGTGCTTTGCCCTGTGGAGCTACTAGCTTTGGTCAGTGTGAATTAATGAGCACTGATGGGCTAAAAGCTGTTTTCTGTCTGGAAGGGTGGCTGGGGACAGAACCTTACAGAGTTTACTGTAGACTTTTGAGGTTGCATAATTTGGTCACGACTGGCCATTGCCATCAGTAGAAATCCCCACAACGACTCAGTCAAGCCACTGGAGGATATTCTTAGGTGGACATAAGAAAGAGACCAACTTAGTCCGTTTACCTGAAAAGATCAGAAAAATCGTGTAATGGTGTAAAAAAAGCAGTGCAGCTGATTTTCTTTAATGGGAAACCTTTCTTTACATAAGGAGCTAGGTTCCAGAAATAATGGTCTATTCCAGACATCCCAGCATCAGTATCCTCAAGGACCAACTGACTGGTTGATATTTGAAGCTCCTAATCTAGAGTAAGAATCAGTTATTCTAAAAGTGATTAAAACCAATTTTCTCTGTATTGTATTTTATAGGATTAATGCCTTCATGGATATACTGTGAATATATTAGATGATCTGCATTAGAAATATGTAGTAGAAGGTTGAATTAACAGAAAAAAACAGAAAGCAAGTTTTAAAATATACGTATTACAACTACTTTATATCGGGTAGCACTAACAGGACAGTAAAGGTTGAGTGGTTGATTGATAGTCTAGTATCTGAGAAGTTCCACATCAGGTCCCAATTGGAGCAAGAATTTTTCAGGTACATGGCTAAGATCCATTAAGCTCCATGCTGCCTTTGAAAATATGCTTCAAGTATCTTTTTCATTTTTTCCTAGCCTAGTCAAGGTGTTATTTCAAGTGGGATCATCTTGTAAAGAGTCTGAAAATTACAGGTTCTGTATAACTCAAACCCCAAGTTACAACTCTGGTCACCTTCAGCCAGTCAACCTAATGACAGAAGGACAAAGTTGTTTCAGGCCTTCCCTATAGAACAAGTTGGCAGGCTGTTTATTTCCAAAACTAAAAACTAGCAAGAAGGTGACATAATTTGGAGGAAAGCATATATTGTTAGTAGGACTTCCCAAGGAATAGAGGTTTGGTCTATTTGTATTGGGTGTAGTATACTTATTTATAAGAAACAAGTCAAATGTTCATGCCCCCATACTACTACTTAGATATAGATATATAGATTATATAATTTAATATAGGTTAATTTTTTATAGTGTCCAATATCTAATACTAATGTCAGAGAAAGGCTTGAAGGGCTATTTGATTATGTTGGGCATCCAAAGCTCTTATTTACTCCTCCAGCAGTTTTGGATGTGTTGCAATTCTGAAGCCATATTCAAGATGATTTAAATCAGACATAAAAGAAAACTGAAGGCCTTAAGCAAAAGAAACTGAGGATGTAGAAGATAAAGTTACATTGAAAGATTACGTACTGACTCAGAGTTGGGCATTTCTGGATACCATATGTGATTTAGACAGAAGGGTTGTTTTTTTTTTGTTTGTTTTTTTCCTTTACTCCTTTTAGGTGACATGGCGAAAATGAGATAAAATATAAATAAGTTGGAGACAGTATAGTATAAGGTAACAGAGATGTTAAATGAAACAAAGAGTTTACATATCTGCAGAGACTGGAAAAATGGAGATTGTTTAGTCTGAAGAAGTGACATGACAGAAATAATTAAACAAGATACAAGTTGTAAAACTAAGCTTCATTGCCTGGGTTCAATGAAGAAAATGAAACTGAGTTGCCAAAGAAAATATTATTTCTCCCATACCATTCACGTGTGCATGGGACTTAATGGATAAGTAGGAAATCAGTGACCCATGCTGGAAAAAAAGTGTAAAGGGGAATAGCTGTATTTACATGGGCAGTGCTACTGGTGCTAACTGTCTTTGTGAAGTGGGAAACATTTAGAATTGTGGTGACAGTGCCACTTGGTCTACCACTGAATTCAGCAGGGTCTACCAATATATCCAACGCTATGCTTACATTTATCTCTGCCAGTTTTAAGACCAAGCACAATGTAGGTAAGAATGATCAATGAACGTTATATGAAAAAGGGAAGATAAGGTTTTAACAGATTTTTAAACGGGGCAGAGACAAACTGTGGAGCTCTGGTACTGTAACTCCATCTTCTCTTTCACCTTCCCAAAATCCCAAGCCACACATTACATAGTATCACATTTTACTTACTTACTTTCTTTTTAGCAATTGTGGTAAAGGGTTATGGTATGACTGACAGGTGAGATGTTGAAACAGGTACTATGAATATTTTTAAGAAAGTACCAGATAATCAGTGTTGACAAAATTAGAAACTTAGTTTCCTGCCAGGTTGGTGCTTGAATTCAGATTCTCATAAATTAGAAGTGTCAGGAGGGACTATTTCACTGATCGAGCATTCTTTTTCCCCATATTGGCATTTGGCCTGCTGTTTTGCATCCAGGAGAGTGTTTTCACACTCTTCTGGTACAAACTGTTATTACTTTTTTCTTCAACAAAGATCTTTTTAAAGTAAATTAAAAGAGACGAGATAAAGGATGATATAATAGTCATCAAAGAATCTCAGATAACAAAGGGACCATATGCTGTTTCTGGTCCTGATTGCCTGCACAGTAGTTTCTAAAGGAGTGCAAAAAGAAGACAAAGGAATATCCGTGTGGATGTGGTACCAAGTATCCACTTTTATCAAAGCTACGTATTTAATAAAATACTATAAAGCTTAATTTTACAGTAATGTTGAATACATTTATTGAAATTAAATAACATTTCCATGAAACAATCATTTGATTTAGATTGTTTCACACACAAATACTACTAATAAAATAATATTTCAGATACATAATGCTGAGTTTTTCTCTTATCTGTTTAAGCACTGAGTCATTTGTTATATTCTGAAGCAGAGCATCAAACTTACATATCTCCCAGGGTAATTTGATGAAGTTTACCAATGCAGGCCTGCTTTGTAAGTGCTTATTCAAAGCAATAGGGCACAGACAGAAGCCATGCTACTTGTCATTTACAAAAGAAGCCCAATTTAGGGACTGCTTTTTCACAGCTGTAGGATGCGCGCAGCTGGTAAGTGTAAAAGCTATTAAAAATGGTGAGCACTTTCACAGAGCTGATTAGAGCACTCTTCTCTCTTTCAAATCTTATTTGGGATATCCAATTTGATGTTTATTTTTGTACATACTAGACTGGTTTGTCCTTGGAATTTTCTTTAAGTGTCTTTTTTTTCCTAAGCTTAATTACTTAAGGCTTTTTAGAAATAGGAATAAAATTGTGTAGGAATACAGAATATTCAAGGAGTTTCGTAATTGCTATCCATATATGAAAATTATGATCTTCTCATAGTTTCTGGGGAAAAAAAGACCCATGAAACTGTCCTATGCTTACTCCAGTGCTAATTAATCTGAAAGTAGATACATCATCATTTTCAGAGGTATCTGTTCATTTTATCTTTGCATCTGGAAACGATGGAAAGGTTCCAAGGAAGTAAGAGAGAAAAAGCATGATGAAAAATGTAGATGGCTGTGACATAAATAGATTTCACAAACATGCTTTTTGAAAAAACAGGCAAAATCAGATAAAAAATAAATGAATTAGTCTCTCAGGAAATACTTTAAAAATCTTATCATCTGGCAGCCATTTATTACCAGGTAGCAATAATCTTTTATTATCAGACTGTTAGTTTTTTATAACATTTTTTAAAATTATAGCACCAGAACTGTTGTTGTTCACTGCCACAATAAAATATCAGAGAAATTTATAGAAGCTTTTCAATATTCAGAAGGTTTGTGTTCATAAAATAAAACTATGAAGTAAATACATGCTATTGGTAGCTCATAATTTAGCTAAATCTGTAAGAAGAAAAGTGTGTTGTATTGAATCAATCATACTAATTTGAACTCTGGTATCAAGAGGAAATGGTGGTTAGTGTGCAAAAAGTTAAAGAACAAGGTAAATAAAATAATTAAAAATGGCAGAGTAAACCTGAGTATTATAGATCCAGGCAGGAGATATTGCTGCATGCAGTTACATGATTATTTCAGAATTTAGAGTGGTCTGGGAACTGTCACTTGGCAACAGCAGAAAGGTGGGGGGCTAAAACATTTCTATCCCTTTTTGGTGCCAAAGGAAAATGTGTGAGTTTTCCTGGGCAGTAGCAATTAATCTGGCTATGCAGACAGCTTGAAACAGTACCCCTCAGTGAGAGAAACCTACCTTTTCATCTGTGGAGGATAGTAATATTATGATCCATTGCTCCCAGGACTTGTTAGAAATAATGCAGCAGGTTATGGCAAACGAAGAGTGCAGTGACCCTCACCAACTTACCAAAGCAGACTTTCATATATTGCAACAAGGCACAACCTGGTTGCTGAGAAGATGAGAATCTGCCTGTTATTCCTAGGAATCCCAACAAAATTTCCTCTAGAGAAGGAGAGAAACCTCCTTCCCGTGCCTCTGCCAAATGGTCTGGCAGCCATGGGTGTTATAGAATAGGACCTATGTATTTTGTTCTGTGGAATGCCTGGAGCTCAAGTAAGTGTTTCCTGAACTAACAAGTAGTTAATAAGACACGTTCCTTCTGTTGTTAAGGGTCCATGAAGATAAAACTTTCCCATCGCATTCACGGGAAGCTCCCTGATCACAGTGAGAAGGATTTCTCTGTCACAGAAGAAGAGCTCTCTTCCTGAATGGATTCGATGATATATTTCTTGTTATTGGATCCAATGCAGAATTGCATTGTTAAAGTCTTCTCTTACTAGCAGTACTTCTAAGGCTTTTAAAATCCTTTTGTATAGAAGAATACTTCTAGCCACAAAAGGTAATTAAAAACATCTAGTTATCATCCTAAAAGATTAAATAAGAAGGCAGCATCAATGTTTATAGGAGAGATTTGAATAACACTTGTAGCACACCCTGATGTATTATGAGCACTTGCTTCCTCTGACAGACCCAACAAGTGATGTGTTCATCCCTCCCTGTATCAGTGTCTTTCCTATTACTGTTAAAATAATTTGCACTCAAACACTAAGTCCAAGAAGGATCACAGACTTCATTACAACTAACTCAGCTTCTTACTGCAGGTAGAGAGACATTCATAATATAAACTACAGAAAGAGATTCACCTTGAAAGAGACACATTTCAAAATCAAAGTACTTCAGTGCAGACCTAGGGTCAAATGATGTTAATAGGCTGTTTTCAGTTATTTAGAACATGAAGAGAGAAAGGATTGTGTTGCCCTGGTTTTGAAATAGGCACCTCATGATTTGGTTGCATGGAAACTAATCAGATGGGAAGGCATTGTTTTAGAGGTTTAATGATATTTTTGTAGTATTATATTGGACAGAGGTGTATATTTTTATTCACAATAAGAAAAAATATTGGAGTTGCTGTGACTCCCTTTCTGCCATTTTCACTAGGTCTATCTCTTTCAGTACTTGTTTGAACTTGGAAGACTAAGTGAGACATTGTGAAAAATAAAAAGGGCATAGAATCCCTTGTGTTTTAAAAGAGATATTTAGACAGCATATAGCTATCTCACTGCTGTGTACCATGCACAGAGGAAAGAACCTCACCAATGGATTTTTCTTCTTGAACCCCAAAGATGTATAAATTAAATAATTCAAGAGATTAATATTTCTCTATACACCTTACATTTATATTGAACCTTACATATTTCTGTCACCAAATGTGACATTTTTTTCTGTTCCAGGTCTTTTAATATCTTATAGACCAGAAAAAAATCCATTCTCTGATGAAGGGACAACAGTGGAAACCAAGAGAAATGTGATTTCTTCTTGACACTGTCACCCTTTTCAGTAGAATTATGTCAACCAGCCTCTCCAAAACTTAGAGACCAATAGTACTTTACATACTGATCGTTAAACAGCAAATAAAATTAATAAAACTTGGTTTATATGTATTATGGGACTGCTTTGATCATGCCAAAAACACAGGAGCTAGGTACAAAGAGTAGATCCAAACATTTTGAAAAATCACTGTATAGCATGCAAACCCATGAATAATATAATGGATATAATATAATGGACATATATAATGAATATAGTATAGTGGATATATATAATGAATAATATAATTAATAATATAATGGATATAATATTGTCATTGAAATTTTGTACATCCCACATCTTCTGTTATGTCATTTTATTTTGAGAGGTAGTAGTTACAGGCTTCATGCAATGAACATGTTTAAAAACCCAAAGACTTGAAGGGCCACCAGACTTCATATGTAAGGTGCAGACATTAATGCCCTAGCTGAATATATGTTTGTTACCTGTTTGGAAAAGGTCTTCATAAATTTGGGCTGGTATTAGTAAAATATCTAACACCTGGTTTCAGTATTGTGGTTGCATTTAGTGATTTTTAATTTTTAAAAAATGTTTAAAATCATTTAAACATTAAAAGTGTCGCCATCTTCGGCCAATAAGAAGCATACTCTGAGGGCACCAGCTCAAAGGTCTTTGAAAACATTTCAGTAATTTTTTTACATATAAAGCCCATGAAAAACCTTGATGTGAAGTGCTGAAAGAACTTTCAGTTAAACATTCTAGGAAATATGTAGGGAATATTGAAGTTTTATAGGTTTTTCTTATTATGAGTATTCTAATCTGGCTCTACAAGCTTTTTTTAAATGTAAATAAGTTGAATGGTATATTGCATTTTTTTTGGCATTGAATATAAATAGAGACAATTTGCACAGTACTGAGTTACTTGTAGAATTGTGATTCATAATGTGGAATGGGTTAAGAACGTCCTCATACCTTTTCTTTCTTAGTGTGTCAGAAAATCCTGTTTTATCCAAACTAGGACATGGGTAGAGAAAGAAGCTTTCTCAGTTTCAAAGTGAAATCTTAATTCTATACCTGAGTGGAAGGGAAACCTTAGAATACCTGGTAGACCTCTACTATTGCATGGGAGGTCAGCACAGAAGTCCTTGCACTCTTTGAAAGAGATCACACCCCTAATCCACAGGCTCTGAAGAGTTGGATTTTCTAATCACTGAATTACTGTCAAATAAGCATTTTGTTGGATCTGATCTACTTAGCATGAATACTTCAGTACTCAGTGGAATAAGGAACCTCTTTTCCTCATAAATCACTGTATCTGTTTTAATAACTTGTCAAAAGAACTAGTCTTGATGGGCTGATTAACACTTCTCATAAAAATCAAATTACCTCTAAGTCGGGGAGTATAGGAAAACCTTCCTATGACCTGGGGATATAGCAGGCCTCTAAAATGTAGAATGTTGAACTGCAGGACCCTTCTTACTTTCTTATTTTCTTTGTATCATGTGGGAGTCTTCCACAGCTTTCATGTGATTACTGTCTATGAAGAAATTTAGGTGAATTAATTTATATGAAGAAATTTAAGCCTGCATGTAACTTTATAAGGGCTTGGCTATAAGAGAATATAAATACACAATGAACTCTCTCTTACTTCAACCAATGGAAAAACAACAAGTGCATTTTAAAGAAACAAAAAGTCCCCAACCTTTTAGCATTAGAGATCTGATTAACAGCAAAGGTCTGGTGACTGATAAGAATTACCTTTATTTTGAAATAGCTTCAAAGAGATTAAATCAATCAGTAAATCAGTTCCACAAGGTATTAATGTTGGCATCAGTTATTGTTAAGAGTAAACAAAAATCACATGCTGAAGTGTTTAGTTTCTTCATATATCAGATAACATTCAGTTTTTCACATGCATGCGCTGATTTTGTATGTTGCAGAATAAAGATTACATTGCCTGATCAAAAATAGATAAATCTTCCCAAAGCTTTGAAATGGTTTCCCTGGTCTCATGCAATAAGATGTACCCAAATCATAGAAAGACAGATGAAATAAAATCACCCAGTGGAACTTTTGCCTTTGGTTGGCTGAAATAGGAAAGAATATATAAGCCAACCCCCATCCCATAGTTTTTATCTGTAACCCACTACCAAGCTGTTATTTCCAGCAAAAAGGCAGATAGGGGGTAGAAGATGTGTTGCTATGTGTCTAAAGACATGCTTGAGTCTCAGTTCAGACTGGTGCTAGCAATCAATAGCAGCTCATAAGTACCTCGTTATTCAAGCTAAAGACTGGAGGGCCAAACAGCTCTCATGCTGTTGGAGATGCATGTAAAGAGATGTCATTGGATATTGAAACCAGTGTGTTTTACTGTCAAGGCTTGCTGTATTACTTACACTCACATAGACCACGATGTTAGGTTTTTTTAAAATCAGATTTTCCCAATGCTTATTCTTTTTGGAATATTTATCTGCTCCATAATGTCCTTAGTGCTCAGGATAAAGGCATATATGTAGGTACTGTAAAGAAATTTTGGTCACCATTCCCTTTTTCATAAGAAATGTGCTTGAAATACTCATGTACGATATTTTATTACCATGAAATTACTGGGCCAGATCCTAAAAAAGATGCCAATTATTAGAGTTCTAATAAGTTTAATTGATGTAAGTTGGTATGCTTCTACTGACTTTAGAGGAGAAGCAATAGATCGGATCCATAATAAAGACCTTGATCCTACTCTGTTTTGGTTGCAAAAGTAGAGATTTTTTGGACATACCAACATTACTTATAACAGCTTGATGAGCACGTCTGAAAAGAAATCAATCTCTCTTACTGTATTGCTATTCTTGATATGTTTTTCTTTCTTTAGACTTTGTTTTCTAGTGCTGGTGGTGTTTTCCAGAGATTAGGTGATGTTCCAGTTGTTATGATTAATACGTCTGGGTGTGACAGGTTAAAGCTCACACTATCGATAGACTACATTTATACTTGTCAAATTCTTCTAAAATGAACAGTCCTAGCAGGTGGTAGTATTTTTTAAAAGCATTTTATGTTCTGGAAAAAAAAAAATCAGTTAGCAGGTTTTTATCATTTTTGTTAAAACAATATATCTAGGTCAGTGTCGATGCAATTATTCTAAAGGTTTCTTCTCATTTTAAACATTGATATGAATGTAAAAGTGGAGGACTAGTTTATCTTATAAGTTTTCCCCTTATAAGTGTAGACTTTAAATCTGGACATAAATCATGCATGGCATAAAAATAAAGTAACACTGAGAATGAAGAATCCAAAATAAAATATCAAGTAGATTTTGAAAAAGGACTGTTAATAAACAACAAAAATTGTGAATTGTAAGCTTCCCTAAAAACTATGTATTGAATTAATCCTTGTGTTTCCTATTTTAAAGAAATATGTAGTGACTGTACTGTTTGTATAGTAGTCAATTAGTAGAATATATTAGTAGAATATATTCCCTACACTACCATATTGTGCATTAGAGAATGAAAAATAAGTGTAAGACCTTTCTTATTCTGTGTTAGTAAGCTCTATTTAGAAGTGCATGGAAAACAGAGAGGCGTAATAGGTACTTCAAGTTGGGGAAAACAGCACTGCATTGATCCATGCAAATGAAAGCTTAATTGTTTGAAGCCTCCTCTTCTGTTTTATGTGGCTCATTTACAGGAATGCATAAAATGCTGATCAATTCTTAAATATTTAAGCTAGTAATGCTAACTGGACAGGCCTTTAATTTCTTTCTTCACCTGTGGCTATCATGACTGCTTCCATCAAAGTTTAGCTCTTTTTCATATTTCTCTGGAAACCTCTTGATCTCATCGCATTAGTTGTCTCCCTCCCTCAGTTAAATTCTTCATGTATTCCTATCTGATACTAATTTGTTCCTCTGGTTCAATGTATGGTCAAGAGAGTAATTTATTCATCTTCAGTAGCACCACCAAAATCACAGAAGTATTTGATGCCCTCATTTATTAAGGCACTTGAGGTCAGTGCCTTAAGCATGTGCTAAAAATGAAGCAAATGCCAGCATGACCTCCAAAGGATTAGTCATCTGCATAACGGTTTGCAGGGTCCTTAAAAATATGAACTTGTGGAATGGATTTGCTACTAGTGTAAGGTTGGTATGGCAGTACTGAAAGCTAAATGATGCTGAAAGTGCTTTCAGGAATTGTGACAATTCTACACTAAGCCTTCCCCTTTTCTTGTCTTGTGCCATGCTGATACATCACAATATGCCAAAAATAAAAATCAAAGTTAGAAAAATGTTTTCAACATTTGTAATCATTAATATACCATTTAGTGTTTAACAGGACTATTAGCATCTCAATAAGAAATTATATTGTTGCAGCATATAATTTTTTCCATTTGGTTTTGTAGGGTTATATGGCTATGTTTTTTCAAATTTGCTTGATAATCGGATATCTGTGGTGTCATTACTACTTCACTGCTAATGAAAATAGGAATTGCAAATTGAATGAGACAAAGCTTAGATACGCTGGGTTTGCAGGTTAAAGCATTTCTTGTGCTATAGATGAGGATGTGTATTTTGTATCAAAAAAACTGTGGAGGAAACAAGAATTTATATTTTCCTATTAAGTCTGAAAATTTTCCTCACTGTGATTATGAACTCATTTTCCTTTTCCTAAAGACAAAACTGTTTTGTATAGAGATTCTTCTTTCTTTGTGGTCTTTTTCTTTTTTCCTTGTAAGAGATACCCCTCTAATTCATGGAAATTTTTTTGATTATGAGAATATATCCTTGCAAGCCAGCTGGCAAAATGTTCCAAAAGTTACAGATGTACTGCAAATGCTTTATTCTGCATTAATTCACAGTAATTATATTGTGTATCTTTTTGCAATTAAAACTATAATGTTAATTCCAATGTATAGGAATAATATTTTAAATTTTTCAGACACATTAAAGGCTTTTTTATAGTGCTTTTTTGCAGATATTTAAAACATGCTCTTTGTAAATTTTGTGTAACAAAAAGAATGTTCTGCTTTAGGGACAGCATTATTGCATTTCAGAAATAATATCCTGTAAAATGCCTGTAACAAGGTATTTTATCTGAAAGCCCATTGTAGCTTTCTTATTATGAGTTTCAAGCTTCTGTAATAATAAAAGTGTTCTTATTCAAATGTATATTATTGTACTCATTCCTCTAATAGCAGCATTGCATCATATCAACCTATAAATAGACAAAGAAGCAATTGCACAGAGTACTTGTTATTCATCCTCAATATATTTTATTTTGTTGTTAGATATCAGACTTTGGAATAGTTGTATGGGGTTTGTGCATTCAATAGAGAAAGAAAGAATTTATTTCCTCTGAGTATACACGTGCTTTCTATCTGTGTTTCCTTGGGATATTAAAAGTTACTGGTTTAGTTCCATTGGTCAATTTTATTGCCTTCCTGAAGACAATGAAAATTGCACAAGGGTCTGTATAAAAGCATCTCCAAGTGTAAATTAAATCTATGGTATAGTCTTTTGTAAATAGAAAAGAATGTACTCTTAGATAATAAATCTTTTTTGTGTATATAAACAAGATGTCTATTTTTTTCTTCCTAGATACACCTTTAGTTAAAATAATTTCTTCCAATTCATGGCCTGAAGAAGGACAATCTATAATTTTGACTTGTGAATCCAAAGGAAAACCAGTGTAAGTGATTTAATGAGTAATATGTTTTTGTTATTTTCTTTATTCTGCTGTGATTGCAATCTTCAGATGCAGAAATCTGCTGGTTTTGTCTTGTCCTGGGGTGTAAAGTAATCTCTGGTATAGAAAACTCCTTGAAGCTTGTCTTCATTAAGTGTCTATAGAAGATTGGTCTTTTACTTTGTCATTTATTTTAGTTTTCAGGAAGAATTCCAGCTGTGAGATTTTTTTATTTTTTTTTCAGTCAGGTATATCAACCTGAAAGGAGCACAGGCTTAATCAGTCACTGTTTACATCATTGAACTGATGATAGAAGAGAAAATGTCTCATGAAAATCTTCCTTCTTCAACTAGCCTCAGAGAAAATATATTGAACTTTCTGGATGCTTTGGCTGTCATTTACAGGGGAATTTGAAGTTTAATGATATGTGCACATTGGCTGCCTGGTTCTTACAGAATTTGAAAAGATGTAGCCTGCTATAAGAATATAAATTGTTTTATTTGGAAATTAACATCTCTGCCATAGTATTTTTTAAAGGCAGATCTGCAGAGATTAACTCTTGCACAGGATCTACTATTTAAATAGACTTCACTCTTTAAAACAGTATCTTCACAAATTAGCTGTTTTGTATTTACCCATAAAGATACATAAATAATCCATTTGATTAATATTAAATTAATATGAAACAGATTTCTTAAATGCTGACCTTCTGCTCAAAAGATTAATATATAGCATGATATAGAGAGGTGATACACAGCTTTAGAATGGTCTTGAAATGATAGTACAATAATATTTTGGTTCTAGAAAAGGTGCAAATTGCATGCCAAAATCCATGTCACTTCAGCTGAATTTCTCTCTGGTGTAACATTAGTGACTTTATGGAATTGCTTAATGTAAACCTGAAGTTAGATTTAGGTCAAGTCAGGCATTTTATTCCAAAATTTCTGTTTTGAAATGACTCTTCTGAGTTTAGTCTGACTAAACTATGGTTTAAACTCCATAAGCACTTTTCTTTTTGATATTATATGCCTTTATCTTTTTTAAGTAACTCCTCCGTCCAAATCTTGACTGGGCTGAGCAACTCAGAATATAGATCATGCTTCTTCCCTGCTTGAGACCAGAACACTGGGGGTCCATCCAATTAGTCTTATGTGCTGCTCAATGCAATTGGTCTTCCGTGTACCTATGTACTCCTGAAGTAATACATGGTTCTGAGACAGATACCTCTGTAGGTAACTCAGAAAAATCAGTTGCAAGCCATTTCTTGCTTTTATAATATACCTCAAGCAGAAGGAATTATCCATTTACCTAATAGCCTTTGAACGTTCCCCTAGGTATCAGGACGTACAGAGTCTGTTTCCCCATTAATTTCAAATTCAGCAGAATATGTGCAAGTACTTAATTTTAGGAAAGAGGTCAGCCCTGACTGCCCTGATTCCTCTGTTGGATAGATGATATATAGGCTTTTCCCTATTTCAGTGTTTTCCTCATGGCTTAGCAGGTGATAGCTACATGCCAAGTGCTCTATTTGGCTTATAAACTACAGGCATCCTAGCCCCTGGTGTTTGGTTTTCATTATTTATCTAACATTTACTCTAGGGATCAAGATTTAGAAGTAAGGCGATCATTACATATTTTTAATTACCTGTTGTTGGTGTGGAGGACAGTTTGGCCTTTAACATTTGGAGGTTTTTAGATCATAAGAAAGTTTGGAGGTTATGAGTTGATTTCTTCATTTTGTTCCTTTTAGTTTTGTAAGACAGATAGCTGGATGGTTGGACAGATGGATGTAATTGCTATGAGGCAGGCGGGGGAGGAATAGGTGTATAATACCACCTAGGGATTCTAGTCCTCCCAATGATTTCACTTGCCTCTGAGTATTACAACAAGGAGGTGTGGTATTTTTTGGTTTCTGAGTGTATGGGAATCATTTCAACTGTCTTTAAACATCTGCGCAGTAGATATTTACATCTGAGCTGCTCACTTGGGCTTCCCTTTGCATTTGGTGGAGAGATTTACGCACTGTTATAACATGTCTGGTCTGATCTAGATAAGAGATCAGAAGAAAGAGCCAGACTGGACCATACCTCTGCTTCTTTCTCTCCACTAACAACATTAGACAGTTAATTCAGTCACATATCTAACTCTATATTTTGGGATAGCAAATATATAGATATCTAAATATAGATATTTATATCATTTTTTTTAACAAGTTGCATCTCACTCTGTCTACAGCTTATAACCACATTTTCATAATCTTCATTGAAGATGGGCTAGCTTTTTTTCCACACACCAAAGATGTCACTCTGTTAAAAAAAGAGACAATTAATCCTCTCAGATATTAGATTTTCCTCTAGACCTCTGTATTTTTTAGTCATTTCTGAGGGCAGTAAAAAACTATAGAAGTAGTATGTTTTAGCTTGACATACACAATATTTTCTATTTGGTACATTAAATATTGGAGTTATTCTTTATATGTTACCATTAGTAGACATTGTTTAAATCCTACTAATTAAAAGAGAGCTGCAATTAAGGTGTTTGCTGACTTATTTTTTATTTTTTACATAGAACTCAATTGCAACCTTAATGGACTCAGATGCAAACCTTACACGTGGTTTTGAAAGGACAGCCAAATAAAAACTCCACACCACAGAATTATCAAGGCAGGGCACCTGTATGTCTTTGCCTTTGAGGCACAAATATTTTGCCAATAAACTCACCTCTAATTGTTCATACCACAAGAACTGCTAACATCAGCTGCTCTGTGTTGCTTCATTAGGTCAGTGTTTCATGGCACAGAGCCAGTAATAAATAGGCGTCCTCCTGGGAGCAGTTTGCAGTTGCTTAGCATGTGAAACAGTAATGTCATGCTCCCAACCTACATTATGATTACCTTCTGGCTTGTAGACAGAGAGAAATTGGAGATGTCCACAGAGCCTTAATATGTCAGTGTCACAAGATAAGGGATAAACTGTGGGGTCTATGGAGAGCTCAACAGCCATTTACACACAGGGTTAATTTCTATAAACTGTCAAGTGTATGTTGCTGTCAACAGTCTCTCCTGTTTCCTGTAGGCAGCAGTGAATCATACCAGTAAGTGAACATTTACTTATAGGTACATTTTTATTATATCTCACAGCAATTTTTGCAGTCTTCAAAATGAAATCAGGGATGAAAATGGAGAAAGAACAAAGCTGGGGTGTAGCTGTGGTGGCATTCATGGTAGTTATAGCTGCTGCAGAGTATTTCACAAGAGGGAAAAGCAGAATGAGGCTAAAGCTAGAACATACCCCATCTTACATCTCATCACCAGGTCCCCTCTTGTAGGGATTTTGTTCCTCAAACTATGTGCATCATGGATGCCCAGATACTGTGTTTCAAAGCCACAGCACAATACTAAGAAAAATCCTTACCTAACTTAGGGAATGGGAGGGCAGCCTTGCTCAGACCAACATCATCAGGAAATCAACTGCCCTCTGCATCTCCTGCCAAAACAGCATACTCCAGAGATATAGCAGAGAGGTGAAGAACAACTGTTTATTTGGTGTGAGAACTGGGGAACTAAGGCCTGCTAAGGTTTCATACTTCAAGTACAAGACTTGTCTTGACCAAAGGCCATGACTTTGGACAAGAGAAAAAATGGCCTCAGACACTTGGATGTGCACGGTATCAGTTGTCATAATGCGTGAGATGGGCTGGAACTATCCCAGACTCTGAGATTGCTAATTGCTGTGAATGGGTTTGTGTTGCCTCACATTTCTGGTCTTGGTTGATGTTGAAACAGGAGTTCTGCCAGTTGCCTAAGGGGGAGAAGTGGAAGGGTGGGAGAGGGGGTAGAGAGGAAGATGGAAATGTGGGTGAGCTGTTTTGAATGATCCAGTGAGGCAACATGAGAGGGCGTGAGAAGGGATGAACAAATTCTGTAAATGTGGTTTTATCTCTCTGCTCATTACTCTGAGGATGAGGATAGCTCTGGTTCTGGTCATTAGCCTGTGCTTATTGCTATTAGGGGAATAACTTTGGAGGCAGAACATGTTCTGGGTAAGTGCTGTTGCTGCTGTAAGTGTGATGATACCAATAACAAGAGCAGGCCAGGTTCCTGCCTGTTCTACAATGGTTTTGCAGAGGCACACCATGTGAAGGACTAATAAAGTGTCACAGATCATTATAGACACTGCCACAGTTCCCTCTACAGTATTTGCTGTGGCTGGTGCAGGTTCAAGCAGATGTAGACTGCCTGACCGGTACTGGGGAGGTTACTGCAAGAGACATCAATCATTGGGTTTGCACCTAAAGGTTCTCATGAGACATGTCATGACACCAGTCCCAGGTGGTGGGATGACATACTGACCACAGTGTTGAAACAGAATGGGAGTGGTAAGATAGAAGGTGGAGATAAAATAGTGAAGGGAGGAGGCTTCCTCACACATTACGTTCCAGAAGACCTAACTCTTGCTTTCATATGCAACTGGCTAAATTTATTACCTCCAGGATCTAGCATCAAATTTTGTGTATTCTCTTTAAAAACTGAGTTACACTTATGGACTTAGATCTCTGAATTTGATGATGTTCTGTTTGTGTAGCACTTGGGGCACCAGTCATAAACAACAGTGGAAGGCTGGTATTTGGAATATTTTGTGCATAAAGATATGATGTTTTCAGTTAAAATTTTGTGCTGGTGGAAAGCAAAAAGAGGAAATATATTCATCAGTTTACTAAAGAGATTCTTTTTAAACAGACCTTATAAACGTAACTCATTACAGAAACATAACCTATTCTCTGTAATATTTGAAGAGACTTGAGGTAACGTTTGTGAGGATTGTTGTCTGATTGATTGATGCTCAGTTGGTAAGCCAAATTTAAGAGTTTTCTTTGGAAAAAATTCTAGTAGGTTTTTTTGTGTTATCTTAGTCTCTTCTTATCCAAGACTCAGTTGCTGGTTTGTTTACCCTAGGGTGAATTTTAATAATAAGGAGATCCTTTTTTTTTTTTAATGTAGGTAAAAAAGCATTTAGCCATATATCTACATAACTTAGGTCAAGACACCCTGTAGCTGACATTGCTTTCAATAGTATTCCTCATTTGGAGATACTATCGTATCATTTCAAACCAAATTGAAACTAACCTCTTGTCTTTTCAATCCTTAGAGCTATTTTGTCATTTCCAGTATTCCTGGCTGGATCCTTAGAACGTATTATAATTTTATAAACCATTTTATATATAACATTTTAGTAAATGAACTTGTTTCTATGTCTGTTAAGTTGTCAATGACTCTTTTCAATTTATTTTTTTTTTAAGTATAATATAGTTTTACCTGAGCTCTGTTTATTTTCCAGAGAAGGAAATGTAATTAAGCTTCAGAAATCATAGACATCCTTTTTATGAAGTTACATGCAATGTCTAGACTTTCCTGAAATCATATTGCTTAACAATACTCTGAATATTTAAAAATAAACCAGACAGCTGTAAAAAATAAAAACTAAAGGACAAAGTGATCATTTACAATATCATCATACACCTATTTTTTCCTATTGCAAGTTCTAGCTTCCACACACCCATGTGTCTTAACAATATAGTCCAGTGACTCAAAACTGACCCAAAAGTGAACTCAAAAACTGCCCCATAGTGAAAGAATGGTTCAATATTTAATATTCTCAGTCAGTGCTCTCACAAAAGCATGCATGAAATATGTTTTTTTTTTTTTAAGTCAGTGTCATTTCAGCAGAAACGATGTCAAAATATAATGGAATAATTAGGGCACAGGAAACGAGAGAGTTGGCTGTCTCCTGTGTGCTTTAGAGAAATGTCTTTCCATTCCATGCAGCTCAGGGGAATCATAGTATAGTTGGTTGACTAATGTAAAGTGAATATTTGGCCTAATTTGTGGAGAAGACTCATACATGTATCGTTCATTAGAATAACATTATTCACAAGGTCATGAAAAGTTTATAGAGACAAGCACAATCAATAATAAACACTAATATTATATGTACCCAGTAATATATAGTCAAATAAATATTTTAATATCAGAAAAAATGATCACTTATATTAATGAGGGCACACCAAATAATCAAGCTTGCACTATAAAGCTATTGTAAACTATGGGTATGACATCACCACAGAAAGTTCTGTTGTTTCTAATATCTATTTAAAGAAGGCTCCCTTGAGTGAGACAAACATTTTTGAAAGGCTGATGGAAAAAATCTCTAATAATAGAGAAATATACAACAACATTCTATCAGTGATCCCAGTGAGTGGATGTTTCCTTTGAGAAGCACCTGACAGGGCTCAAGGTGAAAAGACAAAACTTAGTGAAGAGTGTTAACTAAGGTTCAGTTACCTGACAACAGTGGAGACTGAACTGATACTGGCTCATGTTTAGCCAGTTGGCCAGCATCCTCAGGTCTTTTGTCAGCTTTGGTACTGGATTTTGCACCTGTCCTTGCTAAATTTACACACCTCCCACGAGCGACCTGCTGGCCTGTTCTTCCAGATTTGCAGAGACCCCTCTGAATAGTGGCCCTCCCCTCAAATATATGCAGAAAAACCAAAGTTTGGTGTAAACAAACAACTTAATGAGAGCACATTCCACAACCTTAGCCAGGTCTTTGATATTAAACAGTTTAACAGGACAGGACACAGGGACAGACTCCTGAAGAAATCTGTTCGTAACCATCCACTAGGTACACTGTCTTTCTACTCAATGGTCCAGACAATGGTAATATCCCAGATTAGATACAAAGAGTGCTGTTGGAGACAGTGATGGAAGACATGCTAATGTCAAGTCAGACAACATACACTGTCTTCTTCATCTACAGATCCCATTTTTTCTTCAGTTTTCATGTTTTGTAGTTGGAGAATTATAGAAACATTTATTTCATTAATCATTTTGTCAAAAGCTCAAGAATAAAATGTTATTTCAAATAAAAGAGTAGAAAATCTCTTCCTTCCTCTGAATAGTTACCTTAGTTCAAACTAATTCAAAGTAGAAAGACCTCTGAACCTAAAGAAGGTATTTTGATAAATGATAGAAGGGACACTTTGGATTTTCTGACTTTCATTATATAATGAGAAATATCATAATACTTTGCTTCCTGAAAAATGTGGCATTATGGGCAGGGTATGGCCTTTGAAGAGGACTCCTGACTCTTTCAGTGGAATAGTAATTATGAATGATAGATATGAATGATCTGTATGATTCAGGTCTGATTTGATGCATGCCCTCAGAACACAAAATTAAAAGATTTTCATCATAGGTGTTCATATGTTTCTCCCCCCTGGTATCTGAGAACTTGGCAAATGTTTAAGTGTTTATTTTTATCACACTTATGGACAATTAGGGTATTTAATTGTGTCAAATTTACACCTTTGAACTGAAGCAGAAAAAAATCCTAAGATCAAAATTGGCAAATGGATCACGTATATTTTATGTCTACCACTGAACGCAGTCCCCATTTTCCCAAGAGCATTTGACATGATACTCAGAAGATAGCTGGTTTGAATTGTAACACTGAGTTCTTAGCACGTCTACAAATCTATGCTCAAGAGCCTGAAATCAGAAACTAGCAGAGAAAATAGCAGAAACCCACTTGGCATTCAGCTGTTAACATTTTTGTGTAAGTAGTTTGCCAATATTGCTTTGAAACTACACCATAATGGCAGGTTTAGATTCTGAATCCTTAGTCTTAAAGGCCAGCTTTTGTCCATGTGCAATTCTTTCTTTCCTACTTGGACATGATACACTTCTCAGCTTCTCTAGCAGGTGAGATGGAGTTTCTGTAAGAAATTGTCATTTTCTGCATAAATTTTATTCACTGCAGAATAGTATCTGGATTGTGCCATAAATACCTAGCAGCCTAGAAAGGAATGCTAGTGTCAACTCCATCTGTATGAATTATCATAATGGATCTGGAAAAGCATGCATGTTTCTGTGTTTATAAATTGCCTTGCAGAATGAATCCACAGCCCAAGCTAGATGCTCAGGCAGTATCAATAAATATTAATGATTTGGAAAATTGGATTAATTTGTCCATATCCAAGATGAAATATTATTCTAGCAAAATATGAATATGGTATCAAAGTATTTCTCCCTTAAGTTTCATACTTATTTGTTCATAAGAAATCCTGAATTGCAAGTCTTATTTTCCAGGTTTCTCTGGAAAGGACCACCTTCAATAGGAATCAAGTTGTTGAAAAGAAAGAAGGAAAGTTAGATATTGGAGTTCCACTGTTATATCTACACAATCTTTGTCTTAAACAGAAAAGTGGATTGTTTTGAAATTTTAATTTTGTTGTAACTGCGTTTAATAACTGGGACTGTCCCTGACCTCCTTCACCTTGGTCCCAGAACTACATTTGACCTGTAATACCTCTCAGTAACTGAAGTATCTCTTTATCTTATGTTTATGTCTTCTGAGCACTGCGGGTTTACAGTTAAGTTTCCGGAGGCACATGTCACACACAGATTTGGGCAAGATTCTGTAAAAACATTCTTGAATAAATGCTTATGTATATAGGACAAAGTATTGTTCTCTGGGTGTGGAGTCAGACAAAGGTAAGAACAGTTCCCAGTTCTGTGTTTGTCACTGGGGAACAGCTCCCAGGATAGCACAGGCTCCACTGTTCCTGTCTTATGTCTCGCTCTCTGTCCATTCCAAGTTGTCTTTCTTTGGACTTGGCTTGCTTAGTAATTAGATAGAGCCTGTCTCCTACAAATTCAGTAACTGTGTCCTGTTTCTCTCTTCTGTCTTGTTTTAGTTTCTTGAAAAGATTCTTCTTTGTCTTTTTTTTTTTTTTTAATGGTGCTTTTTTTTTTGTCTTTCTCCAATTAGGGGCTCTCTGTATTCTTTTCTGGTTTGAGAAGTGTGAACTTTCACTTCTCCAGGAGGAACTGATAATATTTGAGTCGATGGGTATTAACTCAAAACTGACCTACTGTTAACTTGATCAGTTGGGATATAACCTATGTCGGCTAATGTCAAACACTTTGTATTCCATGATTATTGTCAGCCACACAGAAATTTATCATCAGCCATACTTCTAAGTTAAGCATCTAGTTTCTCCACTTACATAGACAGCAGTCTACATAGAAAGAAAGCTTTGTCAGCATTAAACACTACATTTCAAGCTCTATCAGTCTGGAAGGTTAAGAGAAAATATATGATGTGCAACATAGACTGATCACACAGCATGTGACAGAAGCTCTGTAGGTCGGAATATGCATAACTGTTAATAATAGTGAAAATTTTCAGCATCCAAATTCTATGCCCAGTTTATTTTTAAAACAATTCTAGTTAATAGTCACCAATGCCAGCCCAAATCTCTGATGAAGCCAAACTCGGCAACATTTGCCAGTACTTTGCCATTGTTCCTGTAATTACTTTCTTTGGATAGTTGACTAATTTTTAAATTACTGTCATTTTGAAGGAGTTCATCCTAATGATAACTCCTGCCTTGATTTAGTAGGCTTCTGTGATATGCTAGGTTGAATGAGTGCACATTTTCAGTAAAATGTTCTAAAATCTTATGAAGAATATCATATGAATTGTAGAAAAAAAATCTGCCTAGTGAAACTTTCCAGATAGATAGTTTGTCTTTGCAAGAAAAGGCCAATTATTTTAAAGGATTATTTAAATATTCATCTTGTAACCTTCTACACAAATATTTCATTGACTTTACACCTCCACTGTGGAATTATGCTGTGATGTAGTAGATAACATATTAAGAAGCAGGTAACACTTTTTGCTGATATAGCATATATATTTAATAGATTAAATTTCAGTTTGTGTTAAACATCCTGGCCGTCTGGGAGGTTGTATCTTCTTTTTGCAGCTGGGACCTTCTATAATTTCTACTCCACCCCTGCCCACCTCCGGTATTTTGCAGGGGGTAGGGAAATTGGTGGTATAAAAAATATGACAGAAAAGGAAACAGGAGGGAGCATTAGTGCCTGTCTAAAAATTACACCTCACAATAAATCCTCCTGCAGTGCTTAAGAACATCCCCTTTAGTGTTCTGTAAAATGATCACATTGCCTAATAGGCTCAATCCAATAATTGTTTTTTTTTTTCTAAGTGTCCCTTGTCTGCGGTGTTTACACATAAAATGGTGCAGAAAGTACAGTGTGAAAAACAACTAAATGCAACATTTTTAGTGCTCATTAAATCCATTTTGCATGTGTATGCCTTTTAAAATAATTATTTTCCTTGCTTTCAGGTGGGAAGACATTCTAAAATAAAAAAGGCCCATGGAATAGAATAATAGATAACATTGAAATACAGTGTGGGTAATTCTAATTGAGGACTGGACTTAAAATTAAAACATAAGAAAAAAAGTTTTTGGGGAGGATATGATCGGTGCTCCAGTTTTGTAGATACTCCGGTTTCTATAGATGACGGATTAGCTACACTTACAGGTAAAATTACAGAAGTCTTGAATCAACCATTAGCAGCAGAACACAAGACACGTTAGTATAACACTCTCAGTACAAATCATGCTCATGGTATTTGTTCTGTTACACAATTACAGAAACAAAATTTGTTGCTTCTCTAGCAGATGTGATCTGGAACAGACAGTGTCACAGAGAACACCAGTTCATTCCATATCTGCATTTTTACTCAACATTTGTAGCAGCATAGTACCCTGAGAACATGCACATGCTGTAAGCTAGCAGGGTAAACCACCATCCTTCTAAAGGGAAAGAAGTGTACATTTATAGAACAGCATAAGAAGGGCACCTTAAAATCAAACTAGGATTATTTATCTTTAATTTATTCTTTGTATTTGGTATCCTTTCATTCAAAAACTTGTACCTCCTTGTCCTGAAGATGTAACCTCTCTATGAAGTTGAACACTGATTTTAGAATTGCTACTTTTTCCCTTATTGAGGATAGTTTGAATTGTTCCTTTCTCCACTGTTAATTTACCTTTTTTCAGTTCATTATTTTCAATACAAAAAATGAATTTTATTTTTTACCCTTCCCTATCTTCCTGAGTCTACATTAGACATATTTTTTCCTTAAATTACAATTATCTCTTTCCTCCCCCTATTTTTAAAGCACCCAAAAAAAGAAGCAGCAAGTTTCTCTGATTTGGTCTATTAAACATCAATTCTGTATATTTACTATGATCTCAAGCTCTCAGTGCAGAACTTAAGCTCAGATTATAGCCTTTTTTGAAATCATTAAATCACTGTGGAGGTGTAGGTATTGGCCTGTTCACCAGTCATTGCAAAGTTGAGGCTCGTGTAAAGGACCCTGTAACTTTCTTCTCTGCATCTCTTTCCATGCTTAACAGGAATTGCCACAGGCTGACCTTCACTCCTTCATTCCTTCATACTTCAAGGAGGAACTCTCAAAAGCACAGGATAAAGCGATCCCCAGGTCCCATAAAATGAACCGGCAGGGAAGAAGGCCAGCCTGGCTAAATAGAGAGCTTCGGCTGGACCTCAGGGAGAAAAGGAAGGTCTACAGCCTCTGGAAAGGGGGTCAGCTACTTATGAACAATATCAAGGTTTAGCAAAGGTATGCCGTGGAAAAATTAGAAAGGCAAAAGTCCAAGGAGAACTTAACTTGGCAACAACAGTTAAAGATAATAATAAGAGCTTTTTTCAATATATCAATAAAAACAGGAAGGCTGGGGAAAATGTGGGCCCGCTAATGAATGATGTAGGTGCCTCGGTGGTAGAAGACACAGAGAAGGCTGAGTTGCTGAATGCCTTCTTTGCTTCGGTCTTCACTGCCAAAGCTGCCCCTCATGAATCCCAGACCCTGGAGACAAGGGAGAGGGTCTGGAGAGAGGAAGACTTCCCCTCTGTTGGAGAGGACTGTGTTAGAGACCACTTGGCCAAACTAGACATCCATAAGTCCACGGGCCCTGATGGGATGCACCCATGAGTGTTGAGAGAACTGGCAGATGTTATTGATAAGCCACTCTCTATCATTTTTGAGATATCTTGGAGAAGTGCCTGGGGGACTGGCGGAAGGCAAATATCACACCAGTCCACAAAAAGGGCAAGAAGGAGGACCCAGGGAACTACAGGCCAATTAGTCTCTCCTCTGTCCCGAGGAAAATAATGGAGCGGCTCGTGCTGGACATCATCTCCAAGCTCATTGAAGATCAAAAAGTTATCAGTATTGGTCAACACGGATTTACCAAGGGTAAATCATTCTTGACCGCTCTGATAGCCTTCTATGGTGTTGTAACAGGTTGGTTAGATGAAGGGAGAGAAGCAGGTGTCATCTACCTTGACTTCAGCTAGGCTTTTGACACTGTCTCCCATAACATCCTCATTAGAAAATTAAGTGTGGGATAGATGAAGGGGCAGTGAGGTGGATTGAGTCCTGGTTGTGCGACAGGACTCAGAGGGTTCTAATTAAAGGCTCAAGGAGCTGGGACTCTAACCTGGACAAGCAAAGGCTGAAGGGAGACCTTATTTTTGTTTATAAGTATCTAAAGGGTGGGTTAAAGGATGTTGGAGCCAGACTCTTTTCAGTGGTTCCCAGTGACAAGGCAAGGGGCAACGGGGTCAAGCTGGAACATAGGAAGTTCCATTCAAATATGAGGAAAAACTTCTTTATGGTGAAGGTGACGGAGCACTGGAACAGGCTGCCTAGGGCGGTTGTGGAGTCTCCTTCTCTGGAGATCTTCAAGACCTGCCTGGATGCAGTCCTGAGTGATGTGCTCTAGGCACTCCTGCTTTAGCAGGGGAGTTGGACTAGATGATCTCTAGAGGTCCCTTCCAACTCTGACAATTCCGTGATTCCTGGCTCCTATATCTCCTTACAGAGCTGCTGCTTCCCCCTCACACTGTTCCAGGGTGGTCTTCTCCAGTAGCTGCAGGGGAACTCCCACTCTGGAGCCTGGATCATCTCCTCTACAACCACCTTCTCCTCCTCCTTCTCCTCCTCCTCTCGCCTTGGTGTTCCCAGGGCTCTTTCTCACACTTTTCCCCTGCCTGCTGGGCAGTGTTTTGCCCTTTCTGCCCTTTTGTTTGCCTTTTGCCCTTGGCTGTACCCGAGGCTGTGGGGTTCAGCCGTGCCCTGCAGTGGATTGTTTGGAGCCAGCTGGAACCGGCTGTGTCCAACTCTGGGCAGCCTCAGCGGCTCCACACAGAAGCCGCCAGGCAGCACCCCATGACAGCCCCTGGGCACAAGGTTTCTTCAGTGAGCTTGATGGTAGGGATGCACTTATGAATCACTCACCATGGATTGTGATATCGCTATGGTAGGAGCAGGAGGTCCAGCCACACCTGCCCATTGCCCAGCCATGCTCACCCCAGAGCCAGGTGAGCTGACAGGGTGCAGGGGAGCGCAGCTCCTTGGGAGGCAGTAGGAGAGAGGTAAATGGAGAACAGTTCAGTGTTTCTACTTATTATTGCTATTTAATTGTGATTTGGGTGGGGTTTTTTCACTTCCTATTGCTCTCAACTATTCCTAGACTATCTTCTTACCTCATACATACAATTTCTAGAATTCGCCAAATGTAGTTGCTTTGTCCCAGGGAGTGACAGTCTGAGGAAGCTCTCAGCACCATCCTGGGTTCAACTCATTCTTTAATTTTTCTTAAATTAAAGTTTTTCTTAAATTAAAAAATAAAAGAAAAAATCTTTTATTTACTTGCAGTTTTTACCTAGAGGCAAAAAAAAGAGTTCTAGACAATTATATGGTAATCAACATCAAAAATGGGAACTACATAAAAATGAAGAATCTTGTTAAAAAGAAGCTAAAAGGTGCAGCTAAGAGAATTAAATGTTTCCAGGCAGCCTGAGGACTATGTTAGAAAAACACATACAGAGTATAGAACCACAGGGTCAATCCATATCACCTAGCAGAAACACTTGAGAAAAACTGGTGAGGCTAAGCAGAATAGAGAAAGCAAACTAATAAAAATCACAAAGCCATAATTTGGAAAGCTAAAGTTGTATTTCATAGCAAAGAGAAGGTCCTTAGATTTTCACAGATTAAATATGAAAATGCATAAACCCAAACAACAAAAAAAAAAAAAAAAAAAAAAAAAAGAGAAAGAATGTTTGAGAAGGAACTAGGAAAAGGAATTCATAGTAATAGTTATTCTTTCTTGAAACATATCAGGAAGTGTGCCAGTACATCTCTAGATCAACTGAGGATCAAGGTCTAAGGGGAAGCCTGAGTTTGCTGCGTCCATATTTACTGTGGAGGCAGCTGTGGAACAAACAGGCAAAATGAGCAGTAACAAGCCAGCAGGACCAGATGGTTTCACCTCAGCATTTGAAGGGAATTCAGGGATGAGATTGATGAATTATGAAGAGTGACAGGAAACTTCATGCTTAAAACCACCTTGCTAATTCAGGACAACAGGGTTTCAGGAGAGATCCTAGAATGTGCAAGTATATAGAACTGACATCTGGACTTCACAAATAGTAAAAAATACAAAAAGGACTAGAATTAGCAGACATCTGAATAAAAAAAAACTTTCTGGGGGCAATCCTTTTTGCAGAGGGAAGATCCTATCTTATAAACATATTGGAGTTCCTTGAAGGGCATGGAAAATGTGCCTTGTCGTGGTCTATTTGATATAGAGGGGAAATATTACAGATGTTTCCAAAACTGTAAATGTCAAAATGATAGCTTTTAGGGATTGTTGATTCATTCTCTCTTCAAATAGAAATGTTGACGGGTAAATTAAGCTCATAAGAACCGTTTTTGTCAGAAAGGAGTACATTTTTCATACAATGACTGTTAAGCTTTGGGAATTTGTTGTCAGTGGATATGGCAAATGGTAAAAATTCATGGTAATTCAAGGGAAAACTGCATAAGTTCATGGAATGTAAAATCCTTAATATATACAGAATATTTTTAAACTGTGCTTGGTGTCAGAAGTGCCTGAGGTAGTTGTAGGTCAGAGGAGTGCTTGAGGAGGCCTGTTGAGGAGGTCTGTGCTTGGCCTGTTCCCCAGACATCTGCTTATTGTTGGTGTTGGAGATAAGGCACTGGGTAGCTGAACTTTTGGTCTGATCCAGTACAGCTGTTTCTGTGCTGTTAAGCGTTGAATATAGACTGTTGTGGCTTGTTAGGACTAGATGCTACTGGAGCTGGATCCCATTGAGAGCTTGAGGATATCTCCTTTACATTACTAAAATTATTATCATGAAGGTACAAAAGAGTAATTTTCTGTGTGAGAGAAGTTTGGGTGAATTAAAGCACTCCCCTCTGTCTGTAGATAATGGTACATTTAAGAGTAGAAAAGCAAACTCCTGTAAGTAAGTAATGTTTGTCTCTTTTTTTCCCCTTCATTATACTACTGTTTCATAAGTTATTTTTAGATGTAGAAGAAGTTGACACAGAGCATGCTATAGGATTTAGCTCTGAAATATAAATAATCATAAGTTCCCATTGTATTGTTATTAAGATTTCATTATATTCTCCTGAAAGCATGAAGTATTTTATTATTTATTATAATCTAATACAGTATGCTTCAATATCAGCTTTTCCTGACGTCGGTGAAAAAGCTAACTGAGATACAAAAATTATATGGTGTGTTTCCATTCCTTTTGGTATTCCTATAATGGTTATAAATATCAACAAACTTTTGGTTATTTGTTGAGAAAATTCAACTACAGATCTTAGAAATGTTGTTGTTATGGTTAGTTATTAAAGGTATCTTATATGGTGAAAAGAGGATATTCTGCTAGTTCTCCAAAAGTTCATGATGTTCTCACATGCATTGGAAGTCAAGAAGTGCATAACTTGGTTAATGAGGGTTGGTACTGCAGAGTTTGTATAGTCCTTGCTTGTCATTCAAGTTGCAGCGCTAGTGCTTTTATCAGCTCTCCGGGTGTTGTCACTGCACCTCAAGTGCATGAAGGAATTTTAGTTTAATGAGGCTTCTCCTTGACCGTGCCTTACATCAACAGCAAATTATTTCAAACAAGTACTATTTGGACAAGCAAGTAACTGTGAATGAGATTTTCAACTGTTTACTTAACGGAAAATGCAGAAGTGAATTGGCCACTATTCATTTTCCTCTTTGATTCTTGTGGCAGCAAACGTTTGACCTTAGCTCAAAAAATGCAGCCGGTGTTTCTTAAATGGGATTTCTAAGTTTATTATAATAACAGAGACAGTTTCTTATGAATGTTGGGAGACAGCTTTTAGTGAAAAAAGTGCAAGTTAGGCATGTGAATATGCATCCGTATCTCAGCCTGAAATATCTAAGCAGTCTAAAATCTTAACTTGTCAAAGGAATAAAAATTCTCATAATAATCTTTGCTCATTAATACTTTGATATACCCTTCAGACCTCAATTAGCACTGGGGATATCACCAACAGATATAATGTCAATCACGTGTGACAGAGTTACTTCCAGTTTCCTCTTTCTTGCAGTCTCTACCTGTAGAGTTGCATGTGGCGCTTCAGCATAGTCTATGTAAGCTAGTTTCAGAGAATGTACATTTTCTTCCTATAATATGAAAATTTAAAACATTTAAAAGAGGTGGTGGGAAATCTCCATCTGCTATTTTTTCTGTTATTTCTGATAAATCAGTATTTTCACCAGCTTTTGTTGCCCTGGCTGGGCATGCAGTATGCTTGTAAATTTGTATAAAGAAACACAATGTTATAAACACATCTGAAGAATGCCAGTGAGATGTTATTTTCATCTGTTCTATGAAATGCATAGTAACTAAGGTGTGCACATCCTATCATTATGCTTTGCTGCCGCTTTCCAATCCCCAGCAGTACTTCATTAACATTAGGAGCATAGTTCCTGGTTAATCCCAGTAATTTTCAGCAGCCATTCTGATGCATTCACTTGAGCACCATATTATCTTAATACTGCTGACATTTGCACGTCTTTGAAATACATTTTTTTTAGATGTTGTCCATTTAATCCACTGCAGTTTTGACCGTTCTTTGTTCTTGTAGTCATGCTTTACTCACAGCTGATGAAAACGAATAATATACTAATTTCTCAATAGCTCTTAAAGGTTAAGAAGGAATCAACAAGGTGTAAACAGCAGTGTAAGAAGCCCTAAGATTTAGCTGTTTGAACACAGACTACATAATTAGAAACCTATGGAACTAGAATTATAGTGAAACCAGGTTATTAAGATTTCTATGTTTAATCAACTATTTTTCATGCGAATGAAATTCTTACATGCCATTTATCATCTCAGCTGTACTCTGACAGAAAAGAAAAAGCCCCTAGGAACAGCAATAAAACATTTAAGCAAGGTGTGACAATTATTCTTTATATTCGCTTATCTGTATATAGTTTCTCCCCTCCTTTCCCCCCCTCCACTTATCTGAGAGTGTAAGTCTTCACTTATGAGGCTGAAAGGAAAGGGATTTGTATTTCTAATTTGCACATCAATACATGGTACCAATCCCAGGCAGAACAGGGAAAGGGCATATATTACCAACATGTTCCAGTACTGATCCAAGAGTACTTCCAGCTCCAGAATTTAAAAGGAGCTTTCAGGACATCACTGTTTCTCTGCTTCATTTTTAACCTGTTTCTCTAATTGGAATAATCTCGCTGTAGCCTTGAGTGGACCTCACTTCTTTCCCTGAGTGAGATTACCTGTTTATCAGTCTGAAGCTCAGGCTCTTCTGACTTTCCATTCTCTGGATGAGGCGATGGCTTCATCGAATCTGCTTTCCCCCTCTACCTGCAGCAGTAAGGGAGATGCATCTATGGAGAAGGTCTCTTCCCCCTCAGTTTCTTGCACAGTCTCATAGAAGCAAGGTTGTCACTTGCCCTTAATTATCAATATGTCATTAGGGATATCTTCTGTGTTGCCTTTGAGAGCTGTTAGATGACTCAGATAATATATTGTGCATCCACCTGAACAGCTCATTGTTGGGCAATCTGTCCATATCAGGCCTTCAATACAAGACTTCTGATACAAAAGCAGCATCTTTGCTACTTTATAGCAATTGGAAAGCACTTTATGTAATCTGTGGTCAAGTCCAGGCCAACCTTCAGATATTCCTTGCAAAGTATTACCTAGTACTTTGTTGTTGAGCTAGTGTCAGCTAGCTGACGTTGGCAGTCACTTCAGCAAGGCTTCCATTCCCCAGAAAGTAAGGCAGGATTTATGACATAAGATTTTTTAATGCTTTGTTGTTTTTTTTTTCCTGCTGCTGTATCAGCTTACACATCTCCTTCTGCCTTTTTAGCCTCAGGAATCTTTTTGAAAGAGATGTTAAGCTTCTGTGGAGGACTTTTTTTTCCCTGCTTAAAATTTAAAAGAAATATTAATTATTTATAAACTGGCAACACAGAATGAACATAGCCATACATGCCATTGTTTTCTACAGACAGAAGATTTTAAAGTGCACTTTTAATGAAAGCTCTACCTAAGCTGTAGAAGTTATTGTGTCTTCTCTGAACTTAAGATGATGTTTGAGCCTCAGACTTTAAGAAAAGTGTGGTGGACAGCTGGCTACTAAAAATGTTCTAAAACACTTGGTATTTTGATTTGAAGTACTAAAAAGGCATTAAAAATATCCAGGTCTCTTTTAGAATAAATCTGAAAAAAAATGAAATACCTATTATCTGACCTGCTAATTGTGTATTTAAAAGGGGTTTGCCTTTTTGTTTATGGTATGCAATAGTGTGCCTCTATTCTTCAGTTACCTGTTTGTTCCCAAGTAACAATAATACCTTGAAAGTTTGGAAATGCAGCTGTCTCTTTCTCCCTCCTCCATTTTATGTTTCTACAATCATAACTGATGGGTGGCAGAAATTAAGTAGTTTAGCAAATTTTACCTTTCATGGGAGTAATTGCCTGCAGGGTGCAGAAACATCTGAAGACTTGAGAAAGTAGAAATGTCCAATCTGTTGTTTATGAAATTGGTCAGATTCAGAGAAAGCAAAAATTGAAGGGGGTATGAAAGGAGACACCAAAAATTTGAAAGTAGATGGAATCTGACAAATGTGGGAGAGATTTGGGGAAAATTATAAATCAGAAGGTGAGGTTATAGAATGGGTACTGTGCAGACCAGGTGGATGAAGGCACTGACTGTTCTCTGCTATGAAGGCCCATTAAAAATAGCTCATCTGCAGTGTTCCCACTTTCTGCCTAAGGAAGTAACAGAGGCAGATGCCCAAGAAAAAGGGTGGAGAAAATCAACAGCCCCTTAGAAAGCATGCAATGCTCTGTATCCAGAAGGTGGAGGGTGCAAGCACAAGATTCTTCTCATCTTTTTTCTCTGTGAATGTTTGTGTCTATGCAAGATGGAGCACACAGCTCCAGTGCAAGAGAGATACAAGCTGTTGTACAATGGAAACTGGCAGCCTCCTCCTAAATATGGTATTCATATGGGCTATGTACATCATACATACATCCTATGTAAAGTGCAACCATTTCTATGGTGCTTGTCTTACTCTTCAGAAAGAACGGAATTTTGAATTTAGGAGCTCAACCAACAAGTACAGCCATGTCAAAATATTGGCAGGGCCTAGTAAGCATAAGAAAAATTGTGGTCAGTTTTAAGAGGAAAAAAGGAAGGAAAAAAAATCTGTTAGTGAAGACAATGAGGTTTGATTTTCTTGAAGAAAATTAGCCACAAGATCTACCATTTAATCTCATGAAGAATTTCCATTAGAGAAATTAGCAAATTGGTTGGATACCAATAATAATAACAACAATAAAACACTTAAAAACCTGTAGAAAATTTTACAAGTCATCTCAAAAAAACCCAAAAAAACTTGAAAATAATTTTGGATAAAACCCAAAAGTACACCTATAGAAAAAGTGTCAGGCTTGGAACAATACTGGGTGTATACTCAGGGAAATGTTCAGTACCACAATAAATTGGTTTAAAAGTAGAACTGTAATGAAGAAATGAAGGATTTCTGAACTCTTGTAATGAAAGTCAAACATAAGAGTATTGTTCATCTAAAGAATAAAAATGGAAGCATTTTTCAATTCTTTTTTATATACAACTAGTTAAACTAGAATGCCTTAGAAGAATATTATTTGAATTTATTTTCTTGTTTTAAAGCACAAACTTGGAAATGAAGTCTGATATCATACAGAGATTTCATTGCACCAAAATAAGACTGGCAATCAGTAAGCAATTAACCATTCTTAAAACAGCTGTAAAAACAAAAAAAAACATTTTGCACTTCCGTGAGAGTTAAAAATATTTTGTTGCAGCTTATCCTGAAACACAGATGTCTGAACCTACACTAGGTTGAAAAGACTGGATATTTAGAATACTTCATAGATTTGCTTTCTCTAGAACTTGCTATTAGAAAATATGGTTTATGTATTGGATAGATATAAAATACTACATTTTTGCATTACTACAAAAATGGTAGCTGAGGAAGGCAACCATGATATAAACTGAAGGACTTTTGTTCTTAGTGATACTGATACTCAGAATGGATTTAAATATGATTCTGAGTTTAATGCTTTAATGGAAGAAAGTATTCTGCATGTGATCTGTTGTTAAGTACAGATTATTTATTATATTGAGTGAAAGATTATAAAATTTATAAAAAGTTATATTGAGTGAAAACTTAATATTCCTTATTTAAGAATTTTTCTAGTCACACTCAGTATTTACTCATTTCGGTATTAAGTCATTATGGCAGTACTAGATTAATTCTTGACTCAGACATGTACAAAGGTATTAATTGATCAATGAACAAAATATCATTGTTCATATTAATCGGAAAGGGCTCCACTTTAGAATGTATACTAGGTTTGGATGGCTAGGATTTTAATGTATTTCTTTATTTTAATGTATCATCTGAGCTGTTGTGCCATTAAAGTTCTAGAAGTTCTAGAAGTAAAGCATACTACACAGTGCAATACCTTCTGGAACAGCTTCTCAATATGGAATATTCAAAGGAATATGTTTTACAGAAATTATAATTGTTGAACAATAGAAAAAAATAGGAAATAGATTAGTTAAAAACACAAGCCAAATAATGTAAGTAGTCAACATGAACTGTAAGCCTTAAATGATAGCAGATGCCTGTCAGTCCTGATCTACCTTTACACACTGGCACACAGTTAAGACCATTTGTCAATAGCTCATAAGTTTATAGTTAATTTCCATTTAAGAGTAATCTAGATCTTTAAGACTTAAAATCTAAATTTGTTCACTCTACAGGAGATCCGTGATTTGTAGAGACTATGAACTTTGCAAAAAGGTTTCTAGTTCTTTTGTAAATTAAAGATAATAGGTTTTCTCATGTCTATCGGAAAAAAATTATAAGCTTTTCAATTTATAATTCAGCAAATAAATTGGTATATGGATTTGATATCAATTAGAAAAGCTGATTTTCTGAGTGTCTCTGCAAACCTTCCATTATTAGAACAAGTTATAGCTGTCTGTTGCAATGGAAAGGTAGATCAGGATTTGCTAGTACCTCTGCTAATTGTGTTGTCCTAAGTAATAGGGGGCTGTAAGGGAAGTATGAACTCTGCAGCCAAAACTCTCTTTTTTCTTGCTCATTTGGCCGTTAAACCTAACCTCATACCATGTAGCATCTAATAGCAGAGGAGGGAAGCCAAGTGGGTGGAGGATGGGTGGGTGAATGTTCAGTAAAGTTGAGAAATACGCAAATAGACAGTATTTCTCTTCCAGATCAAGAGGACAGTCTTGCTTAGAATTACTTTTATTTTTTCTAGTTTTTTATGACCACATAGAGGAACTTTTAACAGAGGTCCCTTCAAAACTTACTAAAAATGGAAGGCAAAACAGTTTGCGTTCTTTAAAGACATGTGACATTTGTAAGAGGTTAGCATGTTGTTTTTATGGCATGCAACGGTAATTTCACTGCAAGGTGAGTTTAATAAATCTAAGACAAAAAGGAGATTCCTTCTGATAGAGGAGAGCAGACAAGAAGTTCAGGTAAAATCCTTAAAAGAAATGAATAGCATTAACAGCAGAACTACTGAAACTGGCAAAATGAAATATCTAACCTTAATGATTATAGTATTGTCTTGAAAATATTTATAACAAGAACTGTTTTTAAGAAGACGCATTTTTAGGTAAGTGTTTTCCTGACTCTGATTAGTTAGAGGTACTTGGGGAGATAAATGGCGTTAGCAACCAACTGTGCACAGTTTGATTTCATGTCTCATTGCATTTATTCTGAGTTGGCCATTTAGGGTCATAAGAAATCACTTAAATTAGGTAACTTTTATCACATACTGCAGTGATGGCTTCCTGTGTATTCTACTATTAAGAAAATCTGCTGATGACCTCTGTTTTGATGTATTGTGCAATATCACGACAGAGCTTTTTCCAACATTGACCCATCAGTCATTTTGCGCATTTTGCAAGCTCTCTGATTTTGCATTTCCTTCAAAGCTGAAGGGCTGGCAGTGCTGGCACAACCAAACTCACTCTGACAAAACACTGCTTCTCCAACATACGCAGTGACTATTGATAAGGAATCATAATTTTCTGTGCTATTTTTCCTGCTTCTAATGTGATCATGGGAAGACATCACCCATAGTGCTATCACCCCCAACAATGAGCACACCAATTTGGGGTCCTCTTTATCCTCCCACGTTAAACTTCAGATGGTACATCATGAATGAGCTTCATGAACAATGCCTTCATGTGGCAATGGATTTTGAGTTTCTTTTAATCATCCCTATGGCATCTCCCTCACAAAGGTTTGGGGGTTTTTTGGAGACAGTCTTTTTGTAGAGCTCTAGCCTCCCTGCTACTTACAATAGTACAATACACAGGATATTTCTGATGCAATTCACTGATAAGGTGACTCTTCTGATTTCACATAAGTTCTCTTGTTGATCTCTCTCAAGACTATGAGAAAACCAGTCTCCAAAATGTTATTCACAGCATGTTTTTTTATGCTTCTTTGGGAAGATTTTGAATAATACTGGAATTAGATAAGAAACTTCATATATACATATGTATATATGGATTATGCGCTTTTCAGATATTTTTTGATATTGCATTGCCTTCTTGAGAATAATTAACATAAAGAAAACAGGTAAGGGCAGGAAGGAACCACAAGAAAGGCACAGAAAACAAAGGGTAAAAATTACAGGTAAATAGTTGCAAAGAAGTTAACGTTATAATGGGTTAGTGATCAACTGGGAAAAAGGTATCTAGACAGAGACTAGCAGCATAACACATCTGTGATAAGGGCTGAAAGCCTTAGGTCAAAGGGAGTCTTAGACTCTAAAGATACTAAAGGGGAGTGGGTTATGAGCCTGATCAGAGAGAGATACAGAAGGAAAGAGATTTATGGCAGAAATAGAACAATCAGGTTCCTACAGGCAAAGTAAGTATTAACTGACCTGCAAGGAACCTTAAAAATAGTTGCAAGAAAAGATTAGGGTATAGATATGGGGAAATATGAATATGGAAAATTACTTTTCTACCTCTTAGCAATCTATGCTTTGTATCTTTGGGTAAAAGAGCAAATACCTTTGCTTTGAAAAGACTCTTCTTGAGTCACTTTTGTCAGTTGCTGTCACAGACTGCTGAGGGATAAGGACTTTCAGCTGCAAATTTAGTGTATCATATCAACACAGTTAGCATCTGTAATCCATTGAGCCAATCTGAAGGTGAGAGGACTCCCTGATTTATCCAAAGGAAGTTACAGGTAGAGAGGCCTGTCATGCAAGTGCATTTGTGATGGGAGAAAGAAAGGCTTTATCTGTAACCAGGACAGAAGAGAGGGGATGAAGATTTGGAGGTTTTTTGTTTGTTTTATTTTGTTTGTTTTCTTCCATTTTCTCTTTTTTAAAATATTTTTGGTGTGTTGTTTTTTTTTTCTTTCTGTAAAAGGTGAATACTAACACTGTTTGAGATTCCTGTCACCTTTCTAAGTTTATCACTTAAGCAAGTTTTCAAAGGCTTAATACACTGCAACTGTTGTCAATATTTCATTGTTCCTGTTTGCTTTATAGCTGTGAATTCCTGTCAAATTTTTATGATATAAAAGTAGAAATCTATATTTTGCTGACATCTTTTTTTGTAATATATAGTGGTAATTTAAATCTTAACCATTTTAAAAACATTGGTAAAAGGCATCATAAATATTCTTAGGCTATATTATGTCTGCCGAGATGCTTAAAAGAGAAAAGTGTAGACAAATATAATAGTCAATTCAGGTGTTTAAAACTTCCTTCTTGAAAAAAAGAAAACTTGATAAAAGGTACTTCGGATATTCTTGACTAATTCTTCTGGGGAGAAAAGTACTCTATGAAGGTTAGTCCAGCTTTGCAGAACTACAAAATCAGAGAGACTTCTTGTCTCATAAAATAAAAACCATCTATCCAAGCCTTTTATGAAAGGCTAGTGACTGTGGATATTGATGTTTTTGATAGATGAAGTACTCCCAAACCAGCTCATCCCAATATGACTCATCAGACTGAGACTTTATATAAACAAGAAGTTCCCTCAGGAATTAAACTTTCAACTGGATGATTAACTGACAAAGCTAAAAATCCAGATTCTCAATACAGAGAAACTCTGTAAGTTTCAAATTAATGAAGCAATCATTCCATTAGATGACTTTTAACACTGCACCAGGATTTCAACAAAAAATGCTCTGATAAATGTGGTGATCCCTTTTCCATTACTCATTTAAGCATTTCCACTAGATGTTTTTATGGACTTCAGAGAATAAAAGTGTGCCCCTGTTTGGAGAAGTAAAAGGCAATGTTCAAGAGGGCCATACTCATAATAATCAATTTACTTGTCTTGTTAGGGTTGCACAAATCCTTCTCCCAGCTTTCTTATTTTTAACCACAATGGCACAAAATTTTGACAGGATGCTTAGATACCCAAATGGATGATTATAACCTCAGTGAGACTGAGTATGTAAAAAGCCAGCACTCCTTTGTTGTTTGGTTGTATTGGTGGGTTTTTTTTTGTGTGATGTTACAGAAATTAAGAGCTTATTCTGTCCTATTATTATGGGCCAGTAAGTTATCTGAGTGTTGTTTACTAAGGTCTCAATGAAGAACACTTTGTACATGACATTTCTGTACACAAAAAATCAGAAAAGGGCAACAAAAATGAATAGAGCCAAGAACTTTCAATGAGAATGATTGCATTTCTTAATTTCACTTTGTTCAGAAAAAAGAAGTGATACAATAGATCTATGTATCATTTTTAAACAAAGGCTAAGTTAAGATAAATATAATGGCTAGATTTAAAGATCTTGCTAGAAAAGATTGTGGGAAAGTACTGAAATAGCACAGTCCTTTGGTTAAGGATGGAGAAAGGGATGTAAATTTAACAAACTTGTTTTAAAATACTACAGTGTAACTTTTAAAAGCTGAGATTATTTAAAAATATTTATGTACTTAATTATTAACTATTGACATAAACATTTGTTGAAAATGTATGTCTGTGCCTAAGCGTTCTTTTCTAATCAAACCTGACTGTGATTTTTAAAACATGGCCTTCCCAGCATATTCCAGTTCACCCTTAGATTTCTCAATGGCTTATTTTGGAATAAAAAGTTTCTTAGCCTCAGGATTGGAAAATAATTTCATTTTATTTGCAAATTCTTTGTTAAGTTATGTGCAAGAAAAACCTCTGTTCCATAATATCGTCCTGGAACATGACACCATTTTTTGATATCCCCATTGCAGTCCCATTTGAGTTTAGGAAAGAATACCAAATTTCTGTTACTTTTTAGGTCAAGTTTTGAGGCTAACATGAAGACAGTTAATGAAATTATTTATTTATACCAAAAACCAGTTCCCTTTTGCAAGTCAGTTACTGAAAGCTTCTGTGCATTTGTACTAGAATTAAGCATAAATTATACCAAAATCTAAGATCATTTAGCACTTCTTCAGAGAGAGTCTATAGTTCAAATTTCTTTTGGGGGGCCAGCAGAGAAGTCACTGGTAATAATTAAGGATTTTTTATATGCTTGTGATTAGTACCTGTGGCTTCTTTCAGTTTAATGCCTTTCTGATAGTATCACTGTAGGCAGCTGTGTGCAAAACCATATTAGTAAAGTGATACATACCAGCCAAAGAAATAGGATAGACTGTCTCATTTCAAGCTGTCTCTTTGAAAGCATTTCTTCAGTACAGCATGCTTAATTTGCTTGTTGTTGTTTTAAAAGGAGTCACAGTGGGAGGAAATTAAAATAGGCAAGCCAGGAGCAGAGCTGTGTTTTGGGGAAGAAAATGTTTTGGTGCTTCACCTCCGCTATCTCCCTCAACCCAATGAAAGGTCTCAGTGGTAGCACAGCTCGTTTCCTCTTAACTGGATTCACGTGGGAGGGATTAAACCAGGGATGCAGAAAAGCCCCTCTCACCCAAGATGGGAAAAGAAGGGAGAGTAGACTTGTTCTTTGGGTGACTGCATTAGTACTGCCAGGCTGCATGCTCCTGTTAGAACAAAGCAGGTCAGTGAGCTTGTTTGTGTCATGAAACGTGTGAATGTAGTAACGTGTAATTGCATTAGTGGCCACAGTGCTCATTTTGACTTTATAGCTGTTGTGCTCCAAGAAAGATGTTTTCAGGTTTGTTTGAGAAAAATAGGGATTAAACTGGTAAGTGTGATTGAAGTAAGAACAAATGTAAGGTATAGGGATGCCCTGTTTAATTCCAGTCTGCACAGTAATGGATAGCGTTACAGCAACTTTTTAGTATGTGAAGAAAAAAGATGACATTATGACAAGTCTTTAGTATGTAAAGAAAAAATGTAATTCTTCACTATTGGAGTTGTAGACAATGGAAAAAAATGTGCAATATTAGGAGAGTACATATTTACCTGTTGTTTTAGAAGGTCAAACCTAAATATCCCCCAGTTAAGCCAGGACCCTTTCAAAATCTTGGGTAAGAGAAAGAAGCTCTTGTCTGGACCTGCACCATGACCATGTTTCAATAGGATAAACTATGGGGAATTCACAGTTCTCTGTGCCTTCTGTCACAAAAGGAAAGGTTTCCCATCAGAGTTTCAGTTGCATTTGTGCTTTGGACAATGAAGTTATTAAAATAATTATCAAGGAGTAGGCAATATGCTCTAAATTTATGCTTCCTTTACTGTTTTTTTCTGTGAATTTTCATTTCCCTGACAGTAATCTCAGAAAGTATCAAATTGAAACAAATAGAGAAAGACAGAAAAAGGCAGGCTTACTAAATACAAGGCTATCATAACTTTTAACAAGACTATAATACGCAGAAGTGTTACTTACCATATCTTGCAATATTCATTCCTGCTGTTAAGAGATCAGTGCAAGACAGATAAAAGTAAATATATTTTTGCACAGCAGGTAGGGAACTTCCAGAATTCATTGCTACATGAGGCTGGGTTGAGACAGTATAAGCAGATTCAAGAAGATATTAGAGACAGTCATAGGCAGCAGGTCAAAAGACTAAGTAGATACAAAAAAGAACAAAAGATGTGCCCTCCAACATCCCTCATAGAATGATTGTGGATGCAGGCAGAGCACAGTGGGGATGGAGTACCGAAAACGGCCACACTCCCATGCTTTCCTCAAACAGCTGCTCCCCTTGTCACTGACCACAGCAACATGCTGGCCTGGGTGCATGAGCATGTCTCATGGTCTCAGTTCACTTCTGCCTGACTGATGAATTGTTTAGATCAGAGTGTCTCAAAGCTTCCTAGCAATGCAGGCAAAATTTAATTTCATGGCTGTGACAGAATTGCTGCTTTAGGCTCCATCCTCCTTGAGAGCAGTGAGAGCAGAGAGCGAGCTGGGCCTCGCCACCATGGTATGGTGACCGTGGGCTGGCTGTTCAGGAATTGCTCTGCTGCTGCCATTGAGCCAGCACAGGGTGGCTTGATATTAATTCTTAATTAGCAGCTTCCTTGACACCCAGATGTAAGATCTTCCTCTCCAAGCTGTGATTCTTTTGCCAACCTTATTTTGCAAACATAGCTAACCACTCTGTGTAAGACTAGAGATGGTATATTACAGTGTGACTAAGCTCCCTGAATAATTTATATCTAAAGCTCCATTTCAGAGTTATTTGTTATCCTATGGGTTTTCCCCTAGGATATGCCATCTAATTTCAATTTTAAAAGTAAGTTCGATAAATTACCACTGTGTAGAAGTTGCTTTAACAAGCCATTTATGAAGGTAATGGTGCACATTGTAGCAGAAGTGTTGCAGAGTTTCCACTTCTGGGATTACAGATTGACAGTAAGATGGTAAATGGGGGACAATGACAGGTTTGCTAGAAAATTGAACAAATCCACCTTAACATATCAAAGTAAATCACACTTTAATGTAGTGAACTCTATAGGGCAGTGTTTCTGCAACAGCATGGACACTTGGATTCCCTGCTCAAATTAAGCAGAAAGGAAGTGTGTGTGTTGTGTGTCATGTGTATTTAAATACTAGTTGCTGAAATTTCACTTAGGAAGAGTATTAAGACATATTTACAGTAAAGGTATAAGTGAGGCTCATTACACTGACAGTTCTTAATCCTCGGTTTAAAATTATATGAATCTTGTTATCTGCTCTAAGTAAATGATCTTCTAAAAAAAATAATAGCTTGAGAGAGTAACCAGTGTAGGTAACAAGTTCGACAATGATTTAGCTAAGTGTCATCCAAATTACTAAAATATGAATAAATCTCTGTTATTTTTCAAGATAAATGTGTTATTTTTACTTTAAAAATAATATAAATTATATAGGAAGAAGTACATTTCAGAAAAATTCACTTTGTTTACGTGTCTTGCCTAATTTAAAAGAAAATCCTGTCGTTACAGTCGCTAGGACTTGTCTTCTGTGCATGAGGCCTCATTTTGGCAAAATGTCTCTCCTTAGTTTTAATTCTTGCTCTTAACACTTAGTAATTTTTAAACTTGTGCTTAAATTAACAAAATTAAGTATTTCTTGAGTAAGACTAGTG
Source organism: Gallinago undulata (assembly GCA_026546715.1). Taxonomy (NCBI): domain Eukaryota; kingdom Metazoa; phylum Chordata; class Aves; order Charadriiformes; family Scolopacidae; genus Gallinago; species Gallinago undulata. Next base: position 97,935,550 of record JAOTQQ010000001.1, on the reverse strand, counting down.
ACTAATTTGGCATCTGCTGATTTTATATCAGTGGTTTGTGTTTTATTACTTAGACATGCAACTGCATACTTTGATAGGAAAATATAATGTAATATTCTCCTACCAAATAAATGTGCAAACCTAGAACTGCTTATGACTGAAAATACTTAAGTAGCACACCCAAAAGAAAGGGAGTAATAATTGGGTTATACCGAATAGAAGTAATGGAACAGTGAATCCCCAGGCTGTATATATTTTTCTTTAGTGACTAGTATCTAAGTCCTGAGATGCTCCATCTGTGAGACAGTCAGGATTGACTGAGACAGCTTTTCATTCCCAGTCACAGACCTGTCTTTTTGCTGAATGTGAATTTAAAAGCAGATTTTGTTACATGGAAGTAAAGACTGCACACCAGCAATAAATGCATCCTACTGTCTGTTAGGCAAATTTCAAAAACTGTGGAGCTTCATGAGAGTCTTTAGGAAAGAGTGAGCTATCACTTGCCAGTGCGAAGGCAGATGGGAATCTGAAAGATGGTCAGTTCCCTTCTCTGTAGCATCCTCAACCTGCCTAGGGAGTTTTTGCTGTCAGTCCTTTGCCTTTGGCCTGTTGGATGTGAATTCATGAGGCACAAGAGGAAAGGTTTAACAAAAGGAGGATTTTAAGTCAAATCTTATATTGCTTGTGATAACAGCTGCAACAAGCAATTATTTGAGGGAAGGATGCAGAAAGGCTAGGAAAAGGGATGGGCCATGACACAATGCAGCAACAGAAACAAATTTAGATTGTGTGTAAGATGTACTACTTTGAGACTGATATACCTGGTTCAGGAAAAAACACTCAGTGCATCCAAGTACACTTGTGAATGTGAGTAGCCTAAATTTTAGAATCCGTTTACAAACCACTTACATCTACCTCAGCCTGCTTGCATGATTTCTGACACCTATCAGCCACAGAGCACCATAATGCTCATCACACAAGTGGAAAGCTGTTTTCACTTGGCTTGCCAAGCATCTTGCTGAACTGTGAGCCCTGAAACCTCACAAGCACCTCTTTTTAGTTTAGGAAAGATTTTGACCAGCTCCAGGTCCTGTCTCTTTCTTTCTTTTTTTTTTTTTTTCCTCTGCTTATTCTTTCACTTTCTTTAGTAGTTCCTATCCAGGATGGTGAAATTGAAATAGCGATAGTTCAGTATATCCAGTAACTCAAGTAATCATTTAATACTCTTTGATGGGAGGTTGCTATTCATAGGTTTCTGATGCTCCTGTTTTGATGTATATGTTGCATACATATGGTTCATGTATCTGACTAAGTGCATTGCTTTGGATCCAACAGGCCAGAACCAGTACTGTGGACAAAGGATGGTGGAGAACTACCAGATCCAGAGAGAATGGTTGTCAATGGCAGAGTCCTAAGCATCAGTTTCCTAAACAAAACAGACAATGGCACATACCGATGTGAAGCAAAAAATCCTATTGGCCGAAACAGCACAGAATATGTCCTGATAGTACATGGTGAGTGTGTTCTCATTAGTTTTTTGTGCATATTATGTATATATAGCATTTCAAGAAAACACAATCAGTTGTTTATGATCATTACAGAAAGAATAGCAAGAAAAAGCTGGAAGTATAACTGTACTTTTATTGATGCTGTCATCTAGTTGTGGGGAGAATGTTTACTTCCTTTTATTGGCATGCCTCTCTTCATACAGTTTAAACAAAACATATTCACTTATGTTGTGAACTTTTTGCAAAGTAAGCACCTGTAAAAATGTTTTGCAGTGTGTCAGTACTGTTTTATAAATACTTGCCTCAGGCACACACTGTTCAGATAAAGCTAGTTACAAAAGGATATATGAAAGGAAATGTGGAAATGCCCGATAGACAGGTATTTGAGATACCAGATACTGATATATATATTGATACCAGATACTTCTCTTCACACAAGTTATAGCCTGCTACTGAGAAAATTCAGTTTAAACAAGTTAGCCGATCATTATTTGGCCTATCGTCAACAGTCAAACCACAAAAATGTTTCATGTCTTAAATTCATGTTATTTTTTCTAATAAAATTGAAAAACAGGAATGTTCAAATTAAATTACAATTGATTTGTTTTCCTTAAAAGCAATATGTGTCACTTGGAAAGTATAGTAGGCTTTTACATTAATCATTGACATAACTCGGGTATAGGAGAAATTATAATACAAAGCATTTGCCTTCAATAAAGGTTTGCAATACAGATCTAGCAGTCTTGAAACATAACGTTCTCTTATTGCTGATATGTGTGTGATAATTTCTGGAAAATTGTGAGTTTTGTAATTTGAATTTTAACCTAAGTGAATATAGAAGTGAAAGCTCCATTGTAGTTCATGACAGTACTTTTTTTCCTCTAGATTTTTAGAAAAAATGAAACTTCTTATAAAAAAGACAAAATAAAATGAAAAAACCTAATACAGATTATAGTCCATAAATAGACTGGAGGTATATAGATTTTATTTGTTTATGATTATTTCAGCTATAAAAAAATATGTGTTTCTTTGGTGTTTTCAAGCTCTCAAAAACATTTTTCACTGAAGGTTTAACCTGCCTTTAGGTATGTGGCAGAAAACTTCTAATAAGTGCTACTTTTAGCTTTCAGTAATGAGATATTTTTTGACGCTGTTGATGAAATGTCATTTCTCAAAGGAAACCCTTAGATTACTTTTCATTTTTCTTCAAGTTCACTATTAGTTTATGTAGGATTAGTGACAGAAGTAAGGAGGAGGTCTTTACATGAGGATCACAGAGCCTGTACTGCTGCGTGAGTATTTCTGTATTAAAGACAAACAGAAAAACTAAACCCTCTAACCTCTACTTACATTCATTATTATAAAGAGGAAAAAAAAAAAAAAGAAAAATGTTTTTTACATCCTAGAGGTAGTGTTGTATTGGTTGTTGGCTGCAGGCACAAAGCACCCTGCCTTTGAGGTAATGGCTTCTGTGCTTACCAAATTCTGAAACTTGCGTTGTTTGTGCTTTCTGCTCAATGTATTTATGTGGCTACTTCTGAAAACATGGTCTTTTATAATGGTAGATTTTTCCATCAGTGGTGACTTTGTGAAATATTCTTTGATAGAGGTATATTGCAATCTCCTATGTGTTTTTGCATAGTGGCATGCCCCCTGTTGATCTGATTAACTTGCGACAACTTCATGGCAGTCTGTAAAACCGTTCATTATCAGGAAGGTATTCTGTTATGTTTGACAGCACATTAGGCATGTTATCAGGTTTAGCTTGCACATTACTGACCTTTTCTGTTATGAATACCAGAGTTTTCCTAATTGCATTTCTGCAATTCCAATGTTAAAACTAGAGAAAGTAAATGTCAGGTACTTCCAAGGTTTCTAAAGCAGTTAGAGTAGTGTGACAGAGTATGTGATGGTGTTTAGTGCTTAACAACTTACTGCATTTCAGAGTTGTTAAGTTTATTTTGAGTTCAGAAGAAACCGACACAATTATTTTATCAAGGGTAGCACAATCAGTTGTACAGATCGTTTTAGGCAGTGTCTTATCCCTTCCTTAGCTCATTGCATTCATAAATGTCTCTAATGAAACATAATCCTCCCAAAATTATACAATATCCTCTCTCTTTAGGGGCTAGCAAACTTACTTTTTAACATTTTATGAGATGTATTCTTCCATTTACAAGAAGATGTTATTTTCCTGTATCTTCCTAAATACATCCTTTGATTTCTTATCCCTTCTCCTATGCCTGTATTTCTGCCTATGTTTCTGATGTATTTTTTTTTCCTATTTGTTCATTAGAGCTGATTTATCATATAAGTATGTCATCTTACTTGTATGTTAGGTTTTTAATACAAGTACAAGCCAGATTTAGCATAGAGGTAAGTATGTTCAAAAAAGACGTGGGAGAGGAGAGAGCAGGAATCTGCATGAGGAGAGAATCTCTTCACAAGAGATTCTTTTAAATTGCAGGTCAAGGTAGTAAGGTCTAAGAAAAGTGACCTACAAGATTAGTACGGAGTAAGGCATAAGTGCCCTGAGTGTTAGTAACAACTGCATTATCGCAGCTTCTTGAAGTCCAGCTCCACAGTCATTAAGCAACTAATAGCTTTTAAATTAAACTCTCAAGACCAAAGGAGTTGCAGTGATGGAGAAAAAGAATGATAATCACATGTCAAAGTTTGGAGAGATGCTTTTGCCGATTCAGTTTTTCCAGGTGAGTTTGTATGAGAAGGTAGGGGACATCAAGGGAAGGTATCCTCTGCAGAGGCAGAGCAGTGTAACTTGATTCAGAACTTTTATTTTCTTGTCCATACTGTGATTTCCTTTACATTTTTTCACTTCAACAAACTTTTTGTCTTTCTGTTCATTAAGGTTACAAAGTTACATCTGGCTTCTATTCCTTTTTTCCCCCTCTGAAACCCCCCTCTCAGAGAGATTCAGCCTACTAATTCTCTCAGTTTCTGAAGTTATCTTCCTAACTCAGAAGAGATTTAGACAGCTTTAGAACAGAGAAAAGCTTGCTTATAAACAAAAGGTATAGTTTATCATAATGAGGGATTAAGGGTAAGCACAGTATTTATACATATTAATTTATATGAACAAAGCAAAGAGTAACCCATGTCTTTAAATTGGACCAACCGAGACACAAAATTATCCAGAAAAGTAGTATTTTTCCTACTGTCAATGTTGATGTGGTAATACCGTTTTGATATCAAGTGATAGCAGTGGAAATACATATTGCTATAAGCAAATGAATGGCAATCTGTCTAATATAATTAGTATCTGATAACATAAAAAGTCTTTTCAGATTTGTGCTGTAATTAAAGAAATCAGACTTCAGAGAAATTGAGTATATTTGAGTCGGGTAAAAGGCATGGGCTATTAAATATTCTCCTGCTGCTTTGCTGAATCAATATGACTGCTACTCTCATTTTTCTTAACTTTTATTATTAATAATAAATGTCAAGAAAACACTTCATGAAGCAGGAAGGAGGGCACAAAGTCAGAGTTTATAGGCAGCAGTACAAAGGCAAGACATGTAGTTTGCTCAAACATTTGTCTCATGTACTAACAAAGGCACAAGCTTTAAAGCCTGTAGCTGTTGTCATTTCTGTATTCTAATTGGCAAGCTTAGTCCTTTAGAAGTGCACATTCTGCCTAGATATATTACACCCTTTCTTTGGTAATGGGCCCCAGGCAATTTTCCCTCTCTTCCAATTTATTAAGAATTTTTGTTTACCTTTGTCCAAATGCTAGTCATTAATCATCAGTAAGCAGATCTAACTGTCAAACTCACGATGCTCAACCCAAAACCATAGATTCTACTTGCAAAGCTTAGGTAATAACTGCATTGATTTAGCTGGAGATGAGAGAGCAGGTGGTCCATCATCATCAAACTGAAGACACAGCTCTTATGTATGTAGCAGTAGTTCATAACCTCTGGATGTCACTGCTGAAGACTTAGTTCAACATCATATTGAGTGGGTGACAGAAGTCCACTTCATTGGGAAATCTTAATGGAAACAGCAGCATTTGATAATTTGCAAACCTATTGGAAATAAAGTACCTTGGTGAAATATCCTGGTTTGCCAGTATAAAGACACACATTCAGTTAATTAAAATATTCAGAGCTATAATGTGTTGCATATCAATTATCTATCAAAGCAATATGGAAATTAACATGAATCAGCAGCTGTGAATGGTCAATGCAGGTCTTACTGCCACAATTATACATACAGTAGAAAGCGATGGAGCTGGTAACTCAGTATCTCTGGAGAATAAAAAGTGGTAGAATATATTCTCTTTGCATCAGCCTCTCAATTATTTTGTAGTTTTTTCTTGGACAAGTTATTTTTTGCAAACAAAGACAACTGAAAGACCAAGTAACATCCCCATTAATATTTTGAAATGTACCTTCAAAGAGAAGATCTCCTACAATGTATAAGACCAAAGGTCCCACTGCATCTTTCCTTTGGCTTATAATGTGTTTATCTTCCACCTGCTCGTTCAGTCCCCCCTCAAGACATTTATCATCTTAGCCTTCACAACTACCTGTGGCACCAAATTTATGAATTTAATTATGTGCTTTGAGGGAAAAGTATTCTCTTTTGTTTGTTTAAGCCTACTGCTTTTTCTCTTTACTTCTCAACTTTCCAATCTATTTGGCTTCTTTCGCTGTTAGTGCTGTAAGTACGGAAAATCTTGCTGTGATGGGTGTTCATGTTTGTATTCTGATGGCATTGTCTCATTCCTCTTATCACTGCTGTTATTTCTTTCAAATCCCAGTACATTTCCTGTTATAAATTCTCCCACTTAAGCCAGTGGCTTGTATGCTCTTTTAAGTCCCACAGCTATTGTTAGTTCTATGATCTCATTTCTACCTTCATTTTGCCATTTTCTAGTCTGGTCACTACATTTTCATGCTGCATCCCTTCAATAGCATCTCAAGTGTTTCCACCTCGCTCTCAATTTCTCACTAATTATGATCTTAGACTCTGCATTTCCTGGAGCTCATTTCTCTGTGATTGACTGCTCTCTGTATCTGAAACAGGACTATTCTAAATTTGCACAAGTATTAAGTCCTTTCTCCAAATACATTTATAGAAGTTCACATTCTGTGGCCACCCATAATTCCAGCACCTTGCTCTTCTATAAAAGTTTCTTTTTAAATTAGCAGAAACTCTGTGGAAACCAGACCACATCTGAAATAAAACAAACTCCATTACCTGTATCTTTTCTAGATTCCATTATTTTTGGTCTTTATTTGCCTACTATCACATTTTTATTAAGTTTAATTTCTGTTGTTATGTTCTCATAGGGAAGCACCATCCATGTGGAACAGCCCATTCATCAGTAATCTAGTTGCCTTCTTTTTCAGTGTTAAGACCCTAGGCATTGAGGTAGCTGGACAATTTCTAAAGTTTCCTCCTTTATAGTTCCTGAGTTGAAACGTCTCATTTATAAATGCATCTCAGAGAAAAGACTTTATGGGAGAATCCTACCCTTTGACTGAAAAAAGCTTAGGCTTTGGAGAATTGAGAAAAGAGAATTGAGCAGACCCATGGTGTAATGGAACAATAATACCATATACAAATACAATAGAGGTTGTTTTTTAGTAAAGAAACAACCTTGCCCTTATAGCAATCAAGTCCTATCAAGAATGTGAGGCTCAGAAGACTGCTTAGGACTAAATTTGAAAATCTGAGTCTGTGAATACTTATGCTTTTTAGTTTTGAGATTTTTTTTTTTTTATATCCGCATTTGGATTAAAAGAAAAAGGGTGTCTCAGCTTTGAGTCCTTAAAAAAGAGGTGAAAAATATTTCCTATCCCCATATCATAAAAAGTAAAAGTAACATAAAAAAGTACAGGAATCAACTCACAGACAGAGAAGCCTGAGCATTCAGCTGAAAAATAAATAAAAAAAAGAATGGTCATGAAGACTTTCACCTTCTCAAAAGCCTTCCTTTCCACCAGCTCTCTCTTTTTTCCCTTTTTCTCTCTTCCCCTCCCCTATTATGCATTCCTGCATACACACACATATCCCCCACCCCATTCCCACCTTCCCCTCCCCCCTCACAAAACCAAACACACAAACAAACAGAAGTCTAGTAAATTATTCAGGAAGAGATCTCTATTTTTCATCTTCATATCGTTGATAATTTACACCAGCTGGATGGTTTTCTTGCAAAAGCTGAGATATGAAGGAGTGTGGTTTCATTGTGGCAGGCCTAAGAAAGTAACTCGTTATAACACTATTTCATTCACCTGTTACTCTGCAAAGCATCACCCTTCAAATTGTGTTGAAATATTTTGATGTTGCACATACATCAATATTCCAAAGTGACATTAAGGTATTAAATCTCAGTTACACTAAAAAAGGTGGCCCAGACCTTAAAGCACAACGCAGATGAATGCTGTACAATCTGATGAATTAAGAAACCATGGTGTAATATGGCTTTTATTTTGGACTAAAGAAGAATCATGTTTAGTTGATGTTTTCAGGTATAAGAAATCTGTCACGAAATTTATGGTGGAATTGTTGGCTTAACTTTATGGATGAATTGTCCAGCTATTATCACTGAACACTCACAAGGCAGCTACTTTGAAATTGTTTTTATTTTGTTGCTATTTATTAGCAAATAAATACTTGAATAGTGGGATCTATAGTTGAGTTGTGTGAAGTGATATTTTTTCATTTATGATGACTTCAGAAAAATAAGGCACAATCTTTTTTTCTCCAGATAGATAAGTTCAGAATTATTTTGGAAAGGTCAAGAAAATGACTTTCCAACCACAGTAACACTTTTGGGGAATCTGTTTGACACCTCTTCATTTTTATATTAAAGTACTGCTTTTGATGAAAGAAAATGTTTAAAATTAGTGATTTTGTTATATAACATATAGAAGATTTTAATAATTTTTTTCCATACTGGAATACTGTTTGAAATTACTGAATTCACAGCACTTCAGTTGAATTAAATCTGAATTTGTCCTGGTTTTACTTTCTCCCTCCCTCCTGGTGGATGATGCAGCAAAAGCTCTCTCCAGGTCCACTCCTATTTGAATAGACTTCCATTCTATTGGAATGGAAATCTACTCTATTCTAGACCCCACTTCTATTTGAATAGAAGTTTTACTTATTCTAAAAAACCTGTAAATTTGGATAATGTCTTTAATAATGAACAACACTTGAAAATATTTAATTTTCTATGTACATATATAATTGGCTGATGTAATAGTTCTTGATTTGTATTCCCTATGTGATTTCTGGAAATCATTATGTGTTAGTATTGAATTATAATGATTTTTTTTCTCCATATACAATAATTGCATAAAGTTAATATTTCATATGTTTGTATGTGGGTAGAGCATCTACAATAAAGTAATTATTGAACCAGAAATACTAGATATATTGCTGTTGCTCTTTTGAAAAGTACTGCTTTAACTGATACTAAGAGGTGTGTATTTCTAAAATTGTGCTGTTGATTTTATTATCACTGATTTGCTGTAGTAGCACAGCTTGCTCTCTAGTTTTTCTGCACTGCAAGCTTTGTTATTGCTTATACCTCTAACATTCTTGAAGTTTATTTCAATCAAACCTTTTTAGTTAAGGGGTGAATCTGTAAAATTACCGTGTCTAACATCATATGCAATCTTAATGAAAAAAATATATCTGTTAACAGAATAATTTCACTTGATACTGATGACAAAGTTATAGTCTAACAGTTGCTAATGATCTTCTGTTTCCATCTAGATCATTTATTATTCAAAAACCCCAAACCATAACGAAATTATTAAAGTGACTCAGTAATTTTCTAAATTGAAATCTTTCCTGCACCATTAGGTGCTACGTGGAATGCAGATAAGGGTGTTCTGTCTATATCTTTCTCATATGGTGCTTCTATAACTTACCTTTCTTTTGAGAATAGGTTGTCAAGAAAAGAAAACCAGATACTAGGCAGTGATATTGCTTAAAATGTCAACTGATGTTGCTAGCCTGGTAAGATATCAGTACCATGTTTTGTTCCAATTGAGATTGCAAACCTTGCGAAGGCATCACAAATAATTGGTTCTTAGCAAATGGAGATAGATCTAAATACTTTGGGGAGATTGCAGACAGCAACCTGAGTCTGAGGAGGGTAAGGAAAGCTTCTGTAAAAATTATACATCTTTCTTAGGGAGCCTTGAGAAATTCTGTATCTAAGGTCTCTAATATGTAAAGATGAGCATAGAGGCTCAGAGAAATAGACACTTAGGAGTTTGATGATCTCAAACCATTAATATTTCCAACATACAAAATGTGATGTTAATAATTATTACTTCTGATTATTCTATTTTTGCTATTTGTAATTTTAATAATTAATGACTTGTGCAACTTTTCTGGAGCTTATTTTAGCCTACATTTCTATACTGTATAAAAAGGAAAAAATATTCAATAAAATATTTGTTACAGTATTCTATCTGTATTTTACTTATAGCAAATAAGGTTTTCTTCCACCCCTCTTTTCAGTATTCTTCAAACTAAAAAACAGATCAAACTAACAAAAATTTGAAATTTCCCTGAAGAAAATCTAAAAAATCTTCATAACATCTTTCTTCACAGCATAGATTCAGTCTAAAATTGTTGTGGGACCCAAAGCATATTTAGCCCCTCCTCCAAAAGGGAAACCTCTAATCTTCAATCACAAACTATTTTTTCTAGCTCTTACTGCTTGAATTCTTGACCCAATATAACACAATTCTTTTTGTTTTGTAATTAAAACCACATTTCTTATTGATAAATCATATCATACCCTCTCTGTACTGGATCTTCTTCTGTCTTGCTATGCCCTCCTACTGCAAATCGCTTTGACTTTGTCTCAAAGATACAGAACTGTTTTGACAGCTTTCAAGAAAGCTCATTGCATCGATCCTTCTGTGTGACTCCCATTGAAAGGGGAAGAAACAGCAAAAACTAGCCAGGAGGACAATAAGGGTATATCTCAAAACCATTTTCAAGTTGCAGGGCCAAAAAAAACCAAAAAACAGCAAACCCCCAAATCATTGCTAGCAAGTATAAGTATGAATCTACCAAAGTTGATAAAGTTGGTTGGACCAGCCAGTGTCATATGGGGATCTCCCTTGACCTGACTTCTTTCACAAGGTTGTGGGTCCCTCACTGGCATAAAGCAATCTGTAACCCCTTTTGAAGAAACTTATCCTGCAGGTGCCTGTGAACAGGTCTCCAAGTATCTGCTGTGGATGATGGAGTTCATGTTATGGTGTAAGGTGATGTGTTATTTGTGAGAAGAGTGGTCCAAACAATTTCCAGTCAGGATTGCTTTTCCTTTGTTGGAAGGCATGAAGACAGAAGAAATATTTTTTTTTTATTATTTCTTTTCTCTTTATCTGCTTTATACTCTAGCATGCGTGTTTGTTTGTTTTTTTTTAATTTTTCTTCCCTGATCCCCACATAGCTTTTTTTATTCCTCATATACACCCTTGAAGAAAAAAAGGAGGAAGGACAGAAAAAAGTTTGGCAGGGTAAAACTGCAGGAGTAGGTAAACTGTTTTACTACTGAGGTATTGCTGTGGGTTATTGCACTGCTGTTTGGTTTTCCCTCTGTCATTTCTATTTTTTGTATTTTCTGTGGGTTTCCTAATCCTTGATTAGTAGGAGGAGGAGGGAGGAATTGTAGGAGGTTCACATACTGAAAGTACTGGTTTGCTGTTTGATTAAGGAGAAATCTGGATGGCTTCAGTCATTCACAAGCAGAAAATAAAATCTCTTTGCACTGTTTTGTATATCATTTTGTTCAAAATAAATTAGCAGATATAACCAAGCATTCTTTATAATTAATACAGCCATATTTCATTGGTAAACTGTCCTCTTTAATGGCTCGATAGTTAAGGTGCCAAATGTCTGCCAGTGTGAAGGGAAGCTGAATAATATGCATGTGTCCCACCATTCATAGTTGCGTTTTATACAAAGCCAAAGAATCATGGGGGTAATTCAACTACATGTTTAAAACTCTTTTGAGCAAAAAAAGACAGGAATGAAAGGTTGACAGCTAGAAAGATAGGGCCTTGTTTTCTCAGATAATGTGGTCTGGTGATAGGAATGTGTGAATTAAGTGTATTAGTCAAAGACAGTGCAAAGGAGTGCAATAAACTATGTTTTAGGTTGCAAAGCTGCCATTAACTTCCCCAAGGTGATTTTCAATGGGATACAGTTATCCGACTGTGATAAAGCATTTCAGATTAGTGTTGGACCTCTTTGATTTCATTTTGAAATAAAGTAATTTAAAACAAATAACTTTCTCTGTTATCTCCTTTTGCTAACCTTAAAATTATTGCAGTGAGTTCCAAATTGTTTAAGCAATTTCAGTGATTTGTCCTGAATTTTTCAGAAAAATGAAAGTAACAACCATAATAAAATAGAGATCAGCAATCTGTTTACCTCCCTTTACTTTCAATACTTGTCTCCTTAGTGGGGAAATTTTAGAAAATTCTCCTTGGCCTCTTTCTTCTTCCTAGTGCAGTTCTGGATGAGCTTTTTGAATTTTTTTTTTGCACAGAAAGAGTCAAGTGTCATTCTGAGAAAGCCGTCATCTTTGCTCAAGGCTGCTGGTGTCTGAATTTGTATTGTACATTAGCTTTTCCTTATAGGTTTTCAAGGGCCAGCTGTCGGTACTTTATTTCATTTAATTTTGAATACTCTTATTTTATGGCTTGAAGAAACAAGGAAATATGGCTTGTCTGTTTACTTAAAAAAAATAAAAATGAACATCACAGCATAATCACAGCATAAATGTGATTTTTAAGCAGAGGCAATGGGCCTAGAACACCATATTAATAATGATAGAGTGCTGTGCTTTTGGGGCAAATTGTGCTGGCTTTATTCATACAAGATGTTTGGTGGCTTTTGTCTTGAATGCAGTGAAATCGGCACTTCAGGTATAAGGACAACTGCTTTTTTCTAAATACAGTTTTAAGAGGTTTTGTTTTCTTTTGTGTTGTTGATTGTTTTGGGTTTTTTAGTAGAGGATTAAAATGGGACTTGTGAGATCAGAACTCCCCTGTCAGGCTCAGAAGTCTGTAAAATATAAGGCATTCCACTTTTGCTTTTGTGTTCATTTCCGCAGCTGTGAAATGGGAGTAATGCTACCTCCTTTTCCCTAACATTTGGTCTGTGCTGTCTAAAAAATGATCTTACAAAACATCAAGGCAGAGATCCCTTCTGTACTGCTGTACATTAACTGTAGTTGTTAATGAAGAATTGTGAACAAAATCAAGACAGGCATAGATGTCTTTTTATAAGTAAAGCAACTTCATTTGAGGCTGTAGTCTCAAACAGTGCTCTAAAACTTTACATTTTTATTTAAAATGTTGATTTACAAAATTCTTAGCCTATTGCATGCTCTGCAAATTTTACTTAACTTCTTTCAGGCAAGTTGCATAAGCGTCAGTGATTTTCTCAGTGCTGTATTTGCAACTGCTTTAATTAGAAAGATGGACTTTTATACAAGATGGAACTACTTCCTTAAAATAATAGGCTTTATTGATATTACTACTATTAAATGGGAAAGGAATTTTTTTTAACTACTAGCAAAATCTATGGTAACTTTGGGAAAAAATAGATCTTACAGTATACTTTTGGAGTAATCTGAAGTATATATTGTATCCATATAAACTCCAGAATGTGGAATATTAATCCTTCTGTTGAATGATTGTTTTTATTAGTCCTTAGGGGTACATCTTGAACCAATAACCATTAATAAAATAAAACTTAGAGCACTTGAAAACAGATTCTCCAATATTAAAGAATTTGCCTACTTGAGAGTTTAGTTTCCTTGTACTAAGATAACCTTCAACAGCTAATCATCAGATCAAGTTATTACCTTATCAAATTTATCCTTTTATGTTCTTTGTGTATCACCTGGTTTTAGGACAATTAGAAATTAAGAAATAATGCATTACAACCTATTTTTCTACAGTAAAAATGTAGCAATTCATATAATCTGCCCCACCAATACTGAACAACAATAGGTAAATGTGTTGAGAGATACTGCATTATGTCACCTTTTATTCTTCTGCTTCACTGACAGCAAGAATGGTGATAAACAATGAGCCTGATGGACACTGAAATGGGAGCATGATCCCACATCCCAGGGCCTTCATTGCAAACTTCTTTTTCTGTTTCAAGGGAGCTGCAGTTAGAGTGCTTTTGCTGATCACAATTTCAGTAGAGTGGTGTGGGGAGTAAAATGATCCCTAAAGTAAGCACTGGGGGCTTCAGAGGTCAAACCATACACTTTGAAAGTAATCAGCCACTAGTGCAATATTTAAATGTTCATGTTAGCTGCTTTCCTGTGAAATGCTTGATTCAGATTTCCTGTGGTGCCTATATGCAACTCCACCAACTATATGTGCAACAGACTACTCTAGTCTCCAGGTGACAAAGGCTCATTTGTGGCAACATCTGTGCTGTGGAGAAAGGTCATGGTTTTCTAGCAAAGAAAAAAATGAAGAATGCGTTTTTTGTGTGTGTTTACTGCTACTCTTTGAATTTTAGTACTCATGAGCATTATACCATACATAGACTCAGTGCCCCCTAAATCCCAAAGTCTGTTCTGTGCAAGGGGGGAGGTCCCAGATGAAGGTTGGGGCTACCTCCACTCAGCATGCTCACAGAAGATGGTAGAGGTGGGTTTTATCTAAATATCTCTCACCGTCTGCCTGACCCAGGGCCCCCAGTGCCCAAAATTTGGTCCAGAGATGTATAGATACCAGTTTTTTGCTTGGCTCTTTAAAAACAGAAGACATTGTCTTTTTTTTTTTTGCTATAATTTTGTAATATCTCATCCTCCTTCATTTTCTACTGAAACCTATTGCTTTTGAAGTAGGGGAAAAAAACCTCAACTGAAATATCAAATTTTCTATAAGAAGAGAGAACTATTATTCTTCCCAGTTCCTAATTTAGGAAAAAAGAGCAATGAGATCAGAATGCTAGTATCTCTTATGACTTGATTTTTTTCCCCACTGTCATGAGCATGCAACCAAACTATGTGCTGTCCCACACCTTCTAACGTTTAATATAATCTACAGGCCCATCAAACGTCTTAGGGTCATGTAACTATGGGAATTTATTTTCTCTTCTTTCTAAGCTGCCTAGTGTTTTCCTAGTATTCTGGGCCCAGCTATATGTCTTGCATTATGAACTCATCCACGGAAGTCTCCAATGGTTTTAACTAGGGATCTAGATCTACATGGAGCTTTTGTTAAAAGGGTTTGGGTATTTTTTAATGACATCTGATTTTCTAGCAAAAATGTCAAGCACATAATTGCCATTTCAGAGTTTCATAAATCTGAATCAATTAGTAAAAAGAACCCCTTGACCTCATGTCCATGAGCCTTCACAATTCAGTCTAAGTGCTAAGGAGCTATTGGCACATGATATTCAAGCTGAATGATCCTTTTCTTCATTCCTGTTTTCTTGGAACAAGTCTAAATGCAGCTCCCTTTGAATATAAAACCTTGCTAAATTATTTAGTACTACATACCACAGACTGATTAAATTTTGTACAGAGTAGTGAGATTGTTTCCCAGGTAGGTCATCACTCAGTTCAGTTTACCACTTAAAATTTCTTTCATTCTCAGTCAAAATACAGCAAGGGCCATCCATCATTATCACTTTGTCCTTTAATTTTTCTGTCAGCTTTTGTCAAGCTTGAAACAAAAGCCTTTACATTTTTATCAACTGCAGCTATTGTTGTCTGATTTGTTCTCAGTCATTTCAGAATATCGCTTGTGTTTTTACTTTCCAAACAAGTCAAATATTTTCAGTAAGTCAAATCTATCTTTCACATAAGCCCACTAAACCAAACAGAACCATTTCTCATTTCTTTGGAAATGGAGAGTAAAAATGCTTAGGGCCAAATTGGCAGTGAGAGTAAATTGTCCAGGCTCCCTGCACTTAAATGGATGAATGTCTTCTGCCTTAGTAAGAAGAATGTGGCATCAGTTCAAGAAAGAAGGAGAGGAGAACAGGAACTTTTGATCAGGCAGGGCCTGACAGGGTTTTGGGCTGATCTTGTACAACGCCATTCATAAACAGACTACATCTGTGCCTCTGCTAAAGAGCAGCCTTCAGACCAAACGAAGCATTGTGTGCTCCTCCTTTTTCCACTGTCCACTTGCAGTCAGCCATCATATTGCCTGCTGTCTGCCTTTACCTTGCCAGTGCTCATGTATTTGGATGGCATGCTGACAGACAGTAGTGGCCGTGAAGAACACCTTTCTAAAACCTTCTGCATACTTTTCTCTGCATTCACTGAACAGTGACTTTACTTCAGGTTGTCACTGAAAAGAGAGTAGTTCCTAGCTGAGCATTTGTGTCTCAGCTCAAACGCCCCTGTGCCACTAGAGAGAGGTTAGGAACCCATGTCTTTCATTGAAAATCCAATTCAGGTCTTACCTGTATAACCTGTGGCAACATAAGTGTAAAACAGTTGGGACTGGAGTCAGTTACTCCCTTTGGCATGAAGTCTAACCCTTTTCCTATTTTCATCAACTTTTATGGAAACAATTAGTTCCCTGTGAATTATTTGTATTTCAGAGGTAGCAAGGTGATGAAATGAATACCAACTTAAATACGTTCTTGAATTTTTGTCTGAATATCTATCAGCAAACATTCATCTTAGGAGTGAGGTTTTAAAATGAATGGTCGCAATTATTTCTTGACTTCTAGATCTCTGAGCATGCTTTTCCTGTCTTCTTGAGTTCCCCACCTGCAAAATATAGCTATTTTCAGCTTCACAGGAGGCTAAGGATTAATACTTTAGCATTATTGAAATAGCAGTCTAGTGCATTGATTTGGGTATGGCTGCTTGAATTAACAAGCCCACTCTACAAGGCCTCTTGGTCATAACGATCCTTGGTATTTAGTGGCATGAGAGTCATAAACAAAAATTTGTATTCCACTAAATGTGTACAACTAGATTCAGAAATTACAAGGCAAAAATTAAGTTTCACTCCAACACAGGTTTCTTGGGCAGAAGTCTGCAAATCCATTCTGTTAAGTTCCCTTTTGGAACAGGTTCAGCGGAGGGCCACAAAGATGATCAGAGAGCTGGAGCACCTCTCCTTTGAAAACAGGCTGGGAGAGTTGGGGTTGTTCAGCCTGGAGAAGAGAAGGCTCCAGGGAGACCTTATTGCAGCCTTCCAGTACCTAAAGGGGGCCTACAGGAGAGATGGGGAGAGACTCTTTATGAGGGAGTGTTAGAGATAGGACAAAGGGTAATGGTTTTAAACTGAAAGAGGGGAGATTTAGATTAGATATTAGGAAGAAATTCCTTACTGTGAAGGTGGTGAGACACTGGAACATGTTTCCCAGAGAACTTGTGGATGTCCCTTCCCTGGAAGCATTCAAGAGCAGGCTGGATGGGACTTTGAGGAACCTGGTCTACTGGGAGGTGTCCCTGCCCACGGTAGTGGGGTTGGAACTAGATGATCTTTAAGGTCGCTTCCAACCCAAACCATTCTATGATTCTATTATTCTTGACAGAGAGTTCAAGAGGACAAATCTATGTAATCCCTTTGATAGTGTGTTTCTGAGCAGCTGCCATCAGGGACCTCTGGATAACATAGCATGTGCCTCACCAGAAGTATAAGTGCCCTGCAGTAAAAACAATGACCAAAAAGTTCTACAGGATGAGAAACAGTTCAAACTATAATTCCCTTTTCTGGCATGCAGATGAAACAGTGCATCCTCTTTAAAACACAGTCATTCATATGCCTTAAACAAAAGCCTGTGCTGTTGAGTATCAGTTTATACTTGTAGTCTGTCTGATTTTGGGAGCTACCAAACCCGTTCACCTCCTACACCTACAACACATTATGAGAGAAGGAGTACATAACATTACACTGTACATTACTTCTCTTTTTCCTGTAGTGCATATTCTGCGTTGGGTGGGAGGGGGAGGGAGAGGAGGTGTACAATTAAGTCTTTTGAATGTGGGGCTTGGGTGTTTTTTCAGAATGCTAATCTGTGCCTGGATTGGCTGTCCAAAATAGGACTTAAGGACGAGATACAGTCCACAAGTTCCAAAATGTATTTTCTGGAGAGCTGTTCTGTTACATTACACATACTTTCCTGTTGCACACTCTCATGTCATTAAAGAAGTGATTCTACTAGGCAGAGCCTCGAACCTAAGCAGGTATGAATCAGGCATTTCTAGAGTCCGGAGCAGACTTAGATTTCATTGCTTGGGCAATGCAGTGCTGTTCAGGCTGCTCATTCCTGGTTGCTATCTGGTATTGTAGTCTTTGAGAGCAAGTAATTGTAATGCTGTGAGCAAAGCAGACCAACTGCAGTCATTTGCATGATGAATTTCCCCTTACTATGCTAAGAAAGAAACAAAGTCAATGCTATCACTTGTATTTATGTTTCTCTTGAGAACATATGTTTTTCTTTGAGGCTTCTGACAAGCTGCCATTTTGATGTTTGGCATAAGAGTTTTTGACTTTGATCAGGAAACTAATTTCCACACAAGTTTTCATTATTCTTGATGTGATTAGAAAAGATAAATCTATTACATCTATATTAATACATCGGTATATCCTAGTTCTTCTTAACTAGTCTGTTTCCTAGGTAGCCTTTCTTTTAAAATAACAATTTTTTTTGGAAATACTTCAATCAGAAGAGAAATCAGAAAGCAATGAACTTCTGAATTCACCAGTGACTCATTTAAACTTTTATGTGTTAAAATGGGTAGACGGTGTGTTCTCAGAGTGGAAAGCACTGTCATAAAACCATAACTGTATTTGCCAGTTGCAGTTAGCTTGCCATTGCATAGTCTGAAGTAAATGACATAATTGAGAAAAATAATTAATGGAACTAGAAGTTATACTAATTAGGTTTTACGTACAAGACTTGTAAAGCTTTCCAATAAACACAGCTTTTCTTCCTTATGATGTACGGTTTT
The DNA here is from genome assembly GCA_026546715.1 of Gallinago undulata. NCBI lineage: Eukaryota > Metazoa > Chordata > Aves > Charadriiformes > Scolopacidae > Gallinago > Gallinago undulata. Next base: position 97,917,100 of record JAOTQQ010000001.1, on the reverse strand, counting down.
TTTTTTATGTTTTATTTCATTTTCAGGAGATATTTATCAGGGAAGGAGTTTCCCTTTATGAGAAGTAATTGCATAGATCAGTACATATGGCATGTATCTTTTTAACACGTTAATTTATTTCTAATGCTTGTTGTACTCAGTTCTGTTTAATTATCGTAGTACTCACATTCCAGGTAATGTTACCATTTTCCCTAAAGATTAATGTGGCTAGCCTGTGGGATTTCTTAAAAGTCTATTTTAATTTTTCTGATTTGGGAATATTTTGTACTGAGAAACAGATTAAATATCCATGTATCACAAATGAAAGATGCCATTTTCTGATGGTTTCGAAAGTGGAAAATCCCACAAGTATAGATTCCAGAGAGAATAGTTCGGTTGTTTATCAAAAGCAGAGGAATACATAAAATTGTAGGTGACCCAGAGATCTTAACTGACAAGGAGACTTTAAGTGGCAAAATAAACTGTCACCCAGTATGAAAATAAGGTAAGCATGTTAATTTGAAGTCTTAAGAGAGTAATTACACGATGCTGAACTCAATGACCTCATGTCTGAAATTTGTTCTGCGGGGCCCAATACTGTAAAGCTCTGAGCTACTTCAGCTTCCATTGATTTCAGCCAGAATTGATGGTACTCAGATACCAATTGCATTTCTTTCCACAGCAAGAGAAGACAGATCATGGGTCAGATTTTTACTCTTTTATTGCATTGAATAGCACCCTTCAGAAATATTTCCACTGAAGTCAGCATGGAATGGGTTACTTGCCATCAACTGCTAAGAAACTAGTCTTTCTTTTTAAAACCTGCAGTATAAATAATCTGAAAAATGTCAGATGCTTTTTATTTCCTCATGGAAATGCTTTTCTCCAGTTCTCTTCAGGGCTTTTGTTTGTTTGTTCTTTAAAACCTGCAACCACGATAGGCAAAGTGATGCTGGCCTTTATTGCTTTTGGCAGTGTAATCAAAGTATTTTCTGTCTGTACATCTGGTTAAGTTCTGCTCTGAACTGGAGCATTTTGCAACAGACGTTGTTGGTTCCTCTGCAGCAAAGCAGCAGCGTACCTAAGGCTGGCATACCTGCACACAGTTGATCAAAAGCTGAAGGGTTTTGTAGGATGCTGTCATCAGGCCTATGATTTTTTTTCTGTCTTGTGTACACAGGTGTTTTTATTTAATAGTAGTATTATTAGCATTTCTGACTTTTAAGCTGTTTTAGAGACATACTGATGTGTGTATTAATGATAAATTTTAAGTGTTAAGGATGACTGATTGATGACTGTGCCTGCTAATTAGGGTAAAGATTTTGAAATATACTCTGCTCTGGATCTTAGCAGACAACTGTGTCTTAAACAAATGTGTGGGAAGAAGAAAAGCAATCCGGAAAAAGCAGCTCCTATAGTCAGTAGCATTTTCTCCCCTTTTTCCTTCCATTGAGTCTGTCTGAAAGTGGGTGTTTTAACATACAGCCATTTCTCGTTAACATATGTGTGTTTATTTTAGCATGACGGTGTTGTTTTTTCATCTCCCACTCTGACACAGCATGTTTCATCTGTATATGGTTTCTACTATATGAGACATTTAAAATGGCTCAGTGAAGAAATAGATTCTTGTCACTTAAACAGTCACTCTCCAGATCTGTGGAAACTTGGTCATTTTAACAGCGTTTTAAATTCAGTATGCTAGAAGATTGACTATAAAAATTGAGAGTGATATAATGTCAAGAATTTAAGGGTACTCTGCTGTACCCGTAATAATTTATGTTAATCATATTTTAATTTAGTCATTTTTCAACATACTTGTATTTACAAATTAAACCACTATTATGGTTCTCTTTTGTTTGCATGATATGATTTTATTTTATATTTTTTTTTCCACTCACCAGATGTTTTGAACACTTTGCTTCCCACTACTGTCATCCCCTCCCTTACCACTGCAACAGTCACAACCACTGTAGCCTTAACAACCAGCACAACCACATCGGCAACAGCCATCAGCACCAGAGGTACAGTATGCTTCTTTGTTATGGCCTGAAAAACACATTATAAATAGGAAATTATAGGTTTGATTTTTTAAGAAGGATAGAAATTGCTAGAGAGAGGGTTCACACACTTCAATATATATATTTAATAGAATATTCCACAGAATGGTACATGGTTAAGAAAGATTCCATATGACCTTGAATATTTTTATTGCTCTAGCAGTGTGTATGTGAACTTTGACAGGATGCTTAAATTATTTGTATACATTTGCATTTAATTTTTTTAAGGTTAGTAAATTAACTTTAATGTTAAATGCAAGCAAGCTATTTTTAAATAAACATGACCTTTTAAGACTGGTTATTTTGGGTGCTAATGTTTAAAACAAGATAGGTACCTCGGCACTGGAATTCTTGTTGATGCAATCTTGCTTGATAACAAAGAGGCATTGCATTACATCACCCTTGTTAGTCTTTTACAATTTAAGGTATACCTAACTTAGGGGTGTATTTATCTTACTAGAACTAGGGTAAATGAGCTGAAATTTCTCTCTCCCCTCTCACCCCCATCCTGTTGTTTTTTGTCTGTTATTGCTTTTTAAATGTCTCTTGTACTGCTTTCCTTTTTTATGAGTCAGCATAATTTTACTGTTGTATCCAGCAACTGATCAGATAGTTGTTCAATAGCAAAGGTGTGTGTAAGGTTTCACAGATTATCATTCTTCTGAGTAGTTAGTAATCTCTCATGGTGCGTGAAATGGCAGAAGGTTCTTATGTGGTCTGTTGAAGACCTTTGCACAAGGAAAGAGGAAATAATACTCACTTATCACACTGCAAGTATTCACATAATGAGTTATAATTTCTTTCCGGAAGCACTGTTAAGAATCAGCTGTAGTGATCTGCCCAACTTGCAAGAATAAGCTGAGCTAAATACAAGTCCGTTGTATAAACATAGTAGTGGTATCAAATCACCCAACTTCTTCCTCCATATGGCATTGCTATCTTAATATTGTGGCCTTCCTGAAATAAATTGACATCAAACTTGAAATTAAAATTTTAAGCTTTAATATTACTTACAGTGTGAAAAAAATATTGTTCTCTTAGTGAAAAAAATGTTGTAGCAGTCCTTACCCTCCGGATAAAAAAAAAGGATAGACCATGGGTCTATCATGGGTTTGAGCAGCTGCAAGAGGAACATTTCTTGAAAAGCAACAGAATGACAGGACTGTCTTTATAAAAGAGTGTTTTGAGTCAAGCAGTAGAAGTTTCCTGGCTTTCTGAGGGCTTGGATACTGGAAGGACAAAGTCCTTGGTGTGCCATGTCGGTGTCTGCCATCCTCAATGACTTGTTTTCTTCTTATTATGTGGTCATAACTAAACTTTGTTGCTGTTGTGATTGTATATTTAGTCTACCAATGTTATTAAGGCATTCTGTTATGTCCTAAGTGTGGTTTAGGACCTCATTTTCCTTTACTCTGAAGTATTCATTTTCACCATTTGTGTGCCTAGCATCAAGAGAAAGATCTGGAAAAGGAGAAACACTCTTCTGAGCTTCAGCTCTAACACATATGAGAACACATGCAGTGAGATGCTACAATAACAAAAAGATACTGCTTTAAGAGAAAGCAAAAGAAGGAAATCTGGGTGAAGAGGTTCGATCCCTAAAACACGAACACCCACATTTCCCAGAAAAAGAAGTGAATGCAGCAAAATGGTTGAGAAGATGAGACCGTTCCTACCTCAAGGAACTGGTAGATATGGTCTTTTGGGCAGATAATCTCAGAGAAAAAGAAATGTGGGAAGACTGTTTCTTGAAAAGCTTGTACTGAAAGGAAAATGACAGTCTGTCCCAATGCAGAGGATAAATAGGACAGATGTAATAGACTAATGAAGTTGTCTGTCTAACAACAGAAATCAGAAGCCACAAAAATGTGAAGACGTTACTAAAGCATAAGTCATAGAGTATATCAGTGTGGAAGAAACAGGAAACCCGGTATAAAATCAGGAAAAACAAGATGCAAAAGTAATTGCAACTAGCAAGGTGTGAGAAATTTAACAAACCAAAAGGGTTTCTAATGGGGCTGTCACATTGAAAGAAGACCACAAACAGAGACAAATCAAAGAACAAGGACAGGAAGTTTAAAGGTATGTTCTGTGAGGAAGCAGAAAGCACCATTTTGCTTGGTTTTGCTTTCAAAACAGAAAAGTCAATATGACTCTGATAAAGGGTTATTTTTGCAGTTCAATGAGGAAAATGAATCCACTGAATTAGTGGCAAAGGCATTTAGTGGGGAAACTTTCTAAATGCACAGGAGGCGATGACGCAGTGGAGCTATTGAAATTCTATGACTTCCTTCACCCTTGCTCTCTTTAAACACTCTTGATTCTCATGGCAGAGGAAAATGGACAAGGTGCTTTCCTTAGGTCACTTTGTCCCCTGTCTTTCTTGGACCCATAAACAAATAATGTTCATAAACTTAAAGTGAATTTTTGTGAAGTCAGAGTTCTACCATCCTAAAATATTAGACTGAATCTTATCTAGATTATCAGAGCCCCTATAAACCAGAGGTACAAGCTGCATAAGAGTCACTTTGGAGAGGATTAGATTTTTAGTAGTATCTGTTTCTGCTGGAGCAAAAAATACCACATAAACAGGTTTACCTTTGACACTTCTGCTTCTTATTCCAATAAGATTTTTGACATGAAGTAGTATACATGGACATAAAGCTGAGAAGTTATTCATATATGTTCAACTTTCAAAACATTCTTTTTGGGTTGTGTTTTGGCTTCTGGGTATGTGAAAGCAGCATTTCTCTTTATCTTTCTTTATCAGATCTTGTTTGATCTTGCCTTAAAAAATACAGAAGTTCACTCCAGATGATGGGGTAGTAAATACCAATTAATAATATCTTCCAACTGGATTTCCAATAGCTGACATAATAGTCTTGCTGGATGATTTCACTAATTCTGTTCTAAAATTATGACTTGATACTTATGAATCACCTCAGGTAAATTTTATAAGACATTCCTCTCTTCTGCATGACTTTTATTTAGTCCACCTTGAGGATACGTTACTCCACATCCAGTCAGCAGAGATATCATTATAGGAATACGATACAGGATATAAAGAGCCCAGAGAGTCCGTAAATCTATGGCATTTAAAATTATGATGATTGTACTTCATCATTACCAAAAGCTTGAATTAATGGGGAAAAGAAATCTCCAAACTGTCATCAGTTAATTCTGGATCTGTGTGACCCATCTCTGTCTTAATTTGCATGGCATTTAGTAAACAACATGAAAAAAAGTTACTAATCCAGTTGGATGACAGTATGATAATTCATAAACATCCTGTTTAGTCAAACTTTTCAATTTCTCAGACAAATGTATGCTTGCTTTTGTGCTCAGTCCTTTGGGAATTAATTATTCTTTTACTGCTACATTACCTACTAACTCAAAAAAATCTAAACACGATTTGATGCCAGTGAAGAGTATTGCCCTTTATATATTTGTCAAGGGTATCTTAAAGCCTAATAACCATGATGAGGAATGTACAACAAAATGAGAATAAAATGTATGAGAAGAAACAATTTTAGAGTCTACAGAAAGAATAATTATACACTATATGAGTAGTTTCCTATCTATCAGATTTATGTAATATTATTTGTGAAAACTGTGCATGGATCCATGCTAGTGTTCCCTTTTGTGACTGGGAAGAGACACAAGAGGATTGTGGATTTACCCCCACTAGTGAAACAAGGGATGCCTCCCTTGGAGAAACTCCTTGTTAGCATAAAGTTGATTTAAATGCTTCTGTGCCAATCCTTCAAAGTCCTATAGGTGGAGATGGAGTGTGATTAACAGTCTAGGAGACACCACCTCAAGCAAGAACAGCTCTGTTTCTGGATTCACAGAGGAGAAAATCTTGTTCACATAAATGTACATAAAACCCTCCCACAGGCTGGCAGTATGTTCATCACCCCTGTACACGCCCACTGCGATTTTTAAAAATATAAATCCTTTTCCTGTCAAGAAAAAAAAAAGTCAAAGGGGTTATGAAACTTGGTAATTTTGACTTATTCTTATTACTGAGGATTGAAATCTCACCATCCCATCACCACCCCCTCCCCCAAAATAGGTTCAAAAGTAACATTACAAGAGTAACCCAAACTCGGCAGATAGAACCATTCATTTCAATTGCATGCATCAGGGTGATTCAGTCTCAGCTGACTCACTTGTATAATGACTGTACCAGAATGTTCAAAGCTTTATATAGCAACACCTAAAAACATCTCCAGAAGTCATTGTGTATAGCAGAGATATGATGCTGCTCCCAGACAGCTGCATGATGAAGTTCAAGAGTTTATTTCATAGTCAGGGTGACCACAAAGCCAATGAATGTACACATTTATATATGAATGAAATCCCTGCTTTATTATAATCCACTTTACTTTCATTGGTTTTGGCTTTGATATAAAAGAAAGATTTCTTAAATGAGATCTGTGGAGTTAAGTTTAGAAGAAGAGTTTACAGTGGATTAAGGAAGGTTTTGAGCATGTGATCATTTTGAAATCTATTGTGAATTTAATTTAAGTGTGTATATTTTTATTTAATAGCATAAATTTCAACTATCTTAGCTAAAAATGACATTACTTTATTTCCCATTTTTACCTTGGAGTCTATATGGGGGGGGGGGGAGGGGAAGATATGACTAGAATACCTGTTTCGTATTAGTTTAAATGCAGAAACTACTAGGCAGTATTTGTAGTCCTCAGTTTATTTTGTATCAAGAAAATGTTAAGTATTACCAGTTCTTTCCTGGTGATTTCATTTTCCTTTCACAAAATCTGATTAATATAAATTGGCACTTTGAGATATTGACAGAGAAAGAAACAACAAAGCAAGGAAAAGATATTGAACATGTGAAGAACAAGGGACATAAGGGTAAACTTATATCTTAACTATATGCTTACTTGCATTCAACTCTGATAATAAATAAAATGATTGTTGTCTAATGTTAAAAGCAGTTTTGTATGACAGTGTGCTAAAAGCTAGTTGGTTTATATACTACTTTATAGCTGTAGCAGTAGCATAAAATCTAATTTGTGTCTGGTTTTACTCAAACCAGGTAATAAAATTACAACATTGTGGGTTTTATTTCTTCTTTCTCACCTTCCCTTCTCTTACAATAAGCTCCTACTGTTTTATCCAACTTCTAGATTTCCCAGGAGGCCAAACAGTTTGAGGTTCAAAACAACAGTTCTTTAGATTATTTTTTCCCTGCCAGACATTCAAGTAAGCCTTTAGCACCGTTCTTCAAGAACTGCCATCTCTTGATTTTATAATGACTTCTTTCATTACCTTTATTTTTCATTCTGCTTGTTTCCCAGCTGCTTAGAAGGTGTGCTAATAAATCAAGGTAAACCTAAGTAGACCATGATGAAATCCCAAACCTATTTTACAAGCTTCTTTCCCTAAGCCTTGAAACCTCCACGGTTGTCTTTGGTCTGTCTATCTGTTACCCAGGTGAAATATCTGCAAGCTACAGCTGAGAAGTAGTTGAGAAACCTTCCCTAGCCAACATCTGCAACCAGCTAATAGAGAGGTGAGGAATAGAAAGTGCCCTTCCGTTCCTTGGTGCCTGTGTGAGGTAAATAGAGAAGGTCAGGAAGAGAAATGCTGCCCAGTTTCACAAGGTTCGCTACTAGCTAACAGGTACAGAGGGGAGAGGCAGGAGTGTAACACTGTCTGCCTCCTTTTCCGTGTACTCCTTTTCTCTGCTATGAAGGGCTCCTACATTAGAAGAAAAACTCCACAGCTGTGTTTTTGTATGACCTCAGCTCATCAGCAGGCAGGTGGTTCCTTGGGCCAAATCCTAGGTTTAGGTGCAGCAGGGAGGACAAACCCAAAGCAGAGATCTAATATACTCTGAGAGCAGAGAGCAAGTTGGCAAGATTTGAGAGTTGTTGCTTTAGAATCAAACTGTTGAAGTTTCTATATTGAAATATACCTGTTGTGGTGAGATTCAAACATTATGTTCATGGAAATAAGAGGAAATTAGAACCCAGCATTTAAAAAAAAAACAACAAATATTAGGCAATCCTGTGCTCCTCTCTTCTTCTGTGGTACTTGCAAACGCTATGCCATGCACAGGGGAATCCAGAATACTTTTGCACAACATGAGAAAGGAAGGTGAACTGTTGTTAGTTCTGTCCGTTTCTTTGTAGATCCTTCAGTGTTTCTCCTGACTCCTTCAGTATATACAGCTTATTTGGTTTCACTTGTTCTTTAAGTTGCATGACTCTTGCTAATTACTAGAGTTTCTGGGAAGCATTAAAACTGGTACAAAAAAAGAAAAAAAGCTTTATAATGTTGCTACTTAAGTCTATTTTGCCAACTTTTTCTCAAGAAATTATTCTTCTATTGTGTACCTGCCCAATTCTCACGTGTCTGTGCTTTGTCTGGCTCCTTATGTGTTGAACAGGACTTGGAGTTTCTAAAGCTCTACAAGTATATTTTCAAGAGGCTTAATAGTCCACAGTGACCATTTTAGGGGAAACAGAGTATTTGTTGCTTTGCATAAACAACATTTAATTAGGGTTTCATCCGACTGGTCAGGCTTGGTGGTACAATTAATGCTGTGAATTCTCAAAGCTCACAAAATTGAGATCAACAGAGGAGATTGTAACATCTGTTCTAACTCAAACTCTTTCGTTTTTAGGTCTGGTAGATACAGAGCCAGGAAAAGCCTTCTTATAATATCATGAAAGTGGCTTTTGAGAATGTTAGTGCAGTGGATCATGTACACAGATTTCATAGATGCAAAAAAAAATTTAATTTAAATTAAATTTTATTTTTTTTTTAAATTAAATTAGGAGTACTCAGGTGTTCCTCTTATCCTTTAGACCTGTGGTATAAGGCATCTTCCTGCAGCAACAACCAACCCTCCCCAAAGAAACAACCAACTAACCAACCAAAACCCAAAAAAAAAACCAAACTCAAGCAGTATCTTGCCTTATTGACTAGATTCCTACAGATTTGGAAGAGAATTGGAATCATGACAAGCAGTACATGCTCACATGCATAGTGGTCATAGACCACTACAATCATACTAGCTTCAATCAAGAGGCTATTCAAACATAGTATGAAAATAAACTATATATTTTGAAATTAAGATTAGGGATTTTGGATATTGTTGCATCCCCAGAAGATAGCTTCTGTTGGCCCAGAGGAAACAGGACAACATGGCAATAAGCAGTGTAAGACTGTGGTTATGAAAGGAAGCACTTTTTCATGCAGTGTGAAACTAAATGTGAAACTGTATTTCTGAATGCTAAAGAAAATGGAAATAGCCTGAGGTTTATATTGTGAGCCAACCAAAATGAAAACCAAGTTTGTCTGTGTGGAATTCCCAGTCCTCAAATATTTTTAAAGATGCTTTATAGTTGTAATATCAATCCAAGAGTAACCCTCAAGTAGTCAACATGCATAGCATTAAAACAGTCTAGCCACAAGATGAAGACTGTCGTCATTATTATATGTTATTTGGTCATTTTATTCATTAAATGAGGCTGTTGCATTATGGAACAAATAAAGATAGATTTCATACTCTGAATAGTTTGCCATGTAAATGAACATCATAAACGAGACATAGATTACAACACAGGCACACTGAGTGCATGAAAAGAAAGGAAATAGCATAATATCATATATTAGGAACCTGCTCTTTGTGTCTGGAACAAATATTTCTAGTGCTGACAAATCCATCCAGCTGTCAGCTTGCAGTAATGAAGTATGCAACTTAAAAACTACACAATGATTTCAAGCCTTGATGGATTATCACTTAACCCAAAATGCAGTGCTGTAAAGATAAGTATCACAATTGGTTGATGGTCTGATAAAGATTCCATTATATAGCTGGGCTCCAGAGAGGCTTCAGCAATGTGTCAGGAATTCAAACATTCCGAACTTTAGCTCTGATCACACTGGTGTGGTTTTTTTCTACTGCATATGAATTATGCAGTCTAACAGTCTTTATTCTAAGCTAGCAGTACGAGAGATTTTCCAAATTAAGAGTCCCTTCTGCTGGAAGCATGTTCACTGTCTGCAAAGAAAGTCCTTTGCTCTGAGTTCATCCTGAGACTTTCCCTCATGTGCCACAGGCTGTAGGGTCTTAGCACTCCTGCCTAGCGGCCACGTGTAACTAGCAAAAGTACATGGGAAGGACTACTGAAGTAATCAATCAGTATCACCATCTCTATGTAAAGCATAACATAAAAGGCAATACGTGCTGAAGACTGTAACCATACTGACCATTTTCATCTGACCTCTAGTTGAGAGGGGACCTCAGTCAGAACATTTCATACTTTTTATTAGTGTGTAGTTATTTTCAGTACTCGGATGTAAACAAGACATGAAACCCATATAATTCATACTAATTTCATATTCCAGTCATGCTTAATAATTTTCTGACTTTCAAAATAATAATAATAATTAATATTTAGATATTTGTACTTACTGCTTTAAAAGCCAGAATTCCACTGATTTTGAGAGACTTTTAAGATCAAGGATTTACAACTCTGCAAGCAGTTTGTCCTGCAAATTCTCTAAATTAATTTATCGCATCTAGCTGACAGGTAGTTTTGAGGTTTGGATGAATCTGGCTTTTTCCAGTCCAAAGAGAGACAGAGTATTTTTAGTGTATTGTCAGTGTTGCCTGCAGTGCCCCATAAGCTTCAGAATGACCTGCAATTTTATGAAGAATTTCCTTTACATGGTGAAGAATTTCTTCTACAGGACAACAGACTGTAATATCCTTTCTTCTATGTAATACCTTACATATACATAAACTCATTAATTTTCAGTGGGACTATATGTAGTTTAGTATGTTATTCATAGATTGAAGTCTGTAATCTGCTAAATCCAGAGGGACCCACTGGGTCAGTTAGCCTAAATTCTTGTACAGAATCTGCTCTCATAGACTTATAATGAGGAACAGAAACCTTAAAGAGCAACCACCAGAACATATATAGACTTAATTTAGGACCTAAGGAAATTGAGAAGCCACGATTTCCCTTGATATTTCTCATCAGCAGTTAACTATCCTTATTGTTACAAAGTTGAGCCTTGCTTCTCAGTCTTTCAGGTTAACAATGATACATTGATTCTTGTTAAACCTTTCTCCAGTAAAAAGGCTTCTTAATCTATCTGTATTTTCTTCTCAAAAGTGAGTATTTATTAGAAAGACTCTGTAAGTATGCTTTAAATATTATTGTTGGACTTTATTTGAAAGAATTGAATCTATGCTCTTTAGGATCTTTTGGTTGATTTGTTTTAAAGGTGTTTTTAAGGGTTTATTTGATCATGAGTTTTAATGGCAATACAACACTAACAACGAGAGATTAGTCAAATAGTTTCTGTTGAATATGTTTCATTGTTGCTGTATTTATATCAAAGCACAAGGCTAACGTAGTTGTTTGTAGAGAGACATTTATGATATTTAAGGATAGTACCAGTGAAAACCAAGGTCTTTTTTTCTGACATTACCACACGAGGAAGATTTTGGCAGGTTCTGTGCTGTCAGGATACTGATGAAGTGCTTCACTGTTAAAAGCAAAAGTATACAACTAAGTATCATTACAGTTAACAATGACAACTAAAGCAACCGTTCCAGTGTCATGTGGGATGTTAAAAAAAGACTGAAACGACACTGACAAGGTCTAAAAATGAGCAAAGGAAAGAAAAAGAGAGAAAATTGCTTATAGTTTCAAATTTATTGCTAACACCTTTAATAAAAAATGCACGTCTTTCTCACTAACCAGTGAACTAAAGTCATCAACTGTGCCTTTGAAGCTGAAAAGATTACTCTCTCTGCCCTTGGTTTCTCTGACACTCCACTTGAAACACAGTTAATAACTTCCAGTGTGAGCCTCACAAAATACAGAATTGATACTAATTATATTAAGGTTTTTTTGGATGAAAGATGACCTTGGCAAAACTCAAAGCTACAGCATTCCCCGGAACAATAAAATAAAAGCAAAATCTACAAGGAGTGACTCTGGGGGTGATTTAATCTGACCTGTTAATTTTTGCATGTGAGTTTATTCAGACCATGAACGCAGAAAAGGGTATTCTTAAGGTAATATTTTACCATTTTTCAAAGCATTGAAATAAGTTCCCTAGCTATCCCTCTCTTTTGCAGCATTAGGGTGTCTGTTTTGTGTTGAATTTGGAGACCACACCATGGAGAAAACTGGGTGCCATGGTGCTTGGAGAAGGTGCTTGTATGCACGTTTCCCAGGAGTAGCTCCCTCAGGAGAAGATCAGTATGGCTTAGTACTTGGCCTGGGTCTCCTCTCCGACCCATCTGGGGCCCCTCTACAGGATGTCTTACTTTATGTGAGTTATTTTCATTGTGTGGTGTACACGGTGATGAAGGGGCTGAGTAACAGCACCACACAGGTGTGTTTCTGGAGCAGAAAGCCAAGCATGTGCCTTGCACACCTCAGCGCACTGTGCCAAACGCTGAAGATGCAGGGCCCACTGCAGTGGCGGTGCATGTCTTGGCTGCACTTCGCTTATGAGAGTAGGATGAAAGTAGACTTTCCTTGTTGCAACTAAGACAGGAGACTAGAAATATAAAGAGAGCATTGCTGTAGTTCCATTATTTTGGATTCTTAACCAAAAATCTTTTGAGGCTAATATTTTGCTGCAGTATGGCTGTCAAATTGGGTGCAGAGGAGCAGAATCAACAAAGCTGAAGAGAAAAAATCAAATACCAATGTTTTAAAAGATTAGCTTAAAACACACCTTAGAGGAAAGAAGCAGGTCTGGTTTGAAGTCTATGGTATCATAAATGGCTGTACCTAATCACAGCCGAGTTCTTTTTTTCTCATCCTAAAAATTGAGAAAGAGAGAATTACAAACTCATCTACTCTGAGAAATACAGGGTGCAAAGCCTTATTCAGTAACACTTGACTCACTGTTTGGCTGAGTATAAAAGACTGAACAGGAAAGCACAAATGGAAGTGACTGAAAAAATGAAATTCAGAACCAACACAAGGAAGTACTTTTCACTCAAAGAGAAATACAATTTTTCAATTGCCTACTGAGCCAAGTTTGGAATTGGAGGCATTGGGGTCATTAAAGAAGAAGGGAGATACTATTCTGGAGGAACTGTGTTAACCAAGATGACTTGCAATGGGCTGAATGGCCTTTTTTTTCCCCTAAATTTATGTTCTTTTTCAAAAACTTTGATTACAAGTCATCCTGCTGTGATTTAGATAGCATGAATTTGAAAAGAATGTATCAAATCCTTTCAATCAAGATGCCTGGGTTTCTTTCCAGCCTGAATTCTTGCAAGCCTGTAATGGAAAACCATCAGTCAAGGGAAAGAAGTATCAGGAGTAGCAATTTACGTTAATATACAATTTCCTTTTCCAGCATAAAGGGTAAGAGACAAGGATCCTAGGCAACAAAGGCCAGAATATAAATCTTTATGGGAATATGTTATGGGTAGTCAAAAAAAAAAAAAAAAAAAGGAAAAATCACCAAGACTGACAAATCCCCAAGGCTGACAATTTAAGGAAGCCATTCTATTTATTTTATATACTTCTTTTCTCATGTCTAACAAGTCCCTACTGTATACACATCTGGTCATGAACTGCATTCAACACCCTACAGAGAAGAGACAAGTTACATTTTAACGAATTCAAAGTGCCTTATTGGTCTTTAGCATTGACTTTGGACCAGGTCCCTGGACATACTTGACAGAAGCTAACTTTTATGACTATATTAATTCATTAGAGAATGGAACTTCATAGAAGGTTAACATGTAACGTCTTTTGGTGTAGTTTTCAATACAGACCTTAGAGGAACACTTTTAATGTTTAGGTTTGAGTTAGACTCAGTTACTCTCTCCAGTGCAGGAATTCACTCTGTTCCTGGGCTGAATTTCATTCTTGGGCATACTTTGAAATTCTTTGGCACAATTACTGCCATCAGTCCTGAACTTGTTTGTCCCCTACAGTGCAGTTTTGTTAGTGTGAGTGCTGGGTTCTATTGTATGTGGGCATCCGTATGTCAGATTATCTTTTTTTTTTATTTTTTTTTTTATTTTTTTTTATTTATTTAGACAAAGTCTGTTTTATGAAACAATAGCATCCCTGGGTTATTTAAGTTTTTAAGGGTTGCTTGATTCCAGAGCTTCCAGTTCAACTCAGAAGCATCTATTCCCAATATTTCTGGAGTTAGTAATGCTAAGAAGAAATTAGTCTTTTATTACAATCAGGTTGGCTCTCCTCCACCAGAAGACCTTGTGCCAAGTAATTTTTGTGTGGTTTTATAGATTACCGGTCCCTATGGAACTTTTTTGTTGTTGTTGTTATCATAAGTCCCTGTATTATAGCATGGCTGTGGGGAAGTGTACTAATTGTTTTTGTGTGATTCAAGTGTACGCTTTTTTAATTCCTAGTGCTTTTGAATGGTATCCACTAATTCTTACCAAATAATTCTTGTGGAAAAATAGCACTGCAAAGTGCTATTATGACACTCTGAGATTTTAGTTTTGATTTCCCATGCAGAATGTCCTTCTCTAAATTTATTATGAAATATGAGTGAACTGTTGGATTTTTACATAATTCTAAATCCTTCTCAAATAAACAGTTAGGGGAATAGCTCATGCACAAGAGAAACTCATAGTAGTGTATGGTTGCCTTAATCACCATAATAAAATAGATGGGTTGTATGCAGTGCAAAGCATCTTGCTTTTGGTATATTTCCAGTGTTACAGAGAAATTAAGAACATCAGGAAAGTTCAAGAGCAGGAAATTTTTTCTTCTGTTTTTATAGACACTGCTTGCATGCACTTATATATAATAACAGAATAAATAATGTTCATCAGAAGAATAACACATTGGTCAGTCTAAAAAACATTTTTTAATGTGTCTGTTTTATTTAAAAGGTGATGAACTGTTAAGCTATCTGTTCTGAAGACAGAACACAATGAGCATATTCTAGGGCTTTGGTTGTTAATGCTGCTGAAATACTTTCAGGAATTAATTTTTTTGCCCTTTTTTTACTGTTGAAAATATATCTGAGTTTTCTTATGTTACAGTCTACTAACTCCGTTTATACTGTCCCAATTTCTAGTCTGTCTGAACAACTTTCAAAATCTGAACATATTAAAACATTGTGTGAAGAATTCTGACTCTATGGTGAATGCGTGACAACACTTGAGCTCAGTTCTGTATTCAGACACGAGCCTAAATCACCTTTTTTATCTCAGTGTAAACAAAAATTAAGCATGCTCATCAGCTAGCATGTGCTTTAAATGGAATCATACACAACACAGTCTTCATTCTATTCAGGAATCATCTGATTAGGGTTTTTTAGGATTAGAAATGTTTTAAATCCTTCTCTGTTTTATGACTTGATGGCTACAGAGTGGTGCTGATAATTCTTCATGCTTTCACAAAATTTAGTGGAGAACACAGTGTAAACTTTTAATGAATGTTTAAAATCACAGGTGTCTCAAATTGAATAGGTCTGTCATTGGCGAAACAGATGGTTGAGGAAGGCAATAGGAGAAACAAAGCTGGAGAAATGAAAGAAAATTAGTGGCTTCATATTCACTAGAATCTTCTGTGCATAGTAACCTCTCCAAGTTTCCTATTGTAGTCCATTTCAGCCTTATATTTCTCCATCACATTTTTTTTTTTTATTATCACACTTTTTTTTTTTTTAATAGAACTTTTATTATTGATTACCTGATTTTAAAAAGGAAGGATTTTGGATATGCCCATATTTAAATTGCTGTATTCATCCAGAGTCTTAGAATGGACGTAAATTGATCAAACTGAGGATTGGCTAACTCTGGGTCTGTCTAGTGTGAAGAAAAGGAGGCTGAGGGGCAACATCATTGTTCTCTACAGCTTCCTGACGAGGGGACACAGAGAGGGAGGTGCTGCTCTCTTCTCCCTAGTATCCAGTGATAGGATGTGTGAGAATGGTTCAAAGCTGCACCAGGGGAGGTGTCTAAGAGGATTTGGACAATGCTTTTAATAAAATGCTTTAACTGTTTGTCAGACCTGATGTAGTCAGGCAGCTGGACTAGATGATTGTTGTAGGTTCCTTCCACTTTGACTATCTATTCTATTCTATTCTATTCTATTCTATTCTATTCTATTCTATTCTATCATACCCTATCCTGTTCTTCCTTAAGATTTATATCATGGTAGCCACTGCAGATACCAGATGTTGCACTAGAGCTCACAAACCTCCACTTTAGATAGATTTTCATGTGTGATATTAAATGTAAAACTTAGGTCTTTTCAGGAATCTAAGTCATCTTTCCTTCTAAATAAATTATAATCAAATGATTCAAGTTGTAAAATAATATAGTGTAATTAGAAAAAAATACACACAAACATTTACAAGTGTTACGGTCATATGTGTGTTGATGGATTCCTTCTATATATGGGTGTTTTATATATATAAAAGCTAATTTAATTCTCTTTAGAAGTGTTGGTAGATGATAATTTATATTGTGTTCAAAAGATTAATATTGGAAAAGTGCAGGTTTTTTTAGCCATATTGCAATATTAACAGTATCATAAATGAAGCCTTCTGGAAAGGGGAGAAATGAAAATGGTAGTCAGATATTCTCAGAGTTAGTCTTGGTTGGTTGAAAGTTCCAAAAATCAGCTTTATTCATCCTGAACAACTGAAATGTAACTTCTAGCTTCAGATCTTGGTCAAAAATAACTGTGGATCATTTATTTATTAGTGAATGTAGTAAATGTGTTGGAATTTCCCAGATTATTTATTTTCTGTCAAAAAAAGGTGTAGTAAAGTTATGCAGGGAAAAGATTAGAAAGGCTAAAGCTCAGCTAGAACTTAACCTGGCCTTGGATGTTAAAAACAATAAAAATAATTTCTATAAATATATTAATAGCAAGAGGAGGACTCGGGAGAACCTCCACTCTCTCCTGGATATGGGAGGTAACAG
>JAOTQQ010000001.1:97829018-97900020 GCA_026546715.1 Gallinago undulata | reverse complement strand
GGATGTGGTGGGGTTTTTTCCTTGGTTTTTTTTTTTTTTTTTTTTTTTTTTTGGTTGGTTGGACTAGATGATCTTAAAAGGTCCCTTCCAACCTAAGTGATTCTGTGATTCTGTGAAAAAGCCTGTTCCTTATTTAATTTTTAATTAATTGACCTTTGTCAATACATTTATTCTTTCCATCAGCATCTTGTATCTTAAGATCTCAGTTTTATCCTCTGATATTTCATTAGCATTAATTACTATCTTTGCATTGTCTGTATCTCAGCGAAAGAAAAATATAGATGAAAACATAGAAATAAAAGTATGCAGCACTGAAAAAAAGTGGGTTTTTTAAGAATGTGGCAATAAGTACCATCAAATGCATGATGACCGCTAACTATTGCAGGAATGTGAACTAATCCTGACTGCATTCCACAGCTATTCTTTCAGCAATCAAAACCAAAATGATGTATCAGCAACAGCGCTGTGCTGCATTGGAAGCACTACTTACATACATAGTAGGGCAAAAGCAATAGAAAGAATTAGGGCTTGCAATCTAGCAGTGTTATTCAGTCTGAACTTTATAGCTGATATCTTTGTGTCAGGCCTGTAGTGAAATCTTAAGAACTTTTCATCACTTTTACATGACATTAAACATACATTACAATTGCACGTTAATTGAATTTATTTGTGACTAATAGTGCAGTATGTTGTTAACACTAACATTTTGGTAAGTGCCCTCCTATGATCTGTGATTTCTTGTCTTGTGAACAAATGTCATTAATCAGGCTGTAGATACCTGCAAAAACTTACCTGCAAACATTGTTATGAGCAATCCCATGGAAATCAGGGAAGCGACATCTTTTTTTTGTATGTGTGCATGTGTGTCTTTGGGAGATTAGGACCATGTTTAACATTAGGGCTAAACACTGTTCTTTGACCTTCTGTCAGGAAGGTTTATTTGGAAAGCTGTGTAACAGGCACTGCTTTGTAATCATGCCCAAATATTCCATTAATTTGATTGTATTTTTTCACTTATTCATCACATACTGAGACAAGTAGAAAAAAAAGAGGTTTTTGGTTTGTTCTTTTTTCTTGGCACTCAGTCTGTGTTATTATAGATAAATAATTTTCATGATAAGGTTAAAGCATTTATATTGTTATGCACTTATCAAGCATTTACTCTATTTGCTTATTTTATGTAACACTTCACAACTTTGATAAGATGTGAATATTAAGATAAGACCCAAATTCTGTCTGAAGTGTCCATAGAACCTGCTTCAAAGAAAGAAAAAGTAATAGGATTTCAAATTTTTACTTGTTTTCAAAATATATATCTGAACATCTGCAGTACCATAGTAGATAATGCTAAATATTACTCCTACTAGACAGCAATAGTATAACTGTATTTTTATGACAAAAATTTAAAATAAATTAAAACTATGTGCTCATATGCTGACCAGTCCCCATTCCCATTTCACAGATCTTTTATGCAGTGAGTATTTAACAAAAAATGCATTCTTACTTTGTAATTCACATAACCTTTGAAATCACTTCTATGATAAAATTATGAAAGATTTATAATTTTCAGTGTCAGAGTAGTTATAGAAGTCTACTAGAGATTATGCATATTTTTCCTTCATGTACTAAGGGGATAATCCCCCCTTACCCCTCCTGCCCAGTAGTGCTGTTTTTACAAGCCACTTGTAAAATAACTTGAGATCATTCAAGATTGTGAATAGTCCTTTGTTTGCTATCTGAAGTGCTACTAATTTCACTACCAAGAAACAAGCCATAGGGACCAGCTGTGTCATTGACAGTCATTTCACCCCACAGTGGTCTTGCCCTTTGCTGGGGATAGAAAGGATGACTGCCAAGCGGAGGGAGGAGGAGGAAGAGTGGACTGCACTGTTCAGGGAGAGGCCACTAAACGAAAAGACGTGACCATTATGGGCACGTGCCATT
The DNA here is from genome assembly GCA_026546715.1 of Gallinago undulata. Taxonomy (NCBI): domain Eukaryota; kingdom Metazoa; phylum Chordata; class Aves; order Charadriiformes; family Scolopacidae; genus Gallinago; species Gallinago undulata. Next base: position 97,898,076 of record JAOTQQ010000001.1, on the reverse strand, counting down.
TAACTACGAAATTTTGTAGAATAGCAATGTACAGTTGCAGAAGCAATCTACTGAAATTAGTAAAAGTGATAAGTGTGAGTGATGTGCTTGTTCTAAAAAACCAAAGCAACTGTACACACTTGAACAGTGAATGTGAGGTCTGAATGAGCTGCTGATAGTACTTTGTAAAGAGATTGTGGGTCGTTGTAGCTAGTTCTTTGAAAACATGTCAAGATTCAGTGACAATACAGAGAGGCATGTAAAATGGTGGCACCAGAAGAGTAAGAAACCCAAATAGAAACCGTTGCCATGTCAGTGCATAAATCTACGGTGCACCTGAAATAGTGCACCTTATGGTGTGGCTTAATACCACACCTCTGCAACAGAAAGACTGCATGAAGTTCTGGTTATCCGGCCTAAAAGAGATATGATAGAAATGAGAAAAAAAATGTGAGAAGGGTGGCTGGTGTTTGAAAATGGTGTCTGTGCTGAGAGATTAAACAGACTAGCACTCTTCAGCTTGGAAAAGAGGTAGCTGGAAAGAGAGGTGTTAGCAGTTAAATTAAATTACAAATGACATGAAAAAAAGTGAATGATGTGAATACAGTCACCAATGCAGAAAGTTTCTAGACTCTGAAGTTGGAAAATGGGTAAGTGAAGAAGGGGAACTTCACATATTCCATTTTTTTTTTTCTGGTTGTAAATGAAATTAGACTAGATTGTGATGTTTTCTGATCTGCTGTACCTCTTCTTATATTCTAAGATTTTTCTGCACAGGAAAAAAAATTGCAAAATTGATTTTCATTTAAGTAAATAAAAGAATATCAAACTTGTATGATAGCTATAGTATTATTAAAATTAATATAATTGTTAAATAAAAAAGGGTCTTTATAACTGTTATGTTATTGACTAAGATAACTATAGACTACAAGGCTATTTTTGTTACATCATTAAGGAAAGTAAACTTGAATGTATTAATTTAATAACCACAAATAAAAATACTAAAATACTAGATAACTATGTGGAGCACCTGAGGGAACTGGAGTTGTTTAACCTGGAGGAAAGAAGGCTGAGTGGAGACCTTATTGCTTTCTCCAACTACCTTCAGTTGGTCTCTTTTTCCAAGTAATAAGTGATAGGACAAGAGGAAATGGCCTCAAGTTGCTCCAGGGTATGTTTAGATTGGATATTAGGAAAAATTTCTTCACTGAAAGGGTTATCAAACATTGGAACAGGCTGCCCAGGGAAGTGTTCCTGGAGGAATTTAAAAGACGGGTAGGCGTGGTGCTTAGGGACATGGTTTTGGCACTGTTGGGTTAATGGTTGGATTCGATGATCTTAATGGTCCCTTCCAATCTAGATGGTTTTATGATTCTATGATTAGATCAGAACTGTAATATCCTTCTAGTTTAATATATTTTAGTCAATCTAAATCTCCTAACAATATAATTTACTATTAAAAATTTCTGATGTGCAAACCATGTAAATGTGCTTCTACCCATATCAAAGTTCACTTACTACAGTAAACATAGGTAAAAATCATTTGACACAAATCTTACAAAATCAGACCAAGTCAGCGATCATTACACAAATCATCAAGATTTTCAAGAACTACCGTGTCCCTGTTCTTCTCATGAACTAGCTATTCAGAAATTTGTATTGACTTGTGATAATTTTAGAAGAGGCTTCCTATAATTTTTTGGCAAAATGTGGTTTAACATGGAGAAACAAAGCCTTCTGGAGAAATACCTTCATGTAACATGGGACCATTTTTGTTATCCTGCTCATTGTGGCTCTAGATGTACCTGGAAAATGTATCTGTGATTTGAGTACATAGTGTGTTTGGAATCCTAAACCAAAACCGTTCTCATTGTCTGGTAAAAAGAAAAAGCAGTTACAGTTTCAATTGGCATCTGTCTCGCTACAAACTAGTAAAGGTAGATTTTTTAAGTAGTCTATAATTCTTTGAAAGATCATTTTTACAAAGCCACATTTATCTACCTGTATTTTAATTAGGCCTCAACCCTGAAAGCATAAAAGTAAACGGGCATCTTATTATGCACATGCTCATAACAGTAAAGTACTTCGTGCTTTCCTGAAAGGTGCTTTCGAATCAAGTGTGTCTTCTCTAACTGTTACAAAATTTTCAAGTTTTCTCCCCTAAATTTAAGATTTTATTTGTAAGCAAGCCCAAAAAAGTCTAATGATCATGAAGGAGGTGGAGATGCTTGAGAGTGCAAGTTCATTCTCCCATTATCTCAATAAATAATAGTGATGTAGCACATCTTAACAAAATGAATTACAAATTTAAACTTATTGTGAAGTCCCACAGTTTCAATGAAATTATAAAATCATAAAACTCAAGTTACGAGTTTCCTGATAATGGAACTACAAATTATCAATGAAAAAAGCATTTACTTATCCTACTATATCTTTTAATTTATCAGAAAAAAAATACCATAACACAGAGAATGCTCATTGGATGTGACTCTTGCTGCTATAAGGGAAAAAATAATGTTTCTTCATGGCCAGATACTGTGTGAGTTCAGTGGTAAAATGAATGTCAAACTAACGGGCAATAGCACTGCTATAAACCTACAAGTCTAAAATACTGTGTATGTACAAAGAAATATTGTGTGGGTGACTCAAGGTTTTAATATCAGCAATGGTTCTATAATTAAAAATAGTAGTAGGGGAAACTTAAAGACCATATGTTATAATAATGGTAGGAATAGGAAACATAAAGGATATAGAGGGCTGATACAAATTCAGATTTTAAAACCATGGGTAAAAATACTAAAAATTTCAAGATGATTAAATCACAACTATTATAACCCTCTACCTTAATCAAATGTAGTTAAGCTAAATCTTCTAGTAGTATAATTTGCTGTTAAAACCTTACTGATATACAGACCATGTAAATATGCTGCTATCCATATCAAAGTTCATCTACCACAGCAAACATAAGTAAAACATTTGGTATAGTTCTTACAAAATCAGAGTTAATTGGTGATCATTACACAAATCTAAATTTGAGTGTCATACCAATGAGGGCAGATTTATATGAGCATGAAATACATTGTGAATAATTTATACCTATCCATTGTCTTTCCCAGCAAAAATCCCCAAGATTCTATATTCAGAAGTACGAAATCCATAAATGAAGGCAGAAAAATAAGGATCTTATATCGCCGATTAAAGAAAATAATGAATATGGTGAGGGTTTGTGGTGTGTTTATTGGTTGTTTTTTTTTTTTGCTTTGGGAAAAAAGAGCCATGGAATTAGAGGCTTTTCATTGGCCTTTTTTCTTCTGGTGATATATGTAAAACTCAGACTGATTTTCATGTTCAGGAGCACTCCTAGAAAGGTCATGTAGCAAAGATGATGGTCTTCAGATCTGAGGTGCACCAACAGAGCTCCTATAGCTTATTGTCTTGAATGAGTAAGCACTGGAAACTGGCACCCAGCTGAAGCTGTGTCCTGGTTCTTCCCTCAGAGAGCAAGGAGAGGCGTACTCCTCTGTAGGTCCCAAGCTGTAACCCTGCTGTAGGGTAGCAATGAAGCTACTGCAGTCCTTGTCACCACCATGCCATTTCCAATTTCCACTTTTACTGAAATGCTGGATGTGAAACTCTAGCTAACTAAAAGGATACGTATCCTGGTCAGTCAACCCTACTCCCTCTGATACTTAGTAGGAGAAAGCACAGTTGATTAATATCCAGTCATAAATCAGAAACATGACTTTTAGCCCTGAAAATGTAAAAGCACATGGATTTTACTCTTCTTTATCAATACTAACCCATTTATAAGTGAGAGAAGAATCACTGGAAACAATTAGAGAGGCGTCAACAGGTAGAAGTTAATGATCTGTGTAGACATTCTCATCCGAATGATTTAGTTTTACATACCCTGAGCAGGGTCCTTGCTGCTACACATTGGTGAAGGCTGTTGTATTAGAGGAGTTTACAACACTCAAGCCTTATGAGTCTAACCTAGTAACTCCATGTATCAAAAATCATGCATGTTACATTGAATATGTGAGGGAACATTCAGGTTTGGATTGTTTGGGAGAGTTAGGGTGGGTAGAAGGTTGAAGAATGTATAGAGGTGATTCCTGGCCCACCCATAATATGTATACTAATTACATCTTCTGGAGTAATGCAGAAGATGCTTGAAGTATATTAAAGAATATATAGCAAACATATAACAGCGCTTCTATTCCACTAGATGATGCAGAGAACACTGCCTCTGTGTGTATATTGAGGCAGTTGAACTCAGCATACACACTTAAGGCATACTTTTGTTTGCAATAGGGATGTTAAAGTTTCATTTCAGCAGAGTCTCTTGCCTGCTTCAGGCAAAAATTGGAATCCTGGCTTGGTCCCAACAACTTGAAAAGAATCTGATGCCTATACAAATATACATAATGGCAGTCTTAATCATTAGGAATTATGTTATTTTTCTGTTTCTCCAGTAATGTTTCATAATGAATCAAAATGAGCTAGATGCTTTGCTGGTAGTTTGAATACTAATTAAATGGAGACCTTCAGCAGTTTGTGACCACTTCTAATGCTTCTAATTTCTGTTTGTTTATATTTCTGTTTATCAGTGAGGCTTGTGTTGTAGAAAACCCCAGCATGACAGAGGAATCTTAATTTCCTGCACTTTCTTTAATTTTTATAAGTCAAGCTTCCAAATCTACAGTAAACTCTTCCTGCTCAGACATCAGTGCAACTCAGACTATGCCAACAGGGTTTTCATCTCCCAGAAGTAGGGATTCAGAATATTAAGCAGTTCAGAGTAGGATTTACAAGGATTTTACCTGCCTAGTTGCCCCATCATTTTCTCACTACTTTTCTTCAGTTTTGCTTCAATGGACAGAAAACGAGATTCTTTGAAAACAGAAAGAATTTAGCAACAGCAAAGCAACCAACTAATGGGGGAAAGAGAAAGAAAAATGGAAGAAACATTCTAAAGTATATATTGTTTGTCCATCTGTTTTTTCCTAATCATACAACAGTGAATAGAGCATTGGCTAATATTCTGGCTTGAAATCTTGTTTTGCTAGTTGAAGTTTCCTGTTGATTTAATAGGGGCTGAGTTTCACCATTGTAGATACTCCCATCCTTGCTCTTCTCAATGAAGATGTCATTTCATGTCTCTGCATCCTCTTTTTGATAACATTAAATACTTAGGAACACACGCAAAATATGAAACGGAACCCATGAGCTTGGTTGTGCCATTGATGGTTTAAGTGTTTCAGCTGATGAACAGGGCAAAGTTCAGATCTGTTTCCCTATTAGGAGGAGGCAGCTCTTGAAATGTGAGGGAGGGACTCAGCTGTTCTGTGCACAAGCAGGCTGCATTTTGCACACCAAAGAAACAGGAGCATTTCCTAAATCTCAGACTCTCCTTTAGTGGTGTTCAAGTAGAAAATCAAAGATTCACAGGGATATACAAGCACATATTTTGTTTCACTAGTGGTATGCATCTGTTTTTCAATGCCATAAGCATAGAAATGGGTAATACTGCAATCCAGAGAAAGTTGTATCTTATTTCTTATCACTATTTAAAGAATCCCTTGTAGGTTTTTTTAAATGGTGTGTAAAGAGACAGCATTTGGAGGAAGAAAGAACAAGACCAGTTTATAATACTAATTCTAATTTTGCTGAATGATAAAGAGAAATGTATATGTAAAATAAAACTGGTACTCCTACCTCTACTACTGGTAACAATGGCAATAACTAAGAGAAGGGCATGCTCATTTTAATTCATTATTCTTTTAAGCAATCTCTGATAATCTGCTTTTCCTTTCCCCATCCCTACCACAGAGAGAGAAGAAATGTATACATTACATTTTCTTGATCCTGGTTGGCTTAATCCACAGGCACAAAAACTCCTCCTGCTGAATTTTAGAGCATTCTATAGGAATTACCTATAGGAATTTTAGAGCATTCTTATATAAATTACCACAAATCAGAGAGCCTGGCTGCATCTCTATGATTCCAAATTGTTTATGAAAAAAGTGATCATAAAATGTTCCCATTGTTTATGGGAAAACTGGAAGGAAAGAGGGTTTTGTTCATGGAGCAGATTCTTTCCCCCCTTTCCCAGTCTTTCCAGTCTCTTCTGTTTCTTTAAAATCTCTTAGAATATTTTATTTATGTACTTGTATCAAAGATGTGAATAAGCACATCATGCTGTAAAGAAAAACAAGGCTTTGCTTTTTCTGAAATTTCCACAACCAGCATAACATCTCTTTTGTCATAATTGATTTTCAAGTTTGTTTAAAATGTTGCACAAGGCGTAACCTATTGAAATGAGTCATCTAGTTTTCATGGTGTTCTGGGAATAAAAGGTTCCTGTACAATTCAGGTATAAAACCACTATTAAAATGTTAGCACTAGAATAACTCTCCCTAAACATGTTGAAAATTAAGTTTGATTTTTTGATTTGAAAGAATAGTTCAACTCACCATCAATTACAGTCAGAGCTTGTTATGTTTGTGCTGTTATAATTATCAGTCCTTTTATGTCTTGGGTCTTTTTTGTAGCTCTTTGGAAGAATATTTCAGTTTTGATGCACAGCTGCTTGTTTCACACAGGTTCTACCTTAAAAAAAATATATCTGATATCAAAATGCTGTTGTCAGCTACAGAAAGCAATCACAGACACCATTTTTTATGTTTTCTCAAAAGGCGCATATGAGACATTTCAAAGTGTTGTATTGGAGTGTTTCACAGCATTCATTTTGTTCTATTTAAGCAGCCCCCTGAACTGGTACTCTCGATGTGTCATGGATCACATACACATTGTTGCTTCTTTAAAGGACAGAACTCTGAAATTCTTACACTGTATGGTATGTTATTCCTCAGATAATCCTTAATATCGTCCTATGTGGCTGTTGGCATATGAAGAGGAGGAATAATTTGAAGACAGAGTCTAAGAACTGCGAGTTAAAAGGAGAGACTTTCTGTAGCAGTTCCCTCAGTATCTGTTTCTGTGTATGAGTCTATGGACTACATATTCAGGTTTTTAATATTTTCCTTCACGTGTCATCTTTTAAACAAGGATTTCTGCAATAGCTGTTGATAAAGCTGGTCTCGTATCCAAAAAATCTCCAGTCCAGAAAAAAGCATTGTACCAAAATGTGCAATTTGAAATAATAAATATTATCCTTCCTGAAATTCTGCTGCTCAGGCTTGGCTGCTGCCAACATACCAGCATAAGTGTTCTTTCCTGCCAGGCTGAAAATACTTCCTTGAGTTTGTTGTCTGCTCTGAGATAATGGGACAGATTTCTATTATAGATTATAAATCTGGTTCAAAAAGTCTTCTCGATAATACTGTGTTTAAATACATGCTAGGCCATAACGTAAATATATGCATGAGATAAATACATGTTCAGTGCTTTTCAGAGTGTTTTCTGTATTCTTTGTATTAAGAAGAAACGCAGCTTTGACCATACTGCACACAAAGGAGGTCCTGGAAGTAGTCTGTATGGCTGAGAAACCTGTCTATCAGCCAACAGCCCTTAGTAGTAGTTTTAAGTTGTTTAAAATATTTAAGAGCTTTAAAGGTGCATTGATTCAGGTGAGAGGAAGTCTGCATCCTTGGATACTGAAGTAAAGCAAGCATGAAGCATACACAATGTTAAACTCTTTATGGTTAAGCCTCTGATGAGGGCCTCAGTCATGATAGTATTTATTTGAAGGGTTGGCTGGTATAGTTCTTTATGGACATAATGGAAAACCAAAGCAATTTTTTCATTTGGGCAACTTTTGTTTCCAGTATATTTCAGGAAAAAGAAAGTCAACTTCTTTCCTCTGCATCTGTTCTGTGAAATGACAGATATCTCTTCTGGCAAAAAAAAAAAAAAAAAAATCTTGCAGTAAAGCTTTTCAAGCTTTATTCAAGACAATAAAGCTTGAAAGGTAAATAAAGCTTGAAAAGCAGACATTTCAAAGAACAAATCTAAACAACATTAGACAATGTGATTGTCCTGGTTTTGGCCAGATTGGCCAATCAAAATGGCTTCTCCCCTCTCCCTCTCCAAAGAGAGGAGAGGAAGAAATAAAGATATTTATGAGTTTAGAAAAAAACTAAACTACTTTAATGAAAATATTAATAAATAGTTAAATAATAATAATAATAAAGGTATGCAGTATATACAAAACCCTATCAAGCTCCCAGAATGATCACTACATCACCAGCAGGCACAGGGAAAGGTCCTAGACTGGACTCAGCGACGGATGGGAGCTGGATTCTGGATCTGGAGTCAGGAATGCTCGGATCAGAATCAAAGGCAGATGAACAGACAGGGTTCTCCTCAGATGTTGGCCATTGAGGAAAGAGGGCTGACCCTTTGATCCCTCAGCTTTTATATTGAGCATGATGCAGATGGGATGGAATACCCTGTTGTCAGTTTTTGGTCACCGGTCCTGTCTGCTCCTCCCCACATGTGTGACCCCTCCATGTTTTTCTGCTTTTGACCCTCTAACAAGGCAAATAATGAAGTTACCTGACCTTGGTTGTTATAGCAATATGTATAAGCAAGAACCTTTCTGCATACCATTCCTTGGCATAATCAGGTCTTATCACTGTGATAGTGAGCTGTTTCTGAACAACACACTGTTAATTTCAGATTTAGTTAGTTAGATAAAAAGTAAAGTTACTGAACAGAGAATTTATTATGTTTCACCTCAAACCAGGACACTGATATACATTTAACAATATTTCTTAGCTTCTACAAATTTTCTTTTTATAACTAGAAATAAATTATGTAAAAAAATACAAGCTGAGAAGAGAACTTCACAAGAAGATTTCACATACACTACTTTCTTCTGTGTTCCCATAAAAATGTTAACAGTGTAGAAAATTAGTCAATGAATTATAAATTCTTGTCATAAAATGCTAAAATGGAATTGTTTAAACTGGGTAGTCATGAACGTAAATGAGTAATGTACCCTATCAACTAAATGTAAGTGAGCTTAAAAACATTATGTTTTGTCAGAAGTACACACCTCTGAAGAGACGCAAGATGGAGTGAGATTTTAACTGAATGTCTGTATTCTGTTGAATATGATCTGTATTCTGAACATACAGCCAGGAATAAAACTAATCATTAAAGTAAGTAGCAGAACATGTTAGCAACACCACATCCTTCATATATGATGTATTCAAATAGAGCGTTCCAGTTCATTCATAGAAGAGGTGTTGTATAGGAATGGCACAGCTGAAAGTAGTTTATACCTTGTTAGGAATGCTGGGACATTTTGATCATGCCCAAGGCCAAATCATACTGTTGCTGGTCAGCATATACTTGCTTATGCATGAGAGGGAGATGAGAGAAGAGATGTGTCACTGCATCCATCTTCTGAATTTTTTGACTAGGAGGAATTTGCCTTTCTAGGGACACCTAGTCAGCAGAGCACAAGGCCAAAGAAGGGCAATCCAACACTCAGTGCATGATGTTAGGCAGTCAGCAATAGTAGAGGAGGTCAGTGCTGAATTAGACATTTCAAACTGTTCTTTGGGTACCATAACTCATGTGTTCACTGTACCTGTGCTCCAAGACAATTCAATTCAAAAGCAGTGCTTTCTTGAATTAAAGTCACAAGACCCTACCTCTCAGATAACATGACTGTCAATTTCAGGGACTTGACAATTTCTGTCTCGTTGTGCAAAGGTAGTCATGGCCATGGCATTTAATTTTGTTGTGGTAATGTCCTAATGATTTTCATGGGGTTTCACCCTTTTTCATGCATGCCAGAACTGTATTTATTTTAATATTCCCTGTTAATCTCCACATCCCTAGTGAGACATAATGATTCTGCTCCTCTTCATGTTGCATCTTGAATAAAATTTTCTGTGGGTAGTACAATTTGATTTGAATTCAGTGTTTTCAAGTGTGTATTTAATGTTCTTGAGGTAAAACAAATCAATTGGGCCCTCAGGCAGCTTAGGGCTTGAGACACCTACTTTGTGAATTTAAAACAAATTTATGGGGCAAGCAGGCATATAGATGATCAGTTCAGCCAAAACAGTGCTACCTCCAGGCATGCACGCTACAGCATGTTAGTTATCCAAAGATGTGTTCCTCAGGCACACATATGTCTCGCTGTCCTTTAAATGACTTAAGCCACGCTTTTGTGAACACACTTCAAGACTTTGTTGCTCAAATTTGACTTAAGATATATTAAAGATATTTAAATGTACGTTTGGTTCACATCCTGAGCACAAGATAACATTGAATACAAAAAGAGTTAAGAGCTCTCATGAAACCTAGTTTTGGGACAAGGAAAACTTCTTAATTTCCAAAGCAGTAGCAAGAATTAATAACACAATAGCAAGGCAATAACAGGATTTATGTACATGCTTGTGGCACTGGAGAATTAATTTTAAGTGACAGCTTTGCTGAAGCTGCATGAGCATCTTTCATGAAAAAGTAACAGAGAAGAAGGATGGTGCTAGAGCTGTGGAAGACAAAGAAAACAATGTGGAAGCAAACTCCTAAATATAGTTCAGATACTGTATCATTAACAGATTTTCTGAGAATTTGTCCTCTCCTTGAAGTCAAATTATGAAAGAGAAAGAGACTGGGGAGAGGAGGAAGAAAAGAGAGATGGCAGATGCACTCCAGAATATTTTCCCACAGAATTTGGGGATGGAGGGAGATTTCACATCAGAATTTTTGCAGCAGGATTTTACCACCTCAGGTTTGTGGAGATTTGGACCATATATTTAGTTGTCAGATTGCTGGATGAGAGCTTCCACGTGGTAGTCCCATCAGAGCCCCTGCCGTGTTTGGGGCCTACAGTGTACTTTGAAAGATGCATGCTCGCTGTTATTACATGGAGATAAGCTGCAGTATATTTTTATCTATGGAATGTTTTGTGCATTGAATATCAAGTCTGACAGGCAGAGAAGCAATTTCTGTGGTTGCTGGTTCTTACTCCCTGCTATTACAGGGAAACAACACCATCCAGAGTTTTACTTGCATGACAATTTCTCTAGTGAGTAAAGAGATACAAGAGATTTCAGATGAGTTGACCCTGCTATAAATAAACTTAGCTATACCTGAGAAAAACAGAATTACACTAGTTTTGTCAAGCTGGCCATGAAACTGAAATCCTCAGACTGAAAATACTGCAATTGCCACAGAATGCTGAAATGTCAGCTCATTTCTTTGCAAATCTAACCTCTCAGTAATTGTAAACATAATTTGATGGAAAGTCCATTGGAACAATTTGCTGATCTTTGACATTCTTATTATGTATAATGCTTTGTAAAACATTATCTGAACTAATCTAGTGGGGATTTATTTTTTATTTTTTTCAGAATGACTGCTGTGACCCTGTTTCAGAAATAAAGAAAAAGATTTATTTCAAGAAAAAATAAATTATTAGAAGAAGACAAAGCCCTTTATATCACATAGAGTTTTCCTCTGCCAACAACTGCTTTCTGTGGTATAATTTCTAAGGTTTTATGTGAACTCCTGCTCCCTGATTCAAATGTGTCCATTACTAGAAGGCAGGAGAAAAGTAATTGGAGAGCCTGTTGAATTTTTGACAATATGGATATAACATTGATGGCTACAGAGTAAGACACCACAGAAAGAACAGTAGTATATCTTAAAAAAATAGTAGGATCTTAGCATTTGTCTGCTGGATGCTGGTTTATTATTAACCCTTCATTTTAAGATGCAGAAATCTGGAAAATATCTTTATCTATTTTTTCCACATATTCTTCTTTTTGGTGGCTTATGACCCATTTCCTAGAATTGTACAATAATATAAGTGGTAAGAGACCTCTGGGTATATCTGTTCCAAGCCCAGCTTAGAGCAGAGCCACCATACATCAGGTTTCTCAGTGATACATTCATGTGACTTTTACATATGTCCAATAATGGAGAACCCATAGCATCTCTGGGTAACTCATTACAGTATCTGACTATCCTTGTGGTGAAAAGGAAATTTTTAATATCTATTTTGAATTTCTGATATTCCAGTTTGTGTCCATTACCTCTTATCTCTGCGCACCTCTAATAAGAGTCTGACGATCTTTTCTTCTCCTTCCCATGTAGGAGCCGAAGATAGCAATAATGTTTCTTCCCTTAGCTCTCTCTTCTTAAGACTGAAAAAATGTAATTCTCTGAGCATCCCCTCATACATTGTGTGTTCCAGCCCCCAACCACTTATTCACCCTTACAGTCTATGAGTGCAGGCAGCTACTAACTAGTTGTCCTCTGCACGATATGAATTTTCTGCTTTTTTTTTGGTTTTGTGTATCATTCACGAGGATTTTCATGTTTAACATATGTGAAATATATTATATTAGGGCTTATATTTGCATAGCCATGCCAGCATTTAAAACAATTCAAGTTTATAGTAGCATGAAGATTTAACCTTTTAGACACATGAAGGAACTAAATTTTAAATGCTCCTCTGAAGTTTTAGGAAGCTATTGTAACTAAAAATAAAAAGTTTCAATCATAATTTTCTAATTTTAATTGTAATGCATAAATTATTAGCACTTATGAGAAAGTAGACTTTACTAGGATGAAAAAGAAAACTGAAGGCAGCAGACTATACTTTTCATTTTTTTTGAACATTAAACCTGTGCTCCCTTCTTATATCAGCTGGCATACATCTTCAGTTATTAAAATGGAACGACTTTTCCTGTTAAAATCAAGGTTCATGTCAACCTGCTTAACAATGTTTAACAACATCCCTAATACTTCTCTGATTGTTTCCGTAATCTGGGAGTAGATTCAACCTATTTCTGGCTTATTTCCATATTTCTGTTTATTTTTATCTTCATCAATTATCTGGTGTGAATTACTTTTGTAATGTAGCTGTGTAAGGATATCTTGTTCAGTCTCATCTCTTGGAAATAAAGGCATCCAGCTATTAATTTCTTCATTATGCAAACACATAATAACAGATGCTCATTTTCCTTTTATCCAAAGAACAAAAAATATATTCAACAAAAGCTTAGTAAAAATTAAATCCACAACAGTTCTATTTCAAATGCTTTAAAATACTATATATAGAATATTATTTTGTAAAGGCAGGTGAAGTACCTGCCTTATCCCTACTACTGCAGTATCTCAAAATCATTCATTCTTCTATGAGTCATTCTATGAGTCAAGATCATTCATTGTTTATGAGTCTCAGTTTATTTTAGGGCAACTGAAGCACAGATAATACAGTTTGCCAAAGCGCACACCCAGGTGTTTGTTACGTGGCAAGGATTTAAACCTGATTTTCCATGCTTATCCCTGGAAAAACTAACCTTCATCTCAAGGGATGTCACCAGTGTGGTGTCCTGGAGGGACATCTCACCAACATTTAGCCTTTACGTGTTGTTGTGAGCAGACTGAGTCAACATTAGGCAGAGCAAGGGTACATTTTTATGATTTTGCTAGGCTGCAAGGTGTAAAAAAACCTTCCCACCTTAAGTACTGAAATAGATTTTGCAGGAACAAGCCACATGCTGCCTCCTTGGCCCAGGTGACAAGAGCAGCACTTTGATGAGAGGCTGCTACCAGCGAGGGGGACTCTCTGATTATGTGCTGCCCAGCCCTGTGGGCTCGCTGCTGCTTCTGGCGCTAGACCCAGACATGCTGGTGTCAGAGAGAAGCTGTTGCAATGGGCTCTGAATTCATGAATCTCACCTCCACAGGAGGAGGAGCAGCTTGCCAAAGCTTTCCAGAGAGCAAGGAAGGCTAAAAACACTGCTTCTTACAGCTAAAGGACTCCTAGCTCCTTCTTTAGCTGTGTCTCCTAGTCAGTGTCTAGTAAACTGAAGCTGGGATCTAACAGTCCAGTTCCAACTCAGCAAATGCACTTAATGTTCTTAGTCCCTTTTGTTGCATATTTTCTTGTTTTACTGAATTAAGGGCTGCAACACCAGAAAGTTTGAAATATCCATCCACAATTGGCATCATATGCTCAACTTTTCAGAAAGAATCTAGTTTTCAGCTGAATGTAGGACCTACTAGCTTCATGTTGGGAATGATATTGTTAGAGATGTTAGTGAGATAGAACTAATATTTTTGCTAACAAAACCTGCATTGAACAGACTCTCATAATGATTAGAATGACATTTTTGGAGCATCTTTATTTTCAATCGGTTTAAGCCTAGAGAATAATTTGGAGACAAACATTGTGTCCCTTACATGGCTGTGATATAAGGGGAACAGACTTACTAGGAAGGTAAGGGAAGAAGGAGATAGAAAAGTTGCTCATCAGAGGCATTTGGAAGAGTTGTATTAATTCTGGATTGGTTTAGAATGTTGTTTTTAGCTATCACATTTTATGTTCATGCTTTCCTAAAGAGACAACTATGTTTTTAGAGGCCTTTTAAGAGGAAATGTCATTTAATGAACTATTTCAGTTAAGTAAGAGTGAATGCCAAGTGATGTAGGCTAATGAGACAATTTAGGGTGAAGGCATTATATGGAAGGTCTCATGCAGTTAAAACAGAATATGAACTAGATAGAGAAAGGAAGGGAAAGTTACTTGTTGGAGTGATCAAATAGGAGATGAGAAGAATATTTCTAGAGCAAAAAATGCCATAAGATGTTTTCCAGGCTAATGAATGCTTCCAAGAATGTTTTCCAGACCAATGGTTAGAAGCAAACCAATTTTAACCACTGCAGTACAAAGATGCTGTCTTCTTAAGAGCTGTAAAGCAACAAGGACTTTCTGCTGGGCTTTACAACAAGAATTCAAAGGGCCAAAGCTCTCTTTGCTACTCAGCACCTTGCTTTACACAGAGTTTCCTCCTATACTTTTTGGGCAGAATGAATGTTCAACAAGAAGGACAAACGTGATACTGTAGACCAGAAATATCCATAGTTTGGCTAGGGGAGGAGATTTGTCTTTTTTAAAAATCAGCACTGGTATTTTCAATTTTGAATTAATTTTGTTGTTCTTCTGTGAGTTGTAAACCTCGAGGAGCTCTAAATCATAAGAAAGAACAGCCCTTGTAACCACAGTTAGTTGCTCTGTGAATATCCCACACATATTTTTCTTCAGCCTTTCTTACCATAAGTTTTTTAAAAGACCTTCAATAACGTAGTAAATTTTGACTCTCCACACATTGCAAATACCACTGCAAGGAGAAGTGTAAAGTAATGGAGAAATGGCAGCATTATTTTCTATACTTCCCTTGAAATTTCTATTGTTTCATTTTCAGGTAGCTGATTGGGATTTTCCTTTAATGAAAGGCCCTGAATCTCTGAATTTCAATTCAGAGAAAGACCTGCATTTTTTCAGCAGGTAGAGTATGGTTTGAAGCTATTGACATGCTTTGCAGGACTTTTCTGATTTTTAAAGTTCTCTTTAAGAACTGTTCCAAGCACATCAGTTACACTTTTTTTTTTCCCAGCGTTAGACTTTTTACTGCTTTCCAGCATCAGGAACATGCTTAGGCTACTATTAAATTGGGTTTGCCATCTTCAAATAGTGGAAGCACAATCAGCATTTAGTAAAATAAACATGGCCCCATTATTTCTTAATGCCTTGCTTAACAACTTTAAGATTAGACCGCATCTCCCATACTCCCAGTAGGCAACACTTAAGCAGTGAGTAATATTTCTGTCTGCCATAGTCAAGTAATCCCAAATGTAAGTAATTTACAGGATGGCATTAGGGACTGTTACAAGAGACATATTGTAATATGTCACTGAAAATCAGCCTGCCTCTGCACGTTTGATCAACAGCCAGATGGAGGCTTTTATCACATTTACTTAATCTGAAATATACATAGTAATTACAGTGGACCTCGGATTTTTTCAATCCTCATTGCTGTCTCAAGAGAAGGTAGGAAATGTGTCTGTCAGTTACAAACTGGTGTGGATGTGACCCCCTTGGTAGAATCTGGATGTACTGCAGCTAGTGGTGTTGACAGTAGAGATCATGAGTGCAGCTGGAAATGAATGCATTCTGCCAAGTTAAAAAAAATAGGCCTGTAAACCAAAAACCATGTAGCTTTATTTTTTTATGAAGACAAAAAGCCTTTAGGAAAACAAAGATCAACCTTATTCTTAGCAAATCCATTACCAATCAATGGCATTAAGAGCGAACATTCTTTTACTAATAGCTGGATGGTATTTAACTTTAAGGCATCTGAAAACAACAAAGTCTTAATGTTCCCAGAGGAGAATTTGGTTAAGATATTGAATTCCATCAAGCATGTCATTATTAAATGGGGAAAATATTGTTGTTTCCATTAGTACAGAGTTGGCATAAAAAATGGATAGCATTCAATTAAACCACAGGCAAAAATTCAGGCAAATTGAAGGTAGTTTTATTGCTTGGACAGAAACTTCACTAACGGATATTGCCATTGTCCCAAAGAATTTACATAAGATTTTATGTCCTAATTACAACAGCTATAAAAGATGCCTCACATATTAACAGGCGTTCTCACCTTCCTATCAATAATTTACTCTCCTTTTCTGTTACTCTGTGCATTACAACAGATTGTCTCTGCTAATGTCTCTCATATCTCTGTTTCTGATATGAGCTGGGTCAGTCAACAGCTGCTTTTGGATCACTTACCCTAACCGCAAGTATGCCTGGCTAATATTCTAGAGATATATTGACAGATAAAATATGTTATTAACTGCCAAAGAGGAAGTTCTGTTACAATTACTCATACTGAGTAATCCCACAACATATTAAATTGCTATTCAGCATGAATAAGGTGTCAGATTCTGGCTGTAAGTGGCTGGTTTACTGGTGTGTTTTGATATCATTATAGGCTTATAATTATTCTAATCTGATTTGTTAAGAAAAAATTAGTATGACAACCATAAAGAATTCATTTGAACAATAGGTTTTCTTCCACCACAGAGTAAGTTTTAATTAGAGCTGTTCTTCAATTAAATTAAAGCCGCCCTTCTTGGTTTTAAAACTCTCACGAACATATTCAATACAATATACCTTGTGCAACTGTGAATCTGTTCATGCCTCTCTGATCCTTATACAACAATACACGTTCTCATAACTTTATGTCTCTGGCTCTATTTTACTGAGAAGAAAGCCTTCTCCTCCATAGTTTCTGCCACCAGGAACACTTTTGATTCTATCTCTATGTTTTGCTGAAGTTATCCATTTGTTTCATACTATTTCTCAGCTGAAAGCACTTCCTTTCTTGCACTGCTTATTTGAGCTCTGCAGTGGTGCTGATTAGCTCTGATAATCAATCTGTGAGGGAGTTTGTATAACAGATAGTGTAAAAACAAAGTGGCAAAAAAGTCACAGTGGAAACATTTATACTACTTTCTAGTGGGCTTAAGTTATTGGGACTTCCTTAATGTTAGCAGAAAAACTTTGGTGTTTTGAGTGATTGCTCTCTTAGCAATCTCACTATAATTCATGATGTGTATTTGTGGTGATAATGTGATGCTTCCTCATGGTATATGAAAGATAAGACTGCCAGAAACCACCTGAGTGCCTGGCCCCAACCCTTGTGATGGCAGGCAGCAGTAGATGCCTATGCACAGAAAACTTTGCTGACCACATGCTCTACACTCACTTCCCACACAGTCATGTTCATATTCTCCCTAGTAAATCGAAATCTGTAGGAAGTGACCAAAAGCCACAACTATAAAGTACTACAAGGGAGAGAGCAGAAGAGTACATTGACATCTCCGGTCTCTGTGTTAATTAGAGAATGGTTCATTATTTGTATAGATAATTAACTTCTGATGATTCTGATGACTGAAACACACACCTACTCCAGCTGGTGCCTGTACTTTTTTTTTGATGAAGAAAACCAAGACCAGGGATCCTCCTACATGGAAAGTCATCAAAAGAAAGATGTGGTTTTTTCTCACAAAGTAGGAAGTCAGGCATCTTGGTTTTCTAGGTAGGGATGGGTTCTTCCTTTTTAATTTTTCTTTCTTTTTTTTTTTTTTTTTTTTTAAGTATTTAATAGGCTGAAGTTTCCAAATTTCAATATGCCTGCTTTTGTTTTCTGCAATGAAGGCATTGAGCATTCTGGAACTTCACAAGAAGACAAGAAATTAAAATGTTGGAAGCCTAGTTAAGTCATCACCTGTCTGTTCCTGAAGCCCACGGTTGACTCCTTTGGGGAGGGAAACAACAGGGAAATTCTAGTTGTTTGTGCCACTTGTCTCTTTCCTTACAGCCTCCTGTTTCAGCAGCCAGAAGTCATAGCTGGACAAGCTACAAGTATTTCTTCAAACCCTGAATTGACTTAATTATCCTCTACAGAAAATAGGACAAAGGCGAAAATTTGCAAATTTTAGTTCTTTTTTCCTGAGACAAAGTCTGAAGCAATTAATGAGTCTATTGACGGACAAAAATATAATGTTGTCAATACAAAAAATCTTTTATGTGCTCTAATTAGAGGAACTGTTCCCTTCAGGAAACTGGAGCTTTTAAAGCAGCATTAAGAAAAAAAAAAAGGAAAGAAAAAAAAATATCTTTAAAAAAATTATGTCAATGACACAAGGCACAAAATCTGGAACAAGGCTCCAAGGACCCTGAAAAATATTGTTAAACTTTTTGTCTTAACATTGTAGGTATACATCTCTATTGTTAGCATTGCAAAAAATACATTTACAAAATAAATAGGTATAGGCAGTGTTTTTATTTACCTTTGACAAGGTCTACCTATTTACAAATACACATCAGAAGATATTTGGGTTTTTCTCTCCACTGAAAGAAGTCTTAGATACACGAGAACAACATGGACTCCTCAAAAGGAGCTGTAGGTTCAGCCGCTGAAACATTAGTGTGGGATTTCTATCCTTCTGGGATGTGGGCTCTTCTTAATAGGAATGTATGTATAATTCAGTGCCATGAAAAAAAAAAAAAACACTTAGAGGCAAAATGTGCCAAATGTGCTACTGAAGTAACATGGGAAGAAAAAGCTATCAATTCCTTTGAAGGTTTACAAGTAAACTTTTTTTTCTGCCTGTCTTCTCTATGGTTGATGATGTTCTACTATTAAAGTAGCAGTTTATATATGCTGTATATTAGTACACTGTTTTGTTCTTCCTTGCTTCAGGCATGGAAGGAAAAAGAAGCTTGTCACATATTTTAAGTTCAGACTTGGTTAATAACAAAACACATTTTCAATGAATTTCACAACCAGCCCCTGTGGGCAGCTACTCTTTGCAATTTAAATGAAGGTGCAAAAACTTTCTTTTCACCCTTAACAATACTTCCACAAGTTTCACGTACAAGTATTTTGGTGGTTAGTGGTATATTACAAAATGAGATTAAAAGTACCTGTTTCAGCACTCCAGGCCAGGCAAAGGAAATTGAACTCTGGGGTCCCCAAATTAAGATACTAAAATGGATAAATTCTCCTTACCAGCATTTATCACAGGCAGCACTGCTGCCACTTTTCCTAAAGCAAATACCTTGTCAGCTATCACTCCTGTCCTACCACTTATCCATATTGTGAGTAAATTCCTATTTTAGTCTTTTCTTCTACTGCCGTTAAACAAATCATTGGGGTTTGGGAGGCTTTTTATATTATTTCAAAGCTTACTTTTGTGGGACAGTTAAAAATTACATGGAATCTATTGTTCAATCTGTCGAATTTCATTAGCTGAAATATATATTAAACAACAAGTTTGTTCCATAAACTGCAGAAGGAAATCTTGTCTAGTTTCCAATAAGACTGTGCCTCTCGGTTGACTGTCTTTTTAACTGAATGATACAAATACTGCAGTGTGATCTGACCTGTTATGGGACAAGAATGAAGAAGAATGAAGCAGAAAGAGAGGATATGGGGGAACAGGAAAAAGTTGGAAAGGGCTCAGATGTTGTAAATGCCACCTAACCATGTGAAAAGCTTCAAATTTGTGCCACATTGGACACCAAAGTTCTAGCAACTGAGAAAAACTTCTAATGAAAAATGGATTCCTGGGCACAGGTTTTGTCTGAAGCTTTTGTCTCTGACAGGGTTTTTCTAACAGCATCCTTCCTATAGGTTCTCTGAGATCTAATAAGGTCTGAGTTCCTGCAGCAACTTGTCCTCTCATGTTAGTTATAGGAAAACAATAATCTTGAGATCTTTACTGTCTCTTAAAACTCAGTGTAATGGATCCATGGTTCTTAAGTAATTTGGACAGAGTGAAAGAGCATGATCACAAGCTATCTCTCCTTAGGAAATTCAGCTGAATGGCAGAGAATGGGTAATATTTCTAATTTAACTTACTTTCACTGATGGACTTCAAAAAAACCCAAAAGTACTTGCTTCCCATAGTTTTTGCAATTTGCTGTCTTCTGGCTAAGGCACTTAAAAGGAGTGCAGATTTAGCTGTCTCATGATTTGTTTCTCCAGAAATGTTCACAGCCTTCCATTACTAATTTTCACCCTCCCCTCATCTTCAACAATTCAATAGCCCTTCAAATATGTCAAAGCAATTTGTTTAATATTTGTGCTTTTTGAGTTTCCTAACCCTAAGGTACACACTGATTAATTAATCTGATTTTGACCGAGGCCCTTCAAACAATTGTTTTTGCAAAAGTGAAGCATTGGCAGGTTGTGCTGGGGGTGATTAGAAGTCCCTGAATATGGGGAAAGAAGTAGGAGTCACTTGAAGAGATTTTTCTGCCACATAAATTGTAACATGAAGCCATGCCCCAGGATCCCTTGCTGGAGTGGTGCTACTTTGCCTCAGCAATTGATTATTCATGAAATCAGTATAAGTGACTGTAGGCTAGTGCTTTCAGTACTTTTCTGAGAAATGGGCCATCCCTGTTCTTTTCCCAGCCTTAAGGAACAGTAATTTATGAATAATAAATCTGCTTAATATGTCCTCGTGTTGTGAATGCTATTTAGGCTCCACAGCAAATTAGGACCTTTATTTCCAATTTTTTGTTTTTGTGGAAATGATCAGAACAAGTTATTATTTTGAATGTCTCAAATGCAAGTACACCTCATGCTCAGAGTGGTTTTTTTTTTAAAACTTCATCACCTGCACCAAAAATACACATAAATAAAATTCTGGAATAAAAGGGACTACTTGAGTATACATTCCCTAAAATGTACCATTTCAGCATTCACAAATGTGCTAATTCTCCTTTTGCTCAGGAAAGGGTTACCTGACCCTTTCCTGAAGCCTGCTCAGTCAAGTTAACTATGCATAAATAAGAAGGAAACTTATGCAGGAAGAAAATGAAATTAGATGAATAATTAACATATACTTTATGCAAATGCATGTAAAACTGTTCAAAAATTTCTCTGCTTAACTAATGTGTGAATTCATATAAAAATATTGTACATTGAAAATTTGTCAGATGGTCATAAAAAGCACATATCTACTTATTTAATAGGTCTAAGATTTATTTGATGTGTTTCATTTCTTAATGAATGATACGTTTTTTTCCTCTCAGTCATTTTAAAAGTGTTACCTCTGTAGGTTTGTGAACAAACAGTAACAGGCAAATCCCAGAAGCTGAAAATGGGTGCAACTATACAGCATCAGCAATCAGTATTTTGAAGATGCTTCCTAAATTTGGACAAAACCAAAAGATAATTATGATCTTTTGTGTCATTATCTTGTTATAAGATTTCCTTACTCTCATCAAAGGATAAAATAAACAGAACTGATCATTGAAGAGGATCTAGTCCGATTACAAAAAATTTAATTTCATTGTTTCAGGCTATGACTACTGTAGGTACCAGTGCTCATGCAGTAAAAAAGTCTGCATTTGAAACAGGAAGAGGCTAATTATATTGTTTTAATGGAGGAGTTGGATTATAAGCATTTGATGCACAATTGCATACTTAAGATTTTACTTGCTGATGTTATGTGTGTGGCGGGTTAGGATTTACCTGGTAGAGCCCATGAAACTTATAATGGGAATCTAAAAATGATCTGAAAACTGTTCAATTTTTTGGAAAGCAAACTGTGGAGTGGTCAGTGCCCCTATACAAACTTAGCACTTTGAGGAACTTAATGGGAGTTGCTAATACAAATGCCCAGAACACTTAAGTAATTATACATGTTCACTGTATAAATACCTAAAACACAAAATGGCATAGTTTCCAAGCCCTTGTATTTCTATCTTTCAGATACTATTCAGGCACATTTTCACATAGTAATTATTTATAAGATGATAGATAGCCCCAGATATATAATTCACTCATGGGGCTTAGGTCATTTCATGAAAGGCAAAAGTATAGTGCATTACTCTGTATGCATAATGTAGAGCATATTTATATTTAATGCTAACATTATTTTTCTATGAGGAGAATATTTCTATGAGGTGTACTTCCTGTTCAGAATATTATTTATGTTGTACAGATTTCCATTCTGAGATGAAAGAATGCTTGTTTCCCCAAAAAATGTTTGCCACTTTTGAGGATCTTTATTTCCTTCCTTTCCATCTCTTACTTCTTTTCCTTCCTTTCCTTTATTTTTTTCTTTTTAACAACTAAAATGTTCAGTGGCAATATAATGGCAATAGGTCATGCACAAGTCTTTCCGTGGACGAACTTGTCTAGCAATGCTTATCAATATAATCTGGCTTTCATACCAAGATTAAGAGATTATAGCAGAAATACAATACTAATTTTGCAATCCTATGAATACCTAAATAGATTATAAAGTCAAAAATTTCAACCTATAGCAGCAGTAGGATCTTATTAATCCACACCAATAGGTGGGAAACATATTTATGCTGGCTTTAGGTCACTACATGTTGTCACATCAGGTATGTCGGAGGAGGAGTGAATAGCTATATATAGAAAATCACCTGAGGATAAAACATAGATGCATATTCCTCTCAGTGTATTGTGAGGATTTTTATCTACAATATTTATTAAAGCTCACAGAGGAGATACGTTGTAAATCTGGGTATTGTGGTAAGGCTCTACACTGCAATCAGCTTTTCAAAAAATGCCTCTAGATAAAGTGCTGTACTAACCCTTCTCTGGATTGTATTCTGCATCAGAAAGTATATTATCCCTTAGAATACCTCCTTTCGTTCCTTAATTTTACTGCTGGTATAGTAGCAAGAGTTAGCTTTTAGTGGGAAAACATGTTCATGCAGGTCCTGGCCCAGTGTTGAGGAAGAGCATCTCCTGCAGGTCACACACAGCACTTAGGGACATTGGCTGCTCCTTAGTGCCCAAGTGGGTGCTGGCTTTTTGCTGCATGGAGAAGGTTTACAGCAACATTGCTACAGGCACCACAGAAAGAGGAATTTGCTAGATGGCTCAAGCAGGCTGGCAGTCCTGCAGCAAGCTGTCACCTTCCATTTTCTCAAGCGAGCAGTCACCTCCTCCTTACGCCCCTCGGAAAACAGAGCCTCTGCAAGC
This sequence comes from Gallinago undulata, assembly GCA_026546715.1. NCBI lineage: Eukaryota > Metazoa > Chordata > Aves > Charadriiformes > Scolopacidae > Gallinago > Gallinago undulata. The sequence goes on along the minus strand of JAOTQQ010000001.1, from coordinate 97,874,776 downwards.
GGTGGAAAAAGATGGCTGCACTCTCCGAGCTTTTGCCTTGGGGAGGCAAAACTTCAGCCATCTTGCTTGTCGCTGCAAGGCTGCTGGCACACAGAACTCAGGGTCATTTTTAATCACCAAAATAGGCCCAATGTCTCCTTGGACTGATTCTGTATACTCAGCATAGCACTGCCAATAGTAACACCATGCCAGGAGGTTCATGGAGATGGAAGTGGGGGGAGACACAGCTGACTATATGAGATATTTCTAGCTTTTTTGAGGCCAATACCTACTGTTTGCCATCATGTCCACAGACATGCTGTGTCCAGCTTCCCCAGAGTCCTCTTAGAAGCCAGAAGAGAGAGCTGCAGGATCTCAGAAAGCCAGCAATAAGTGACAAAACCATGCCTGATGGGTTCAGTGACTGTTAAGAGCAGAACTGTATCTGTAAAAGTGGCCATAACTCTCTGTGCTCCAGCAAACCTGAAAGCGTAGTTTCAGTATGCCTGAGAGTTTACAAAAGGAGGGAAAAACATGATTCTTTTATTTCATCTATATAATACTATATTTTCGTTCACTTTTGTGTATGCAGGTATATCTATACATCTTACTGTTATACAGTGATCCAGGTCAGCCGAATGTCATAACGGTATCATGGTATCACACCTCCTTGGCATTATCAGATGCCTGTCTGTCATCTTTACAGACTTGCCCTCTTTTCTGTGCAAATATTTTTTTTCTGCCTTTCCCTTTTGCAAAGCAAAGAAGTTGTTTGCAAACTATTTGTAGAATATAAACAGCTCCTACCAGGGAAATGCCCTTGAAGCAGCAAGAGTAGACTGATTGCAACATACAGTACATGCTAATAGCGTCTTCAGAGAATTACTATTACTTCATAGCAGAAGGAGTTTCATTAAAATAGAAATCTTACCATGATCCTTAGATTGAATTTTTACCTTCTTTTGCATATTTCAGGTGAGTCAACAGTCACAGGTTGCTGGTTCATTGTTCAAAAGCTTCAGAGAATTACTCACCCCTAAGTAGTGCCATTTCCCACGATTGCCTCTGCAACTTTTGTGAAGCACTAGGCAACAGAACAGGCAAATGACCAGCACAGAAAGCTTGAATCTGGCAGTATTCCTAGCACTCTGCACGGAGTTAGTGAAATGAAACTGCTTATACATTGTTATATCTATTAGCGCTTGCTCACATTGGGCATTAATTGAGTATTCACAGTAAATTCACAAACTGACGCTTGAGACTGAATGATGATCTTTCAGGTTGCCTGATACCTTTATCCGACCAAATTCATGCAGACTCAGCCATGTGCAGACGAACTTTGCACGGCTGCACTTTATCTGCCTTTTTATTTCTGGTGCAATAGGATAGGAATGAGAGGAAGAGAATATATAAGGGATCCCCACTGAGAATCAGTTCTATAAATTATGTATTATGCAGACACTATTCTGCTGATGCTATCCAATCCCCAATTCTCAGTTCCTTGTTTTTCCTGCTATAAATAGCTATGGCCAGGTTTTCAGTGGTAAAATGGTGAGGACAAAATCAGAAACCTTTCCCATTTAATAACCTCTGCCATAGAAGAATAAGGTAATATTTTTCGTAACTGTGATGTCCTCAGGGCTTTAACAATCTGGGAATACAAGCAGCACTGTGTTGTTGATAAGATACTGGTCGTAAAAGTGGGAATAACCACGCTGAATATTAAAGAGCGGAATGCCCTATTTTCAGGGTGATCGGTATAAAACTTGGTATCGTGAATTTTCCTGCCAATTTTTGTCTGTGTAGGACCACTTTTGCTTTTTCTTCTTCCTCTAGATCCAAATGCTTTGGCTGGACAGACCGGGCCTGACCACGCTCTTATAGGAGGAATAGTGGCTGTAGTTGTCTTTGTAACGCTATGTTCTATAATTCTCCTTGGTCGATATCTGGCAAGACATAAAGGTAAGACAGATTTAGTGGCAGTCCAGTTATGTCTGGAAGCAAGGCACGATTTCACCTGGGAGTGCTCTTCCTTTTCGCCTTCCCTCATCTGCTAAGTGATTTGGATAAGAAAGCTCAGTTCATAGTTCAGTCATGAGTGAAGTCTCTGAATTTCAACCAGTTTTCCAGTGGACTGGCTAAGGCAAAGGACAGCTAGTTACATGCATAGGGTCATATCATAAGTCGGAGAGACTGAGACATAAAATTGCCCTTTGATTTTAACCATTAGCTCTTGATACTTGATTACATAATCTCATAGTTTCCATGAGTATATCAACTCAGCAGAATATATATACATTGAGTGAACAAGATTTTTCATTTTTATAAATTGTGCTAGTACTTCAAGGATGTATTTGCAAGATAATATTAGAAGCCAGTGGTGAGTTTTCAAATCAGTGACTCTTTTACCAATGAACCCACTGGAATAAGGGTTTCATTCTTGGGCCAAGCTTTGCTTTATTCAGAGATTTCACCTTGAGAATTCTATCCCCTTCATTTTCAATCACGATTAGAGATGATGGGGATGGAGTGACACTGACTTCTGAATAAATTTCTTTGTGATCCAATTTTGACCCATTTAATTCCAAAATAATTTCTTGAGATTTAACCTCTGAATGGCTTGCAGACGAGTTGTTCAAACTCAGTCAATTCCCTCCTTACCCCCACCAAAAAAATTAAAAATAATGAAGAGAGGATTAGTGCTGGTATTAACTCATTAAATCTTATTTCAGATAGGATAATCATATGGCTAGAATGCTTAAGCTGATAAAAACATCTTTTTAATTTGATTGAATTGTACAGGGGAAAACCAAGATTTTTTTAATGAGTCAATGGAAGTGTGTCTCTTCTGTTTTACTTCCCTGAATGAACACATACACATCTTTCGCTAATATAACAATGCTTTACACAAAGGGAAAGCTGACTATTGTACACAATGCTTTTTATTCATATCCTGAGCATAAAAATATCCATGATAGTGTAATGTGAGTCAGTTCAGTAAATAAAACTACCTCAATTTTATAATTCTTGAAAAATCTGTAAAATTAAAGTATATATATAATCATGAAAAAATACAAATACAGAAATATTCAATAACCATTCAAAAAAAATAAGCATCGTGAATATGTGTCTTCAAAGTTGGTTTATTTTTTATGGGTAGCTGTTTCAAGAACTAACCAAGATTTTATCATTTATTCTACGACTGCAAAATATATTGCATATTACTCAAGTTAGATACAGTGGAATTTTATTAAAAGATTTCCTTAATTTATTGTACATATACTTGAATTTGTGTAAGTGCATTTTGTCAGTATTAGTACTGTAGGTATTTCTTAGAGAAATTAGAAAGTTGAGCATACCAGTATGATGTGTACTAAAATTGTGTAAAATATTTGTCCATACATGAAGAAATTGGAACATTGTTAGAAATGTATTTCCTATAACGCAGCGTAAAGTTAAAAAAAGGCTAATCTTTCTTTTGTTTCTTCTTTTTTGTTGTATTGATTCCTTTAGGAACATATTTAACAAATGAAGCAAAAGGAGCTGAAGATGCACCTGATGCCGACACAGCCATTATCAATGCAGAAGGCAGCCAAGTCAATGCTGAGGAGAAAAAAGAGTATTTCATTTAGATGCAGAGCTAGAATTTTGGAGTTTTGCTTATCAGGCTGACTGCTGGAGAAAACTGGCTATCATTTCTCAGAATTCATTTCTGCCATCTTCTGCTATCTTTATTAACTCACATATCTGCTATAAGTAGCCAGTTTATGCCAACAATCAGCTGTTGACATCATCATTCTATAATTACAGTATCATGCGTAAAGCAGGACATTTCTTATTGCCTAAAATCCATATCCACTGCTCTCTTAACATACAGTGCTTGAATATACAGCCTTAACAATGTTAATCATCATCTTAATCCAAGTTTTCTACATTTTTAAATGTTATGCAGCTTTCTGCTTTTTCAGTTTCCTTTTATCATATCCCTACTGGCGTGTCATAGAACAATATTCATAACAAATACTGTTAGGTAAGGACCTAATTTACTGACATAAAATGTTGAGTCTAAGATTAGAGGTTTACAAAGAATGTTTTATACATGTCTATCTATAATTCAAAAAGCAACTTGTTTTTGAAACATATGCCCTGGGAAACACAAACTGAAATCTTTCTAGTATAGTTTCTTGTATGCTTGGATTTGGTGGAAAAAAACTATCGGTCCACTGAATTTTTTTGTTTTGCTTTGCTTTGCTTTATTTTGTTATATTTTAAATGGTACCTTGACAACAGTGCCATGTTTCAGTGGTAAAAACGTGCTGAGTAGCTATAAAGATTCTGCGCAGTTAGAGAATAGTGCTTCATTTGAAACAAATTTGTCCTTCCCTTTTAATGCTTTTTGGGATCGCAAAGTTTAGAGATCTTTCTGAGTAATTTCTGTTTTTATAATTTATTTGCTTCACATGAACTCACCTGCCTACTCAAATTTGAAGTGTTCATGGGGCACAACTATAAGGCATTTTAGTATCTGTATATAGTGCATATAATAAATTCAATTAAACATTATTTGATACATCTTTAACTTTTTTGGCAGTAGCTAAGTCAGTCACAAGTAAGCATTTTCTAATGTCCATTATATCCCTTTAGATATGACTCAAATCAATATTCTGAGTAGATAACATGTATTAGTATTTTTTTGTCTGTATGTCCTAGCACTGTTCAGCAGCAAACTTTTCTAGTTCTTGTTATTTTTTTCTTTGTTATACAATGGAAGCACAATGTTATATGGAAAGGTAGTTTTAAGCTAACAACCAGTGCACAGCCTCAGGTTTTAAATTACAACCACATTTGATTACTATCCTTAAAAAATACTATTGAGTTGCTAAAATTCTCAATTTTTAATTTGGCAGTTCCAGAGCTGCTTCTCTATGTTGGTTTGCCAAAAAAAAAAAAAAAAAGAAAAAAAAAATAAAAAAATAGAAGTGTTAAAACAAAAGATATATGTTTTGTGTATACAGTAAATGGACTAATTCTTTATATTAAATTCCTGTCTATGCATTTTGTGAGGTACAAACTTATGTCACCGTGAATGATAGAGAATTTCTGCCATGCTTTTAGCTCCACAGTGAAAGTCTCTGTTTGGATTATTTCTGGAATTTTTTGTGTAATTGACTGCTGAAAAATCACATGCTCTTAAATATGACAACAAAATACTGTAAGCCCATTGGCTTATTTCCTCTTCCAATGACATAAAAAGGTTGCCATAACAGCTCTTGAAATGATTCTACACTGGAGAATACAAGTTAGCCTAGACGGAGCTTGTCTCGCTCCTAAGATGTGCACCTTTGACAAAAGAGTATTTCTCTCTGGTTCCTGTATTTGTGAAGCCTAAAAGCATGATGGTCTGCTGTAAAGGACTTTCTCCTGGGATATTATTTTTGTGTGGGGAAGGGAGAGTTTGGAATATGACATCATGTAGTATGGTAAAATGGAAGATAAAGGTGCTGTGTCAGATTATTTATCAGAAGAGTATAAACATTTTAAGGACAATATTAGAGTATTTTAATTGTTTTTGTTGAAACATTTATCTTGTTAATTTCTAAGAAAAAAGGGTGACGTCAATCAAAGCAGCACTTTTTTTCAAAATATACAGACATAAATAATATGATGTGGTTGAGTGTTAACATAATAAATCATATACAGTATGACATTTTAAAGAAATAAGTCTGCATTGATGTGATTGCATGCTTGTTTTTACAGTTCACTCCATATCCATCTGTGGAAAAATGCAATAATATGTTAATATAATATGGTAGTTTGAGAGAACCAGGTAGGTGCTACTAGACACATTGAAAACTAGTATAGGTTTACAAGATATTCATGTCTTTCAAAACATACACATGAAAAAGGCTGGCAAAGGAAGTCATTTAGTTTAATACCAAAAATATGGGTACTTGTCACAACAGTAAGTTACATTAGCTACAATACAGTATCACATACAACAAGGCTTTATTTTAGGACCTGGGGCCCAGTTCAACTTAACATTTAAGCACATGCTCAGCTTGAGGTGTGGGAGAAGTTCCATTGGACTGTAAGGCACTATTCATATGCTTAAAAATAAGTGCTTCCCTGGACGAGGGCCTTATTTGTTTAAGTGGAATTCCCCATCAGTGTGCTTTTTACGCTTTTTTTCATTCTTCCTAACTCCAGCTTGCTTGAATAGTAGGATTGGTTCTTGAACCATTGCCTAACCAAGGTCAGGTAGGACCTTCAAAAGCAGGATTGCTCTTGGGGTAACCATTTCAAACCATTTTCTCTAGTGGCATCAAAACAACATTTAAACTTTGAAAAAAGAGATCTAAGTTGTATGGTTAAAATAGATTATGTCACTGGTTTTCAATTAAAACTTCTCACATATGCTCATATTTAACATAATTGATCTTCCATCTTGCACCTGGTGATGTCCCTTGCATCTCTGCAAAGCAGATGTGAAAAAAATCCACACCAAGCATTCTACTTGGATAGCACTTTGCAGGCCTGTCTGGTCTTAACAGGTTTTAATTACTACACTAGGTGTAAAGGGGCATCCCTCTTTTTTTGTAAGAAGAACCATGGCTTAATGCTAACGACATTCAGCAGGCTAAAAGCCATTCATCCATTCCCTTTGTCCAATATCCCATTCTGAAATACCACTTTGATTATGGTGTGAGGCATCCAGTGAATGTGTAAAATGGAGGCTCTGAATGGGAACCGCCTTCACTCAAATGTGTGTGGTCTCCTCTCCCACACACACTTGAAGAGTAGTTTTCTTGAGACCAGGTAGCTGGTCTCTGCCAGTGTACTGTTTACAGTGATGGTTGCTGATTATTTTTAAACTTTTTGATGTAGATTTTCTTTTTTTTTATGCTTCAAGAACATTCTCATAATTTGAACAAGGAAGCGGTGCATCAGAAGACAAGGGGTGCATCCTCCCACTCTTTAGTGTCATCTGACAAACCAAGAAACAGTTTAAGGAACACGAAGTCTAACTTGAGGCTCAGAATTTAAGCTAGAACACTTTGAAAAGTTTCCACATTACTTAAGGATGGTTCGTCTTGCACTGAGACTCCCTCTGTAAAGGAATACATGAAGAAACCCAACTTTTCTAAATAAGACATGAAAGTTAACATCTTGTGTATTTTCATTACAGTATAATATATATATAACTATTTCAATTAAAAGAAAGGACAGAATCATCTGTAATTATGTAATTCATGATTGTAACAGCACTGAAGTTACCGTGTACGCACATGTACAGTAGCTATTTCAACAGTTACAGTGTAGTTACATGTAATTCCCTGTAACATAGCAGTTATAGTGTAATTTAGTGCCACTTATTGTAAAGTGTTACCAAAAGGAAAATGGAGTTCTTACCTTTACAATTCCATTCTAATTAAAGGTAAGTTTATTAAATTAGCACCATAAATCTGATATTGCATTTCTTAATTAAGGAGGTGATTTAAAACTTCATGTTCACACCGCAGCTTTCCCCACCGCTTATCCAGACTCCTCCAAGTGTCTAATCTCTACACTCCTAGGAACTGGTAATCTGTGATGAACATACCAAAAATCCAGCTACTTCAACGTTAATTGAATAAGCTGTCTAATAGAGAAGAACAAACAACAACAATATGAGTAATGCTTTTTATTAAGTGGCACAAAGTACACACTAAAAACTATGCAAAAATATAGGTAAATACAGTGTACTTACATGTAAGTATCTTGTACTTGCTTTGTATGGATATTGGAAAACCGTGTAATTATAATATGCATTTTGATTATCTCAAGCAGGGGAATGGATGACCCCTAGGAGTCACAAGGAAAAACTGGAAGGTACATATACAAGCAGTGGATATCCTAATGCAATATGTGTAATTCCTCTACTTGCAATGAAAACTAATTTATAAAACTGCTTATAACACTCATCATTCTCACTAGCTTTGCTTTCCATTTCTTTGAGGCCCATTAAATATCACTGAAACACCTTTAGGCAAAGTAAGACACTGACTCCGCTAATGGCTCTGCTGCCAGCACTCTTTATGTCTGGCAACACTGTTCTGTAATCTATTTCTAGCTCAACAGCACAAGTTTCCTCTTTTTTTCCTGTCCTCAAGGGAGCCTAGTATGTTAAGATGCTGAAAAAAAAAAAGCTGCCATATGCCCTGGTATTTTTAGCATGAACAACAGAGAAAGAGAGAGAGCAAGCTGCATTCTTCTGACCTCTGTTTTGCTGAATCACCTCACCTGGAATTTCCACTACTTGCTCAGTAATGCCAGGTAATCTTGAATTGTAAGTACAAAATGCTTCCATCAAAGTACAGAGGATGCCTTTAATGATAAAGCTAACGTTTTGAAAACATGAAGTTTTGTATTACTGATCTTATTACTTCTCGACACTTTTCCATCATACCCTTCCAGAAGGAATGCACCGAAAGACAGATAACATAGAATAGCAAAAGAAGAAAATAATATTGTAAGCCTTCTTGTGATTGCCACTGCTATAACCCTCCTTTCTGTCCTGCATAAGAGGCAAAAAGATGTATTTAGCAACTGCCATTAGCATCATTCCACACTCTACTGTTCCTAGAATATGACATCTACCTCTTAGTCTAAATACTAGCTATGAGATATTTGTATACATACACTTTACAATACTACTGAATCTTTGGTGTAGTCTTGAAATAAGATCACTGTATTTTTTTTCTGTTAAAAATAGGAAAAAAGATACTGCCTGGGTTCATAATATTTGCCCTGTTCTTTACTAATTTTTACTAATAGTGTGAGCTTTTAACAGGGCATAAGGACACAGCCTCAGCTGGTATAAATCAGCTTCACTCTGTTGCCTTAAAAGTGGGCCAATTTACACTGGCTGGGGATTCATTCTGAGCGGCTTAAAAATAAACTGCTATAACACATCAATATGTAGTCAGCACTAGATAATGATGTGCAATCCAACTGCAACACATCTCTTTCCAGTAAGGATGCAGGTTTGAAGAGAAACTTTTAAAAGCACATGCAAGTTTTTGAATTAAATATGCAATATCAATACTGTTGAGATATTCTGACATCTCTTACTTATTTAAACATAATATGCCAGGGCATGTTTATATTATTAACACTCAATGCATGGGGGACAGGGACAGACTACTGCAAACAATATGAGAAAATTAAATGGACAGAGCAGACTTTGATGTCAACAGAGCAGAATGGATACTCTTATCGAGAGTGAAACTTCCTACGTGGTTTTTCAGTGGACCTGGTACCTGTAAAGCGAATGGGAGTTGTCTACTTGGCATGAATAGCACAGCTCCTTCTTGCTATCCATGAATCTAACCCAGCACTCTGCACTTGTTTCAACTCAGGAGGAAATAAGGGTACAAACATGGTTTAACAGCACACTTCTGTATCACTCCACATTCTTGGGATGCTCCAAGCTTTGTGCGCTTCCAGCAGCCCTTAAGGGAATTCTTCCAGCATCTACGAATCATCTTGTTGCCAAGCCACATTCATTTTCTTCAGCAATGTTTAATGTACTCACAACCAGACAGAGATAGTGTGGAGCCAATATGATGACTCTACAGTGCTAGGGGCTTCCAGAGCCCCTCAGTAGATGGCAAAAAGAAATTCTTCATGGCTTCTGTGTTTACTATCGATCTGCCCTCCATGTTCTGTGTCCAAGTCATTTATTCTCTGCTGGGCTAAAAGCAGAAGTCAGATTGGAAAGGAGGTAGGAAAAAAAAAGTCTCTCCTCTAAAAGGAGCAGTCTGTGCTACTATTAAAGAAAAGTTCAAGGATTTTTTTATATTTTTTTAAGATTCCGCGTGCAAAGCCAAGCCTGTTGGAGTCAGCACTTTTGCACTTTCCCTGTGTTCAGGGTCAAGCCAGCAGTGTTCGCTGTGTGAGCTCTGATCTCACATTTCAGCACAAAATACACACAGCCTTACCCTGCCCTTATGCATAGTGCTGAAAATCACTGATGCTATTCGCTTCTACATATGCTCGTTTCCTTAGTCTTACTCTACAGTGAAATCATCGAAGGCTTTTCATAATAGGTTCAAAAGGAGAGATTTTAAAGTAATAACTTGTAAAGAAAGTAATGATGATCATCAACTGTTTATGTTGATTATGAAGAGGAGGAAAATCCTTAATTGCTGGACTGAATTCTTTATCACTTCCTCTTTTTCTCCTTTCTATGCATATTGATTAATGTTAGTAAATATGCAGTTGCACATGTCCTTTTTCAGAGAAAGCAGATCTGCTTATACCCACATATAGCTTTTGTAGAAATATGCAAATATGACCTACAATCATCTGCTTCTACCTAAACAGTGAGCCAAGAGAGTGAACTCATGGATTAGTGGATTCATATATGTCCTGCTTTCATAAATGATGGGTAAAATATGCCTATTGATTTCAAACAAACAAGGCTCAAGTCCTTAATGCACACATTTGAGTTGCTATTTAACTCTTTTCCAACAGAATTATAAAGCATTCCTTGCACATCTTACTTTTAGCCTAGATATTTTATAACTACAAAAAACCTTCCATTCAGCAGGAAGTTTCCTGGAATAAATAATATGGCCTAATTTGTGAAAAGAGTATAACAATTTCATCTATTCATAGCCAGTGTAAGTATATTCTCCTAGGAACTCCAGTATGCCCCGCTCTTACACTGCAATTAAGGACCTTGGGAAGGATATATTTGCATGGGTCAAGAACACAACCACTAACCTGAAAACAAAATCCATGGGAATTAAACATATTGCACTGATGATGAGACACATTTACTTAATTTAATTTCTTCATTAAGAACTTTAAGCAGACAAAATGCATATTGTAATGTTAGGTACATGACACTTGCATGTTGCTATGCCTATATACTTACAAAGTATTCAATGTGTACTTAGTGGCGCTTAAAAAATGTCATGTACAATTCTTCTAAACATTCTTACAGGGTTCCCATTTGCACTCATCTTCCAGAAAAGTCTTGTCAGAAAAATGTCTGATGAATATTATTGAAAAAAATAAAATTTCAATTTTAGTTATCTGTTGGACATTTCTGAATTGTCTATTCATTTAATATATTTCCTGGTGCTTGCCAGTTTGGCAGTGGAGTTGATTTAGATCAGTGGCTGTACATACAGACTGTTCACTGAGCAGATTTTGCTGTTTCTAGTAGAATTGTTATAATAATATATTTCTAGAAATATTAATTCTGAGATTTTAAATAGTTATCCAAGAAAATAATCTGTGAGACACTGGTATTTTACAAATAATTACAAATTCTATTATTTTATTTGATGTTAATATACTATTTACTGCCTTTGCTTTATAGTTTCTTTTGACTGACAAAGTAACAACCTTTGGATGCTGTCCTCACTGTAGGAGAAATACACCCTTATGAAGAGGTCAAGTGCTGAAAAAGCATTTAAGCTTGCAGGACTTAAATGGTGGCTTAGCCTTCTTGAAGGAGCTCGGGAATTCATGCAAGGTTTTCTGTACCACTTATCATGCTTGAGCTGATGTTTCAAAGGGCGAGAAGGACACTGGTCTCAAAGGGAGAAAGACAAATGTCACAGGGAAGAGGAAATTCTGAGAGGGTCCATGTTTATGAATAAGAAACACATCCCAGATGCAGAAGGAGACACTAACAGAGTCTTGAACCTCTCTGCAGAGGATATCCCAGTGCTGTTGCACATTTCTGATGGCAGAACTTTCCTACACTGATTAAACTAAGCTGATCTAAACTAAGATCGGAATCAGCAAACGTGCAGCCCTGTTGCACCCAGCAGATTTATTCTTGTCTCTATTACTTTGACTTCTTATCACTAAACCAAAATATGTCCCCTTAAGCAATGTTTGATGTGCAATAACATACTTTTTAAATACAGCAACGATGCAGAATTCCACATGATCCTCAAAGTCATATGCCCATGATTTAGTGAAAAGGTGCTGGAAATCTACAGTGTACCCAACCAAAATAACACAGTTCAGCAAATGACACAATCTACCACTGGATTTATAGTTCTGTGCATTCAAGTTGTAATTCTTTTAGTCCTGCCCTGTTTTCCTTCATCAGGCAAAGATTTTTTTTTTCTCCGTGCCTTTCCCTGCCTGAGGTACATTCTTACAGTGATCACCTTAACCTGCTATATCCCTCACATGATTCTCTCTGAAAAACAAAAGCCCAAAATCTATAAATGCTGGTAAGAAATCTCTTTTATCAACAACCAACAAAATACCTGCCCTCCTCCCTACCTGCTGTAGTAATAAAAATCAATTCCCCCTTTTTATGGGTTTTTGGGTTGGTTGGGTGGGGTTGAGTTGGGTTGGTTGGGGGTGGTGGGGGAAGTTTGGAATAGGAATACTGTAACGGGAAAAAAACATGATTTCTTTTAAACTATAAAGGCTGCTTGAAATTTCATTGAATACTGAGAATCATTTAATTGAATCCAGAGTCTCTGTACCAGACTGTTATGGCATTATACACTGATATGAAAGAGTCTCCTTACACCTTTCAATAGTCATCAAGCACCTGTATGAAGAAAAACACACTTTTTCAATATAGTGTTACAGAGCAACATTTGGCCAACCTCTGTTGTTAAGTGTAAGGTAAAGGGAAGTGCAATTAGTGAAATCCAGAGGTAATCAAGTGGGGATAATGAAGATGATTTGTTGCTTGACAAAAAAGTTATACATTGCCTTCTGGTTCTGCTACAAGCACTTGGCAACATCCTGAGCCACGGGAGGGCACTTTTGATTAGCTCTGGGCTACTTACTTGCCCTAGCTCTTGCTCCTGCTGAGTTTGTAGCAATAGCTTCTCTGCTGCTCAAGGCTAAGAGGCTAGGGCCTTATTGATTCTGCAAGCTGCACACAGGAAGAAAAGAAGACAGAGAGTGTTTTTAAGCAAGCCGGAAAGATTTTTTTAGAAAGAGGCCTCTTCTTCATTCTGTGGCAACTTACAGGAAATTAGCACTGATGTCAGCTGGTAAGGATAGTAACCATCCCTGCTTGGTGTACTGTGGGGGAGTACATCCTCCCGGTTGTGCCAGGTGGCTGGATGAAAGAGGGAGGGAGCGGAGAGAAGAGGCAATGCAGTGCACATGCCAGGAGCATGGGAGACATGTTTGTCCCTCTGTAGGTGTAGGACCAAAGGGGAGCCTGTTACTCTTCTTTTCAGTCTGTATTCACTCCTAGAGCTTCAACTATAAGAAAAAGAAACTGGTCTCACCAGCAGAATCACAGAGCCACTGAACAGCAAGAAACGTTCTCCAAAACACTGATGCCAACACCTGGCAAACAGGCTTTGAGTTGACCGAATTTATACAAAGATGGGAATTTATAAGATACACAGAAAGGCAGAAGAAGAAACAAACAAATCAGAATTTGGACTTTGACAGATGAATTGGATAGAAAGTACAGGTAATTGAAATGGAAAAAATATCTTTTGCAAGGGCTTTCACTCCTGTATCAGTATTAGCCAGCTCTGTATCGGGACAAAGAAAATATTTCATATAGTTTTGTAATTTTTCCAGTGCATTTTCACTCATTCTGGAGCATCTAATGCTAACCTCAGAGACAAAAGTGCATATACCATGATGTGATACAGTTAAAGTACTCCATTATATTGTGCTCACTAATGTAATATGAGATTACCCTCCAGAGCAGCACTTAAGCAACATGACTAAGAGCTGTCATTTTTATTTTCTCATCCACTCCCTGTAGAGGAGTGTGTGTGCAATGAAGCATTGTGGTTTGATTATTTATTTATTTCTCTATTTTCATATTTCCCTTATGTTTATGTAAGATGTCTAGATTTAAAAAACACTTTGTATTTGGAGAAGAAACCAATACAATTTGTGACGGTCCCTTCTTCCTGTGAGGTTCAATGCTCCAGTTTTACAAAATAATCCCTGTAAAACCTTCAGTGTGATAGAAGAATAAAGTTATTGATGATGGTCTGCATTTATGAGCTCTATGGATACTTTCAGCTACACAGAAATCTGGCCTTTAAAATAAAGTCCAAAACCTCGGACTAAATTCCAAAAACTATAAGAAGCCAATGTAGACTGCAGGAAACAGGTGAAGCTTGCTTGGTACTAAGAAGATGGATCCAAATTTTGCATGCCTTCGAGGGTGCATGAGGACGTTCCTCAAGACCAGCTATATTGCACTGCTGTAGTCCACTTGAGAGGTGACATAGATGAAATGCTACCGCCACCTTCAAATCCATTTCTTGCCTAAAGGTGGTAAAAAGCAATGGTAATGGTTGATGCTGTAAAGAAGAGAGGCAACACCCCTGTTGGGAGGGTAGCAGTGACAGTGGGTCAGTTTGGGCCTGGTTTTGGCAGACTGACTCCCAAAAGTTATTTACCTGGATGCAACTGAGAACATGCCCTCTTCATGCAGCTAGCACATCTGGCCAAACAGCCTTCTGGCTGCACGGGGCAGCTGAAGCTGATGTAGGAGAGAATTAATCCTGTGGGACTGGACAGCTGTAAAGTAGAGGTATGGTTTTCCATAACTATTCCGTGGGTGCCTCATGCCAGAAAAGCCAGTGTCAGTACCTCCCCTTTTACAGCAACCCTTGTGCAGCACAAAAATAACTCTTAAAGAGCTTTTACAGAGTAGAAGGGAAAAGGGTCACTAGATCATTGCAGATACTCCTATTTACACATCATAAACTTCTCCTCTGACAGGTGACTTAGGAACTGTAAGAAGTCTGGTCACATTAATATCACAAGTTTCTAAAACAGCGAATGCAGGGTCTTATGATGGTTCTGTTCAAAATTAGCAGTGGGCTATAATTTAGGGGTTTCATTTTTCAGGTTGTATGAGCTCATAAACACCCAGGTACAGGTGCACAGAAACATACACACACATAGCACTGCACTTATTTCATAGATTTTTCTATGCCTTCTTCTTACCCCAGTAGGTATCTTCCACTTGCTCTACTACTCCAAGCTCATGATTTTATATATACCATAGTCTGTCAGGACACAGCTTTCTTTTTTTCATCTTTGTTTTATACGTGTACAGCTGCCAATGATGCTTTGTGTGGCAGAGGTAAACTAACTCATTGATCAGCAGCTTTGGTTGAGAATTTCTCATGAGGCTGAAATTTTCTAAAGGAGGCCTTAATATATACAGAGGGGGAGGGGGGAAAACATTTTGGATTTTCCCACTGTATTCAGGTCAGTCACATTGTATTCAGTGAAGTGGGAGAGAGATTCAACATTGGTCCCTGAAGCTGTCAATTGCTGCACCCAAGATGGGAAAGAAACTGTTGGTTGTTTCGCTACTTCTTGGCTCTGCTGCAGCTTGGCAGAGTATCTGTCTCAGCAGGAGCACCAGATCTGGGCATTATTTGTCCACCAAATAACATACTTTTCCCTGCCAACATAATTCTTTATTTCTTGTAGAGTGGGAGGGAAATGGTGTGGCTTGTTTCAATGCCCCTGGGGTCTTGAATCTAAGTTTTCATTCAAGAAATGTATCATAATCATCCTGCCTTGCTGTAGGGCAAAAAGAAATGATACAGAATTTCCCTTTAGTGCACAAAGCTAACAAATAACTGCTCCTGAGAATAGAGGGAAGAGAATAATATAGGCGGGGTGGGATGGAGAAGACCAGGAAAAACAAGATAAGTGAGAAAAGGAAGTATGTTGGCAGGAGGAAATGCTGCAATACTTCCCCCAGCAACAGGAGTCTCATGAGGTTCACAATTAAAAAAGGGGGACACAGCTAAAGGTTCAGAATCTACTACAAAAACTGCTAAAGGCTCAGGGAGGGAATTAAATAGAAATTTCAAAGCAAAGGCAGAAAGAGGAAAAGACCTAAGAAATAAGATGATTCCAGACTGACAGAATGTCACTCAACAGTGCTGATATGCCTTAAGGTCCCTGGAGCTGGGGACTCAGAAGGCATCGCATCAGGTTTCCAACAGAAAGGACTTCCATTGTCACTCACAGGCAGCCTTCAAACTGATCAAAGGGTACTGCTAAAAACACAGACTGAAGTCCAAGAGAGAGCAGGTCGCTGGCAGGCAACACCTTCAGCATAAAATACGTAGCAGACAATAAAACAGAAGGCAATTGCTTGAGGATCCTATACCTGAAAGAGACCCCCCTATCCATAACTCCATAAATAGCATATTTGATATAAATATTTACATCTGCATAACTCCCCTCCCTAACCATGCTGGAGACATAAGGAACTCAGCAGCAGTTGCTTTTGACCAATCCTCTGCTTCAGCTATCACAAGAAAATGGCAAATGCAGTCATCGACTGTGTCACCAGCTGCCACCCACTTACTCGGGTGCTTGCCAAGAAGAAAGACAGGCCATTACTCTCTGACAATGACAGAGGCATTCCCACTTCTTTATAGCTATAAGGAACTCTAAAACTCCTCTGTTGAATTCATAGTGAAAGAGGCTAAACCTTGGTGCACTATTAATATGCTCAAGAGACAAAACTTGGAAATCTCTCACCTCTTATATAACTTGGGCAGGAATTTCCTTCCCAGAAATAATCTCCTTTATAACAAGGCAATGAAATTTGTTACAATTTACCAAAAGAAAGGAGTGAAGACCATTGTCAGTTTCATGAGCCACAGAGTTCATGAAATTCTCTTGCAAATGGAAATGAAGTATTCTGTAGAAATTGGGATCATTATATATGAAGGTAAAGGAAAGCCCTTGCTTCCCCATATCCATAATGTGCAAGCTAATTTTTGGTTTGATTTAGTTTTTCTAATAAAAACTGCCAGTCTTTGCAGTCATCACATCATAAAATAAGGTGAAATGCAGAACCACAGAAATAAATATGAATTATATCAAAGCTGGCTCAGTTTAAAATCAGCCTAACTCCCTAGACTTCTGTGAAATTACTCCTTATTCAGATGGATGTAAGTAACCATAGAGCCCAATTACTGCTTTTGCGAAGGGGTGGATGTAGTGTCATCCTGGAGCAAGGAACGAAGAAAGGTTTATTTCAGGCTTTTTTTTTCCTTATCCCTTCCCCCCCCTCCTCCCCCCCCCCCCCATTTGAATGACCTCTTATGTCAAAGTTCTCATTAGGTAACATCAGAGCCATCTGAAATGAAAGCGTATTACAGTCCTGCTGACTCTGCCCCACACCTCCTCTAGCCTTATAAAAATCAGTAGCATGTTAATGCACTGACCTCTTCCAAGACACGGAGACAGCTATACAGCTTGTTTCTAGGCTAATGCATAGAAATTGGGAGTGGGAGGATATTGGGAAGGATGAGCGTCTGGCACAGTCATATACCGGTAGTGAATTGTTCATGTTTCAAGTTTAAAAACGTGCAATTGCAGCTGGACAGGAAAAAAATACCAACCTGAAAATAATGGGGGGACTGGGTATTTGCTTACTTGTTTGTTTTCTCTGAAAGCCTATATATTTACTGGAAGTCACAGGAAAGCAGGCTTGGTTGTTTTTTTTTGGTTTTTTTTTTTTTTTTGTGATAGATTATAGGAGGATTTGGCAAATACGACAGAGGAAAACCATGAGCAGATATTCCTGAGAAGAAGTCGTTATGTGAAAGAATTGTGAGACTGCAGGGAAAGGCCTAGGAGTTAAATGTCCTCATAAAATTCACTGTACAGAGCTGCTCTCAGCAGCTATACTAAGCTCCAAGAAATGCAAATGACTGATTTTTAAGAACGCAGAGCCCAATACAGTGTGACTAACCCACATCCCCTTGCTCCTTGCTGGCCAAAACAGCCACTCTACTGCTCAGTTTGCTGTGAAAAGCTAACTCTTTTGCTGGTACAGAGCTGGCACCAAGAACCAGCTACATTTTGTATGATGGGACTGATGTAACAACTTCATCCACCCGATACAGGATTACAACAACCTTACCTTAGTGGGAATCAGGCTTTAAACTGAAATCACAAGTTACTCCATAAGACTCCTGTGCGAATGGTCCCTTTGCAAATCATCTCTCACCAGGAGATTTTTCCCTTTCCCATAAACTGTTAAAAAAATCGAATAAAAGCATAAAAAATATTTTAAGGTCATTCCTTAGATTCTTGATATTCACTATACTTTTCTAAATTTATTTGTACCAGGTAACATTCTGTAAGAAAGATCTGATATTCTAAAATACGGAAAAAAAAAGAAGGGCTTAAATGGCATGTGAAGTTTTGCTTTGGTTTTGTTTGTTTGTTTAACCACAAATACAATCTGGAAGTACCTGGGTTTCTCAACACTTCCTACTGCAATGAATTAGAAAGTCTATTCACAGATGAAACGCATATTGCAAAGCAACATCTCAGATGGGACTTGAGCTGTGATGAATGAGGCCAAGGATTGTTTCACTTACTATGATGCCTGTGTGTCTTGTTAACCAAAAGTGCCATAGTGGCATGGCTAAAGAATAAGCATCAGTACCTGATCTGACCTTGAAATGTATTTGATATATATATATACTTATATCTCTAAATATATTTATTCACATCCCTATTCATCTTTGAAAAATTCTTTTGTCTCTGGCTCTGTCTGTGTGGCATTTTGTTGTAAACAGTGGGTTTTTTTGAGGAGGGGAGTTACTATAGGGGGGGATTTTCTTCCTCAAAACCCTTTAAGTGTCAGGAGCAAAGTCAGTAACAGGATACCTAGGTTTTTCTCTTTTGGGTGGTTTTGAGCAAGTCTTGTATCTATTATAAGTTTCCCATCTATGAAATGAAGGTAATACTTAAGGCATCTTTTTAAAGTACTTTGAGACTGTCTTGTTAAAAGTTGACTTTTGCCTCTAACTAATATGATAGTTTAACACCTATTATAAATCCCATGAGATTTGCACTTGTGTTAAGTTGGAATCAAGAAAGCAAATGTCTGTGACAACCACTGAGGTAGAAAGAAACTGAATTCAGCAGGATCTACCAAATTTGTTAATAATCCCAATTCAGATATCTGACAGAGCTGGAACTGCAGTACCTAGTCTGGAAATAAGCAGGTATCTCTGAATCCTGACACTGGAAAAAGCGTGTTCTCCACAGGACAACTAGTCTCCTGCTGTAAAATCTACTGTGTCTTCAGCAATGCAAAGAAAAACAACTTTGGAAACAGATGGGCTGTGTGACAGTCAGATGTGTCAATATCTTGACTCAAGAGAATAGGAGGTCGTAATTAAGGTTTTGCTTTAGCACAGGAGTTTTAATAGTCTAGATATTGTTCCTGGTATTTGTTTCAAATAGAAATCAATAACTTACAGGTAACTGACAGAAGTGACAGATATTGTGATACAAGTGGCAAAAACTTCTGGAGACTTTCCTCTAACTTTTGTTCCTTATAAAAGCAACCTTATAAAAGGTTTGGATAGTCTGGATGTAGCATAATGCAACCCTTTTTGTCCATCCAAGAAATATAAATTAATGTGTGAGTTAATTAATAGTAGTATTAATGAATTTAAGATATTGCCTTATACTAACGTACAACCTGGTTGCACACAATATGAGTTCCTCTACAGACCAGTTTCTTTGTTTTTCCACTTCAGCTGTTCCTTGCTTTATTTAGTGATAGTAAAATAATTTTATCCTACTCGGTCTGTAGGACTAAACTATTAGTATTACTAGAAGACAAGGGAGTGTAACAATACATCTTTACTGGAGCTACTGCAGAGTTAGAAACTTTGCATCAACACTTCTATCAGACTCTTAGACTTTAAAACTAGTGCTGCAGCTTCTATGGTTGGTTCAACAGATTGCAAATGCGAAGTTTACAGAAGTGTATGACAGTGATATATTTGTCAGTAGCAAATTAGTCCAAGTGAGTTGTAAAGCTTGCACTGACATATGTAATTCTTAGCAGGTTTAAAACTGTCTCCTCCAGGCTATGATTAATTTCATTAGATATTCTTAAAGTTAAGAAAAAAAGGAAGAGTAATAAGATAGTCTATCACAAGTTCTAGAACAAAAAAAAAAAAAAAAGAAGTCTCATATTAAGTAATCTTTCAATACTCTGGACTTGATTCTCATCTCATTGACATCAGAATGGTTCTGCTGCACTCGAGATGAAGTGGATGAAGATTTAATTTTAGCACCAAGCATTGAAATTACAGTTTGATGTACTTATCTCAAGAGATTTCCTCCAAAATGCAGATTACGAAACAATGTGTTTAAAATTTATTTGTTCCCAAATAATACAAAATACCACAGAAATGGTGAAATTACATGCCCATAGTATAATGCCACTTCATAGTTAATATGCAAAACTATACGTATTGTGCAATAAAGAGTATTTATGCCATAAGTGAAAGATAAAAATAGTAATTTACAGTGAGAATTCTGCATTGTTATGGTCAAGTTATGAAGCAAATTGATACATTCATCACAAAGAAGGCTCTTAAGTGGGAAAGCAACTTCCAGCCTACCTACCTAATAATAGAAAACATCATTAAGAAGATCCCATTTTCTAATGACAATGTGACTTTTGTTAATCCTTGCTGATTAACATTTTTTTATTCCATCATGATTCCATCACAGATTTGAATTCCCAAAACCAGCTTGACCTGCTGATAACAGTGATATTTTTTAAAGGTGGAGAATTCACAGTTCGGGTGCTATTGATGTATCTCCACACAAACTTTATCACTTGCTCATTTGCCTTCTCTATTCAGGAGGCACACATTTGCCTCTGCCGCAGTGTTGTCTGGCACCTGGCTATCATTGGCCTTAGCTGTTGCCCTTTTCACTTACCCTGTAGCAGGTTATGGGAGAGCAGGGAAAAGGGAGGAGAAGCAGTTTATTTCTTACCTCTGCCCCCAGTACATTCCTCTTCAAATGCTGTTCATTACAGCGTTCTATAACAAGAAAATCCTGACCTCTCTCCTGTGTCTTTTTTGCTTTTACATCATTATTGGATCTTTGGGTGTTTTTTTTTTTTTTTCTGGTTTGCTTTTTTTTTTTTCTTTTAGTTGCTTTTTACTCTCTACCTTCTTGACTAATGGGCTTTTGCCCCACTTCCAGCTCTCTGTGATGGCACATCTGAAGACAGACAACAGCAGCTGAGCAGCATGGCAGTGAGTATAAATAACCTGCATTCAGCACAGCATCTAAATTTTCTCAGAGATTACTGCTTTTATTTTCACAAGAGGCGTGTGATAAGGGGTGGGTAGTGATTTCATGTCACTGAGAGAAATCAGAACACAAATAGGTGCACTGGTAAAGGAGTTTAAAGATTAAGGTTATGTGTCTTAAGATCAAACCTGTAGAGCCTACCTGGCAATGCAGAGTCCAGAGCTCTATATTAAATCTTTATGTGTGGATCTGGGTATCTGGGACATGGACCCTCAGCCCACTCAAAACAGAGCTATTTTAAATCAATGTTGAGTGTTAAGACAGCAAGAGATGCTTACGAAAGAGATATGTCTGAACTTCCACCCTTCTTTGGAGCCTTGCCAGCTTAGCTGAGCCTATAATAAATCAGCTATTCATTTGGGCTTAATACTGGAACCTTTTACCTGAACCTCTTCCAGAAATCAGGTCAAACAGCAGATTTACCAGGAAGGATAATGGGGTTGTCTGGTCCCCAGTGTCAGTGGTTTCGATTCTGGTATGAGCGTTCTCCTGTAAAGTGATACAGCTGCAGAGACACCCATGTTTGCTTCAGGGTTAGTCTGTCACCACTGCCAGTTCTTGGAAGAATGAGATTACAGCTTACTGGGTCAATGATGATGAGAACAACTCCTGAGGTTAAAAGCTAGGGGCCTAACCCATTCTTCTGCAAAGTCAAATCACCTGAAAACAGAGGGAGAAAACACAGTCCTCCTCTCCGCCACTGCTTTTGGTTTAGCTGTGTGGTAGCTCCACAGGTGCTGGAAGAGGTGGACGTGACTTGCCCCAGGTGGAGTGGCCTTATCCCAGATCTGAAATGAAATGAGGCCTTCTCTACATCAGGTGGCTTTTTTACCTGTTTAAACCTATGTAAAATGTGAAGGCACTATTGCTGCAGTTTTCTGTCTGATTTTTGAGACAAAATGAGATCTGTTGCCATTTCTCTACCTCAGCAAAATGTACGAAGCACAAGGCCATCCATTCTCTTGGCATTAGATGACGGTCTCGATGGTGAATAGCTTAAGGGTGACCAGAGTACTTGTCACACAGGAAACATGCCAGCCTGTCAAGAAGGGACTTTTATATGCCTAGCTCAGGCAGCTGCAATTTTCCACTTGACGCTGCTCGTTTAGGAGTTACCACCAGTGCCAGCATCAACTTAGGGGCTTGGTCAGGAAAGGGGCTATACTTTATACAACCATTTGCATCCCCGTTCAAGCTTTTCCCATCACAGTACATCCTTTTCAGTCATCCACAGATGTTGTCCCATGGATAACAACACAAACTAATGCATGTAGTCATTCTTCTAATTTCTGTGTAAGATGGTGCAGTAGAAAAATAAGAGCTTATAGAAATGCTCAAGCAGGCAAAGGGGAGTTGGGCTTTTTGCCACTTTCTCACAATAGCTCCTCCGATGCCTCTCACTTCTGCTTTGCAATAACCCCTGCTACTCCCATCATGCGAATCTCGATCAGAGTCTGTCAGTCACATTTTCATTGTGCCAGATGTGATGTTGTTATGCCAAATGTGGTCTGAACTGAGTGCTAGCGTGACTCACTATCAAACCATTTTCTCCTGTGAGCCAAACAAGATTTAATAAAAGGAAAAAAAAAAAAAGAAAAAAGGAGGGGGAGTTGATTTTTAAGCATGACTGTTTTGTATGTTGGTCAAGTCTTTTGATTTAGCTCCCTACATGTGTTAAAAAGCAGTATATTTACTAGTCTTTGTTTTTGCACAAGTGAACAGTGAGTGGCCTCAAATAATATGGATGGAAAATAGCTTGAGAAAAGGATTTTTTTTGTTGTAAAAGCACATGGATTTTTGGGGTTGTCTGGAACAATTTCACAGAAACAAGAGCAGATTAAAGGAGGTAATGACATGTTTGTAATTTCATTCCTAAGGCTCACAGTGTCCTTGCCTCTGTCTAGTTTTCAGCCTGGAGATAAATCAAGGGCTTCAATTTCCAAATCTGTCATAGAAGCTTCACAAATAAAAATGCTGACAAAAAATATCTGCTTTTAAATGGCTACTTGCAAGCACTGACAACTAGCAGTCTATAGATCTTTCACCTTACAGAAGCAGTGTGTATTGCCAGGAAAAATGAAGAGAAGAAAGGCAGTGCTCCTAAAGTTAAAGTAATCTAAAAGTATGACAACAATAAACCATTTACAGTCATGTTTTGAATGCTAGATGAAAATAGATTTCAGGTGGTGTATTAACAAAACCTCACAGCTGCCTGGCGTGGATGAAAAAATGGATGTGGAGTTAGAATATGAAGTAGAGGGACCATGTGGACAAGGAAAATTCCTTCCCACCCCCAGCTGCCCTAACAGCTGCTTAACGTGCTCTCTTGTGCCCATAGAGAAAGTTTGTGCATGACTGGGGAGGAGTAGGAAATGTGCACCATGAAAACCAGCTCAAATTATGCTGGTTAATGCTGAATAATTTGCTGTATCTGTTATCTGCGGGCTCTGTCTTTTGCAGGATATGAATTCCAACTAAAAGGCAGAGCTGGAGCAGTTGGTAGTAATAGGTAAATTAGGCCAGTTGCTTTGCAGAAACTAAGAGTAACAGAGCTAGAGGTGCTTCAGCTGGCAACTCTGTGGAGTCCCTGAACTCCCAGAGGCTCTGACCATGGTCCCATGAAGTATCCCCACTCAGGGACTGGTGCCTGGTGGTCATGCCTATACTGTCCTTGGTCTGTGGGATTGAATTTTGTGTAAAGATAGTAGAACCCTATCATGTTCTTCAATCCCCCTACATAGCCTTAGAGGCAGAATAAAGTGTGAGTTGGTCCACCTATGCTATGCCCATGTTTGTGGCTTTGTGAAAGATTTGACCTGTTTCACTCCAAAGCCAGAGGACAACTCAGCTTGCAGACTATGTGGTGTTCCAGAGCTCAGATCTAAGTGCAAGATCTGAATTAACATGACAGAATAAATACACCCACCCATCCACATGCTTTTCCCACTCTTTATTCCCTGCTAACGTGTGTATTGCGTCCCAGTCAGCTTGTTTCCTTATGGCTTCTACTTGGCAAATCTGAAGAGAGACATCCAGCAGTTCTCAGATCCGGGGAATGAATGGTATGCGCTCTAGGCATTTGAAGTGCCCTAAGTAAATGTATTCCATGCACAAGCATGTCACCCTTGTGGCATATTGCACCTAGGATTTGCCTATGCACATGCTGTGAGCAGGATCTGTGATGGCTGCAGTCGCTGGTCCAGTAAGAACCGTAGTCGTCCTACACAGCAGACAAATGGCCAGGGTCTGTTTAGATCTGATGTTTAAGGCAGAAAAAGAGAAGATGTCAAGGGAAA
Source organism: Gallinago undulata (assembly GCA_026546715.1). Lineage (NCBI taxonomy): Eukaryota > Metazoa > Chordata > Aves > Charadriiformes > Scolopacidae > Gallinago > Gallinago undulata. The sequence continues at coordinate 97,850,363 of JAOTQQ010000001.1, read as the reverse complement.
CTTGTGTCTGTTGATGAGAAAGGGCAGGGTATAAAAGACAGAGAACCATGTTGTCTAATGAAAATAGGGATTATTTGAAAGGCATGGAAACTGCCTGTGGAACATAATAGCTTTCTAGAGCAGGGAACTTGCATGCGTGCCTCTGCCTTCTATTGACGGGGATATAAAACCTGATCAAGATTGTGATTATCTTCTTCACTGCAGTCTTTGTCAGCTGGTTGGAGTCAAAACCAGTCTGGAGAAGGTGGGTGCTCTCATTTTGCTCTTCACAATTTCTGTTTCAAGGTCAAGCAATCCCTGTGAACCTCACTGGTCTAATTTTGTTTTTAGCTTTACCTCAATTGTAAAATGGTTAGGAAAAGTTTTTACTTCAAGTGGAGGACTTGCCACCTCAGAGCCTTTGAGAGACAGGGCTCAGCAAGTAGCTGTTGCTGAGTTTTTATTTCAGGGAAAGTTTCAGGAAAAGAATACTTTAATCTGTAGATCTGGAAAGAAATCTGTGAATAAGGGCAAAAAGGGTTAGTATTTTTAGGACATATTATATGTTCAAAGGACTGTGCTCACTGCTAATGCTCAGCCATTAACAAATTGATCTTCAGCCCCTGTGTGCGGTTAAGTAGGAAAGTTTTACAGATGGGAAGACTGAGACAAAACATCTTGCTTGAGGCTGCCCAGCGACAGAGCCAGCTTCAGAAGTCAGCATCTACTGTCTCCCTCTGTCATTCCTCCAGACAGCACTGCCGAGTAGCAAAAAACCAAATCAGAGACACCTTTCTGTGAGGCTTAAAAAGAGTGATGGTGAAGTAAATATAACAGTTAAAGCAAAAGGCAATCTGAACAGTGCTGCTGCATTTTGAGTACTGGGGTCTGCAGAGCAAAACCACTGATATTTTGGTAGAACTAACACCAAAGACATTAAGTTTTATTATCAATATCAGATCATTGCCCATCTCGGTAATCACTGGACTGTGTGTTTGATAAAAGAACATTTGAGAACTGCTAGGCTGTTATTATATATAATTGCTCTTTACAATGACTGGATATCTCTAGTGAAAATGAATTGGTGATCTCCACTGTAGCAGAATCTATTAAATAATTGGAGAGCATGGCTAGCATCTTTGATGTTGAAAGGGAGAAATTCAATAAGCAGTCTCATCAGGCTTTCTAACACAGCAGAAAAGAAGGGCTGCAGGCAGGAACATACCGACACTACAGGTCAGTGAAGGTTTATGGATTTGTGTGCCTTAGAAAGGAGGCAGAACCTTGCTGTACAGGACTGTTGAACCATTAGCTACCTCAGGGGGTGTCAGAGTATTGTTGTGTAGCCTTCTAAAAATATAAATGGTAGGGCCAGACATCAAATGTTTCTCCCCTGCCCAGATTTTATGAGAATATCGTGTGTCCTGAGGAGATGTCAGAACTGTGCTTCAGCTGTTTTGCTACTTGACACTGGCACATTATACTTAGAAAATTCATTTTCACATTTATTAACCCATTTCTACTGCACAGCCTTGTATCTTTCCATCAAAGAAGGGCCTGTTTGTCTTTGAATTAATAGCTTAGATGTATATAGTGGCCTTCATTACAAAAAAAGCATTCAACTCCCTCTGCAAGTTGGAAGACAGCTGACAGGTACTTAGTACATTGCCCTGGGAGGAGAGCACTTGGCTGAAGAATGCACTAAAAAAAATCCTTATTCTCTTCTAACAAGAGGTACCCTGGGACCTTTAATGTGACCATGGGACCAGCTTTTACTGGCTCCTCTGAAAAAACTGCAGACAATACACCTCATGATGCACTCTTTATCTGAAAGGCTGAAGGAGGAAAAGGGATCAAGGGGCTTTGGGGATCAAATTTTATCTCCCTAATGTTCATACTAACATTTGTGCTGGCATTAGGCTTGTAGAAAGGATATTTGAAGAAACAGTTGAGAAGATTGGGTTAGTGATTTCCTCTGTAAAAGCGAGAAAAACACCCCAGCTGCAGAATTAATCATTGCTTCTGCAATGTACTGGGGGCAGTTGGTATGTGATGCTGGGAAAGTGTCAGAGTGCCTCATAACAGTGTGGTGGCCAGTTCCTGTATTACACCTACTTTATCCCACCTGCCTTGAGGAATGAGTCAGTCAAACTGAAGAAAATTGGTCAGGAGAAAGCACGAGCACCATGTCCCTGGTGACTTCTCAAAGTCTCTAGGGCAGAAAACCAGCCTCGTTTGTGGCACTGACCAATGCTCAGAGTGAGTGACAAAGCAGTGAAAAGACAGTTGTTGCCAGGGTCTGTGTGTAAGAGGGGATGGTGTGTTGGAGAAGCTGGAGGGACCTTGATCTCATTCTTAAATTCCTTTATTGGTCGCGTGGGTGCAAGGAATAAAATGGCGTCACTTCAGCGCTTTCGCAGGCAGACATCCAAATCCTACTGACTTTTAGGCTGTTTGTGAATCTCCTGTCTGTTCTGCTTGATATGGTGTTGAAAATCCTCTGGACAATGTTATGTACTATCCCGATCTATTACACAATGTTTGCAGTAGGTCTCAAGGGCCCCCCTTATTGTTTTTTCTGTATCAGTCCATCTTATATCCATCATCTGGGTTGTTTTGGAAGTCATAAATACAGAGCTAATTTTAAGTGCAAATTTTGCAGATGTAAGGTTTTAATTAGTAATCTTATTCATACTGTTCTCACCTTTAGTAAGACATCTACTGTATAACATCCTGATTTAAGCAGTTCAAGGGCTGTATGAATATAAAATATCTTTTTTCATTTTGTGTTAAACTGTGGGGGGAAAAAAGTCTAAAAGACAGATTTATAGTATATAAGTTAATGCTTTTTCAGAAATTTCAGATGAAGTTGGATTTCTGTGAAACCATTTCTCTCATAAAACCTTCTCTTCCTTGTCCACTTTTTTTTAAGCTTAAGCAAATTATACAGCACAGTCATACACAGATCAAAGAGAATGTTAAACCATAACTTTCTTGACTCGCTTTCTCTTTTAGGATCAGTAACTCTTCATCTCAGATGTAGTGTCTTGATTAGGTTTTTTCTTACCTCTATGCTACACTACAGTATTTCTATTAAAATTGCTTTTCAGATTCATAACTCCCCAATAGATTGAGGGGCTGAAGCCTCCATGTTGTAGAAGTGAAGCTTTGCTTAGAGTACATGATTAAAAGGGCAGATGAATACAGGAAAGTAAGCTAATCCCAAGGGCATAATCGAACTTCAGACATTGATCAGTGTTTCAGACACTTCTTAAAGTGTCCTTTACAGATATTGGGTTCTGTAGGTAAACAATAACAAGTTTGTAATTTTTTGGACCAGCTTCCAAGATATCCCAGTATTTTTGCACTTGAGGTTTACTGGTGCATGTTTGGCCACAACAGGGCATATAATGTTTGTTAGAGCATGGCTATAGACAGCTTTGGGATTCCGAGCTTGTGCTTCGTGATGGTTCAGGATTTAAGTTTCTTCTCCTATGAGGCAGAGTGTGAGCTGAACACCTAGCTGGAAATTGGGGTGCATATGTTCTGCTTGTCTGGCAATGAGCTGCTGGTGTCTTGTGCTGCCCAGTAGCTCTGAGGTAGCCATCCTCGCTGCTCTGCACACTGTTCCAGCTACACTCTAAACAGCATGTCCCAATTATATCTCTTTGCTTCGTCTTCTTTTTTTTTTTTTTTTCAATTGCCTCTGCTGTGCCTTTTAATTGAAAGAAATGATGGTCTTCAGTTTCTCATTTGTACTTAGGTATGTTTTTTTTTTCTTCTAATGCAAAGCAATGGATTCTTTGTTCCAAATTCAAACTTCTGAAAACTGTAAACCAGACCTTGGTTCCCATTTTGCCTGTGCTACCTCATTGTCATGAAGTGCTCACAGGTCTCCGGCCTGGGGTCCTCTAAGAGTGAGAGACAAACTCCCAGCATTGCTATGTCCTCCTTCCCCTGCAAGTCCCTGCAGGAAGCACCCAGTTAAGAGCACAACAGAGGAAAAGGTGCCTCATTCGTGCACCACAGAGCTCTACAGTTCTGCTAAGGTAACTTATGAGCCACATGGCTACTGCCACTTAAAACAAGCCTGAAGGTCTCCATGTCTTAATGATGAGAACACTGCAGTGTGATTAAAAGCTGCTTTTACTTTCTCCTGTGCCTTCATGGAATGTGGCTCTTTTGCTACAAAAGCAGACCAAGGCCCTTGTGATACCCTGGCTTATGGAAGCAATAACCCAATATAAAATGTTTTTTCCTTTCCTGAAATAAAAATTCACTAAGCAAAAATTATTTGAATAGTTTGAGGTAAATTCTCTAAAAATCTATGCTTTCTGTAGTTCAGATATGCTTTTTATCTCATCAGCACTTCAATGCAAAGACCATCAATGTTTTAAATTGGCTCATTTTATGTTTATGAAGACTTCTATATTTAAAAAAAATATTAATTAGAAAGCTTACTGGTATATACTGATACTTCAAAAGCAGTAGAGAAAGATGTATGTTTCAGATAGTTAGGACTCCTGGAGTGAGCTGGGCTTAATATTTTGACAGGGAGAAGTTCCATTAACTTCATATAATTAGCACCAAAGAAAGGTTTTTCTTCATTTATTAAAAAGCTTAACATTTTATTGCATTAAACATCAAGTTTGAATTTTCATTTTTTTGTCTGAAGAGATCCATTTTATATTTAGGCTTGAATGTGTAGTCTTTGCCATACTCTGCTATTGTAAAGTTAATATGCATCCGCCATTTATCACAGAGCATCTTGTTTTCCACAGTCTCAGTTCACTTGCCATGCTTAGATCCTTCGCCGTTGGGAGTTTATGATTATCCTTTTTACTTCTCAGTTTACTGTATAATTTTAAGGACATTCTCATGTATGTGAGATTCATAATTAAAAGTCTTTTTTTTTAATGTCAGCTTACAAAAACAGAAGTGGAATCATAAGATAGTTCGGGTTGGGAGGGAACTTTAAAGGTCACCTACTCCAGCTTCCCCTGCAATGACATCTTAACAAAATCAAGTTGCTCAGAACCCTGTCCAACCTGACTGTGATCACTTCCAGGGGTGGCACATCTACCGGTTCTAGTGGCCAACCTGTGCCAGTGTTTCACCACTCTGATTGTAAAACAGGCCCCAATTTAAAAAGTTTGTCCCCATCCTCAGGCCTCCTTTAGGTACTGAAAGACCACTAATAATGTCTCTCTAGACCCTTCTCTTCTGCAGGATGAACAACCCTAACTCCCTCAGCATGTCTTCATAGGAGACGTGTTCCATCCTTCTGTCTTTTTTTTGTGGCTCTCCTCTGGTCCCACTCCAACAGATTCATGCCCTTCTTATGTTGGGAGGCCCAGAGCTGGACACAGTACTCCTGGTGGGATCTCACCAGAGCAAAGTAGAGGGGCAGCACCTCCCTCAACATCATGGCTGTGCTTCTTTTGATGCAGCCCAGGATACAGTTAGCTTTCTGGGCTGCAAAAGCACATCGTCAGCTCATGTCCAGCTCTTTATCCACCAGTACCTCCAAGTCCTTCTTAACAGGGCTGCTCTCAATCCCTTCGCCCCCCAGCCTGTATTGATACCAGGGGTTGCCTTGACCCAGGTGCAGGCCCCGGCACTGGGCCTTGTTAAACCTCATGAGGTTCACATGGGCCCACCTCTCAAGGTCCTTCTGGATGACATCCCTTCCCTCAGGCGTGTCAACCATGTGTCATCTGCAAACTTGCTGAAGGTGCACTCAATCCCACTGTCCATGATATTGATGAAGACATGGCCCCAGTACAGATCAATCACCTAATACCATTTATCACCAGTCTCCATCTGGACACTGAGCCATTGACCACTACCCTCTGGATGCAACCATCCAACCAATTTCTCATCCATCAGGCAGTCCACCCATCAAATTCATATCTTTCCAATTTGGAGAGCAGGATGCTGTGGGGGACCATGTCAAAGGCCTTGGAGAAGTCCAGGTAGGTGACTTTTATAGCTCTTCCTTTGTCCATTGATGCAATCACTGCATTATAGAAGGCCACTCTGTTGGTCAGGCAGGACGTGCCCTTGGTGAAGCCATGCTGGATGTCTTGAATCACCTGCGTCCTCCATGTGCCTTAGCATAGCTTCAAGGAGGATCTGTTTCATGATCTTCCCAGGCACAGAGGTGAAGCTGACAGGTTGGTAGTTCCAGGGTCCTACTTTCTACCATTTTAAAAAATGTGTGCAATATTTCTCTTTTTGTGGTCACCTGGGACTTCATCTGGCTGTCATGATTTTTCAAATATCACGGAGGTTGGCTTGGAAACTACATCAGCCAGTTCCCTCAGGACTCTGGGATCCATCTCATGAGGTCCCATAGACTTCTGTATGCTCAGGTTCTCAGGTGGTCACAAACTTTATTTTCTCTTACAGTGGGAGGGATTTTTCTCCCCCAGTCCCTACCTTGAGGTCCATCCACTTCAGAAGTGTGGGAAGAGAGGTCGCCAGGAAGACAGGCAAAAATGTCGAGTACCTTGACCTTCTCCTTGTTCATTGTTACCAGTTTGCCCATCTTGCTCATTGGGGCAGGTATGCTTTCTTTGACCTTCCTTATCTGGCTGACATACCTGTAGAAGCCCTTCTTATTATTCTTTGTCCCTTGCCAAGTTCAGTTCCAGCTGTGTCTTGCCCTTCCTGACCCCATCCCTACATAACTGGGCAGCATCTCTATACTTTTTCCAGGATACCTGTCCCTGCTTCCACTGCTTGTACACCTCCTTTGTGCCCAGAAGGTCTTGACTCAGCCATGCCAGTCTCTTGATTTCCTTTCTTGGTATCTTACACCTGGGGATTGTGAGTTTTTTGCACTCTAAGGAAAGTGTCCTTAAGGATGTGCCAGCCTGGTTGTCCTCCCTTGTCCCTGAGGGCAATTTTACAATGTGTCAAATTTACTAACTCCTTGAACAGCTGGAATTTTTCTTTCCTAAAATTCAGGGTCCTGACTTTACTCTTAGCCTGACCCTTATCCCTCAGGACTGTGAACTCCAGCAGTGCATGATCACTGCAGCCCAGGCTGCCTCCAATCTTGATGCTATTGATTAGCTCACTTGTGTTAGTGACCATCAGGCCCAGTATCACATCCCTTCTGTTAGGTCTGTCTATTACCTGGCTTACGAAGTTATTCTCAATGTACTCCTGGTGTCTTCTGGGTTGCCTACAGCCTCCTGTGTCACTTTTCCAGCTGATGTCAAAGTGGTTGAAGTCTTCCAGTAGGATGAGAGCCTGTGAGCACAGTGTGTCCTGTAGCCTCTTAATAAGGTGGCCTGTAGTAGACAGCAACCACAAGGTTCCCTTTGTTGCCTCAGTCTCTAATTCTTACCCATAGGCTTTCAACCTGCTTGTGGCTATTCTTCAGAGACAGCTCTTCACACTCTATCCATTTCTTGATTAAGAGGATAACCCCTCCCCCCCTCCTTGTCCCTACTGAACAGCCTGCAGCCATCGATAGCTGCACTCCAGTCATGGGATTTGTTCTACTGAATTTCAAAAATGGCAACTAGGTCACTCCTCTTCAAGTTATTGCCTTCAGCCTGGCCAGGAGAGGATACAGGATCCTCTTGACCTCATTTTTTTTTCTGGTGGCTGTTTCCGTTTCTCAAGGAGGGCACAACATGGTTCCACCAGTTTATCTCTTTCTCAGACTCCCTGATAGCTCCTTAACCTTTCTGCTGCCTCTTGTAGCTCTGCCACTTGGCTGAGCAGATTGTCTACCTGGTCACACCTGACACAACTGTTCTCACTACTGTCACCCGTTACCAGCAAAAGGCTCTGTCATACCCTGCAACGCAAGGCTTGAATGGTGGCATGCATTTGTGGGAGTGCGTTCTGGGTTGCCAGGTCCATTTTGCTGAGTACAGAGGACATGGCTTCCTGCTGGGTGGATATCATAGCTGTGCTTCTTCTGAGAGAGTGACAATCACCAGCTGAACTCACCCCTTGAGCTAGTAGATGATTATGCCCTTCCTTCATACCCTGTTGCGCAAACTGCCACGCCATGCTATGTTCACAACACTTCTTGCCCCTGGGCTGCTTTCTATAGGTGGGATGTGTGTGTAAATTAAAGCAGATTCATAACTTGGTCAAGATAGCTTTCTGAAAATGAACACCATAAGCTGACCTTGTTCTACTTCCCAAATGCCATGTGACCAGTCCTATGCCGGTGATGTAGTCCATTGGAGTGGAAAACATGGAGCTGGAATATGCGCTTAGCTGATTCTTAGCTCATACATAGAGTAACCTCAGCTGTTCTTCTAGCTGCCATAAAGTGGTCCCATAGCACTGACCAATTAACCAGTTGGGATGGGAAGCACTTGGCCCTTTGAATGTTTTGAGATAAAGGAAAGTAGAGAAGCAACTCTAAGCCCCAAGCAATTTAGAATCTGATTTTAGAAGAACATGATACACAAGGTAAGAGTAAAACAGTAAGATAGGGTGTGATACTGACAGCACTTAGAGCACGACTGTCAATCTTAGTGAAATGTAGGTTTTATGGTGGAATTTGAAGGAAAAGAATGAACGTGCTTTGCTGACAAGAGAGAAGGATTATTTTTTTTTAAAGAATGAGAACTTTGCTTTGAAGAAGATAACAAGTTTAGAGAAGGAATAGACCAAAAAAAAGATGTCTGATCAGTGGTATTATGCTGATGCTAATATCTGTAGTGTTTAAGAAATAATGAGCCTAATGACATATGTGAAAAATTCTTTTGAAAATCATTGCAGAGAAACTTAGCAATGTAATTCTCATGGTTATCAGTTTCTCTGCCCCAGAGTTTCCTTTAATTGGTTACATACAGAGCAATAGATAATTCTGTTTAAATAATATTTGTTCATTATTTTCTCTGTTTAAAAGTGAAAGGAATAAGGAAAAAAGTAAAAGCATTTTGGAAATAATTTTAGATCTGTGTTTAACTAATTTGAAAATACAAGACTTCATAAAAGTGGTATGTTCTTACTCATCCACTTCATTGAATTGCCATAGAGAGAAAACTGCATTTTAATCATATTCTTGTATCAGAATACCGAAGTTCTTTACTTCTTTATTTTAAAAGTCTCGGTTGCACTTAGTTTTGTTTACAATAATTCTCAACAACGCAGAAAATAGAGCACAAGTCAGCTAAAAATATTTCTAATCTAGTTAAGTTGGATGGGGAATCCTTATGAGACAAGGGTGGAGTTCTGGAAAGTCAGCTTTACAAGCCACAGTCAGTCCTAAGCCACTGTGTAGACACGTTGTCTCATATATTTGTAGTACATAATGCTTACCCCATTCTTCATTTGTTCAGGGAGAAACTTATTCTTGCTGCTGCCTTGGCTCCTCCATCCCAAGTTTTCACATGTTTGGATATTGATTCATTCTGTAAAACCCTAATGGAATGTTTTCAGTTAGTAGGCACCTCTGGAAGCCAAGAGTGAGTTAAAAGGAAGCAACAGACACATATGAACTGTGAGAGTTTGGGACTCAGAGTCCTGTCGAGGACTTTTGTTTGTGCATCCAAGCTCTCTCTTGTAAACCTGTTTGGCTCTTTCTGATAGACTGGCATAATGAAAAGTGATGCCAAAGCTTCGCTGCTCAGGTTAAATGTGTGCTGCTGTTCTGTGCTCTTAAGACAATCATTATATCTTACTAGCATGTAACAGCCAGAACTATTTTCAGTTGTTCAGCTGTTCCTGTTCAGGGTTAGAGGACTGCAGCGCAAGCCCAGGCAGTAGTAAACCTCTAAGGAATACAAATAACTTAATCAAGGCTGTTTCCTGCCTGTGGAGTGCAATGGCTGGTGTGGAACGAAGGCCTAGCATGAAAGCCCTGGATTCTTCCCTGACAGTCGCTCCTTTAAGGGAAAAAGGGGATGCAAACATGGGACAATAAGAGTATCCTGTTAGTTTTGGAGTACCTCTACAAAATTAACTGTCAAGCCAAAAAGTGGGAGCCTAGCTTGTTTTGAAGACCCAGATTTCATAGAGTTGAAAGCAATGGAAGTTTTTCAACTGATCTTACTGACTACTCGGATCTAATAGATTGAATTACCTAGTATCAGGTAGCTACCTGTGTAAAGGCACGTGAATACTAAGTTTTTACTCATTCTTCAGCTGTTGTTTCTTATTAATTTCCCCTTGTGATCGGATACTGAGAAGATCAATGTACTTTTATTCATTTATATATTTCAGAAGACTCTGTTTTTTGAGCCTGGACTTCTTAGGTATAGGTGAAACCTCTGTATGCAGGAATATGCTTGAAGAGCAGCAGAAAGTTTATAAGCAGGCTTGTTCACTTGTCTTTATCCTGATCTAGGATGCAACAGCACAGTAAAGAAAAAGAAAAAAAAAAAAGTTTTTCTGACCTTGGAAAGAGAACAGGTCATTTAATACAGATCAATATTTTTGTAATGCATCCATGGCAACCTAACTACTTGAACAAACACTTTGAAAACTTTTTATAGAAACTCACTGAATCTTTTTTAATAACTAATATTTTATTATTTTTAAGTCATGTGCTTTGAAGTGGGTTGATGTTCTTTCCTAGTCCTAAAAGGCTGTTTAGATACTTTGTCTCAGTTTTGCCCCGGAATTCAAGGTACAGTTCTATCACACCTTGAAAAAAGAAAAACTTCGACCTTTTGAATTTTTTTGTGCTCCATTTTATCAGTTACTCCTTTGTATCAAGAGTATATAATGTTTTCCTGTATCTGGCCTTTCTAATCTGTAAATTTCCCCCTTTCCTTTCTTTTCTTTTGTCTCAAAACTGTTTCATTCTTCTAAGTTCTCCTCTTGGCAATGCTGACTGAGTTTACAGTTTCCTCCTAATAAATTGATCTAGCTACCCAATTAATATCAGTTTTTCTGCAAGGGGTGCTATCTCCCAGTAATGACTTGAATTTCCAATTTATTTTTTTTCTTCACAAAGAAACTGAAGGCTAAATCAAATAGATTATTGATATACTTCAAAATTAAACATATTCTCCTCTCAGCTCTGAATTTATAGACTATAAAATATAGTCTATAGTCTGAAATTATAGACTAGACCCTGTGGTGGGTCTGGATAGGAGAACAAGCAGGGTTGCCTTCTTCCAAGTTGAGTGCACAGAGCTAATTGTGCATCCTGGAGTCACTTAAAATTGGGATGCTGGACACGTGGCTGCCTCTTTATTAGCAAATGGAAACCTCAGAACACATGATCAACCTTTCTCTGCCACATGCACACCTGAGGGAGCAAGTATGGTCATTTAGGAAATGCAGCTTGGTGGTCTGCATACAAAACCTTTAGATTACAGCCCTTGAAAAAGACTGCTCTTACATGCATTACCAGAAGAGGTGTGGAGGAGGTAGATGATATTACTCCCTACTATCTAGTATGTTAGTATGTATCGTCATCCTCTGTCTGAGGGAATGAAAACTGATGTCTACCCTTTACCTGAATGTTACTTTAATCATAACTATCCCTTTTGAGACATCTTCAAAACCCATTGGGACAGAAGAGGAAAAAAAACAAAAATGCCCTGTCAGTCTGTGGGGAAAGTCTTTCCTAGAAGTAGAAAGGCCTAGGTTCCTGGTGCAGGGTGCTTTGCTATATGATATGTCATATGAAACACACAAATTACCTGTTACCTTCCTCTTCCTCCACTACAGAGTACAGATGGACTTACCGATGCATGTAAGCTCATCCTGGAAAAGCATTATAGGACAGAGTACTGTTTATTTGTAATTTTTTCCACTTTGACTCCAAGTATTGTATTCCACCTAGTGTCTTAAATTCAGCCAACTCCAAGCCAAGAACCTAGTGATTAGGACACTTTTTAGGGAAAAAACGGGTTCTTTTTTGTTTTTCCTTTTGAAAGGAAGGTGCAGAAGCACTTCTTTTGTGATTGTTTTAGTCACCAGTCTAGTGCATATCTATCTCTCCCTCCTCCCTGCCTTGTTTTAGTAAAGAAAATGGCTGATGGCTGCTACCTTTTTTTTTTTTTCCTTTCTGAAGGCTTCTTACCAGCATAGATAAAACTCAGTATTGTCCACTCCAAGAGAGGAAGATATATGTTGTCTCATCTTTTCATGTTCCAGTCTTTCTCTTTTCCTCTCTTAACAGCCACTGACTTCCTGGCACTGATCAGGAGCTGGAACTTGCAGACTTTTTTTTTTTCCCCATCACATGTGTGTCTTTGCATGAAGAGCCTTCATTCCAGGCTGGTCCTTGCCAGTTAGCTAGGATGCTTTCTGGGGACTGCATCACTCTCTCCTCATTTTCACAACACCCCATCCTCATGCTTCTCTTGAGCCCGCCCAGCACCTGCGGTGCTTATTTTCTGTGCGTCAGTAGCAGAGGGAGCCAGACAATCTGTACTTACCCTGGATGGTGGCAAAATGGACCTGCAAAACTGCAGAAGAGAACGGAGGGGGAGTTTTCTACCTGCAGAGGGAAATGGCACAGAAGCAGTCTGGGTATATTGGACTGTGGTTGCTTTGGAGCAGAGGTGCTTGCTCAGCTACTTGGTAAGGGGCGTCCTTCAAAGGAGTCATTGTTTTGTCTATATTTTAATTCATATGCAAAATTAGAGCTGGGGCAGTTTAAGAAGTATGATCTTTAATATAGAGGCCCGCAAGTTTAGGTGATATCTGAGGGTTGAATTTCAGGGGTGCAATTTAAGACCTTCAAGAAGAGGTTTTTACCTCTCAGTAATTACTTTATGTATGTATTTGTATTTCATACTTTGAATGATGTATCTGGCATCACAAACTATGTTTTCTGCCTGTAAAGATTGTTCCTCTATGTAACCCAACTTTTTTAGTTCTCGAGGCTTCATGCATTCACGAAATTTTGAGGGTAGCATTTTAAGTGCTGATTGTAAAAACAGACCTACAGTAAAGCAGATATGAAGTTTTAATAAAAAGTATTCCTCTTTTAACTTCTTTTTGAAGTTTAGCTAGTTTTATTTTATAGGACTAAAACGAAGAGCAGGGATTTATTGAGTAAACGTGCTGTTAAGCTCCTGCAGTTTAAGAATATATCTGATGTTTACTGTGTTGACCAATTTATTCTGGCAGCTTGAATTCCCAGGTTGAAAGGTATTTTGGCTTTACCCTTTGGAGAAAAAGCGAGGGCATAAAGTCTTACTTCTTGTGTAGAGTCAGTAAATATCAATTAAAATTGTTCTTGAAGATTTTTGACTTTTTTTTGTACACCCTTGACAAGCAGATTGACATGAAAGACTATAATAGCTCCTGAGCAGCTGTTAAATTCCACTGTATCAATGATCTGTGAATTAAACAGAAGTTTACTGTAGCTTGCTCTGAAGAAGCCATCATGGGCCATTGGGTCAGAAATGGTCATTTAAGAAGAGACCTAAGAATAAATTCACAACACCTTGACAGGAAAATTAAATAGCCTCAGGGTTTTTAGATTCTATTTCAAAACTTCAAATGTTTTTCAGAGTATAAACCCTTAGAGATGGAGTTTAGGCTTAATATCTATCTGTAAAGCACTGAGTATATCTAAAGGTGAGTAATCACCATCCGCCCTGATGGTATATGAGTGTACGTGCTAGATATATAGCTCTGAGTAGGAGGGACTAGTCCCTCACCCCACGGGTTCATATCCAGACTGCATGAGCAGGTTGGTCAAATCTGTACTTAAGTGGTCCTTGAGCCTGGGATTCCTCTGGATCCTGAAGAGTGCTTTATTATGAAATAATTTGTGTGGTTTTCTCAGGTTGAAACATTTCATATCAAAGATTTCATTGTGGCCAAACAGAGTATTTTTCCTTTTTCGTGAACATTCTGGGTTAGTAATACATAACTGTACAGGGAAAAGAATCCAGATCCTTTGAAGTTTCATCTATATCAACTCTGGAATGAGCTATATCTCTAGATAGAGTTGGACACTGTGATGAAAAGGGATAGTTGAAATAGTCAAAACATCTAGAAAACAGCCAGTCTGGATGATCAGTGTCCAGTGCCTAAACTTGTTTTGTGGTCCTTTTTTAGTGATTGATGGAACCACAGCTACATGTCTCTCTGTGCCACCCCTCCTGCCCATACAGTAGCAGCAATAAACTCTTCAGAAGTCTGCATTACCACTGATTTTTTTGTTTGTTTATTTCTCTAAATTAGTGAGTGTCTGCTGTCATATTCTCTCCACACCTGGCCTATTACATTTTGAGCCAGCTAATAAAAACTCCATTCAGGGCTCTCTTGGGAAGGTGTAGAAAGGAAACAGCTGGCTTTGACACATAGCGCTTTGTGTACTTCTGAAAGGTGCTAAGCATTGCAGAGGTGCAAGGCTTGTATGGGAAAAAAAAATAAATTCACACATCAGATGCAAAATTTTTGCTAAATCCAGATGGCAGAAAGAATTTTGCTTTTGGATGTTGCAATAATCTTTTATATTATATATATAAAACAAGCTAGCGGTGGGCCTCTTGGAAAACTGGCAGCAGGGCTTTGTGGCAAACACTGTCTTAGTACCAGGAACCTCATGCCAGTGCAACAGTAGCAGACCTAAAGGCATAGTATAGTATATTTATGCATGAGATTCCTCCCTACTCCCAAAGTTGGGAATTCCTCTTTCTGCCTCATTACCTGTCGTTTTTGTCTGTCCTGGGATCAGCTGAGCAGACAACTATGTGTGTGAGGGTAGTGAAGAGGTTCCTACAGGTCTGCTGCAGGCACAATTTAAATTACTTCAGTTGTCTTTGACTCAGATGCTTGAATTGGGTTTTGTTTCCCTTTGCTGCTTCTGGTTTGTACTGGCTATAGAGAATACACTTTCCATGCTTAACTGTTCTTCTGAAAAGGAATTTATCGTGCAAGCCTGGAAGAAGAATTGTCCAAAAGATCATAGTTATTTATTCTGAAGTAAATGCTGTGAATTAGTAGAAAGAGTCAGTAAGATTAATAGTCTTAATTACCTGCATTAATTAATAACCACAGGGACGTTTTTCCTAGCTACTTGCACAAATTGTATTTTCAAAGTACAGAAGATCTCCCCGTAATGCTAATTGGTTATGAGTTTATGCATCTAGAGTTGCTCATCCTTGGACCTATAATGAGGTTGCATCTGTGTGTTGATGAAAAGTGGAGCAAGCACTTACTTTTTTTAGTAGATCCACATAAAACTGATGAATGGTGAGTGATTTGCTTATGAAAAATATCCTGGAGTATGACAACTGCCAAGCCAAACTTTCTCTTCTATGGAGAAAGTCCTATGGAGAAATCTGAGGAGCAATGAATACATGGTTTTGTTTATTACAATGTATTAAAAAAGGAAGCTGCTGAATACAGAGAATGATTTTTCTTCTGAAGATATACAGAGAAAGCTTTCTCCTCATCTTATTACAGAAAAAATCCATTTGGCTTTTGTCAGCTAACAGCTACAGCATAGATGGTTTGCCTTATGCTTATTAAAATCTATAGAGGAGAAACTAATTGTTCACTTGCGGAAACTCAGTCAATGGGCCAAAAATATTTGCATGATTATGAATACTCTTCAGCAGGTGGTGTTAGTATATGTTGCTTGGTTAGTCTAACTATCTTGCCTAGCTGATTGTTTGCCAAAAGAAGGGATGAAACAGTTTTTGCTCTTAGTTATGCAGAGTTATCCTATGAGCACCTCACAAAAAAAGCTTTCATTAGCAGATATTACTTCCTGCTTGGCTGAATTAGAGCATCATGAAAGAACAATAACTTTAAGAAGTTCTTAGCTGAATTGCAGCAAACCAGCTGATTTATATTGAATTTAGGAAGCTTCGTTTAACTGATACTGTTAAAAGAGTTTGATGCAGGGTGAGGGGGATAGAAAAGGATTTCCCAGAAATAGTTAGAACTCCATCTCTGTGGGTTTCACACTGGAAAATCCTGCATGAATCTCTGGTATTAAAAGCACTGCAGTCTAGAGCAAAGATGTGTCAGATGAGAAACAAGGATTGCCAAAGATGAAAGGGCATGATAGGAAGTTGAGTCCTGCCTGCAGTGCCCATCCCTGCCTTTGTCCCTTGGAGCAGAACAGATTTGACTTCCCTGGTACAGGGTAGATAGGTGACTTTTGGAAAGGCATTAAGTGATTTAAGAGTTGAGGCTTATCCCTTTCTGGGTAACATTTACTTCTTAACTGTTTTTTCTGCTAGAAGGCTTTTTTCCTTTAGTTGCTCACAACCTGTTTGGGACAATGAGGGATGTTATTCTTTTTATTTGCTCAATCTTCACTTTCTATTCTGGGAAAAAGCTAGGGTGGGAGGCAGGTGCCTGGTTCTGGATCTGGCCTGGTTGCAGTGCCAGGATAGTTTTTGAAGGGAGGGTAAGAGGCCATTTCACCCCAATGAGAAGCAGGGCTGTCTAGAGGGAGATGGACTGTGTAGGGAGTAGAGCAAGAGATGGCCAAAGGAAGAAAGCAGAATAATGCAGAGAGATTTAGGGAACCAGAAGCACAGCTGTGTCCAGCCTAAGAGAGTACCAGCAGATCTGAGCTGCAAGAGCTAGACTTTTTTCTGATAAAACATTATGTTAGTGTTTGCTTTTAAGAAGAGACATTCATACCTCAAAACTCTGGTTAACTGAGGATAGCAGCAAAGAAGCATTTAAACTCTTTCAGAAATAGAAAAGACATATTTTTGCTGATTATTTTTTTTTTAATTTAACTCTTGATGGATTTGTGATACATGATTAGTTTTTGATTCAGTTAAAGCAAATAGAGTGCATGGATTCCTCCACAGTTCAGCAACATCTTCCAACCCAATTTTGTTGTTCCTGGCCCTTTTCCAAATTATTCCAGCCATGCACAAGACTTTAGGGAGAGAAAAGGAGAGTGGGAAATTCCATAAAATAATCCTACAAAAGCAAAGCAGAATCTTATATCTTGGTTCCTTTGGGAGCTCTTCTTGCTAACTCAGGATGATCCTGTTCCAGAGCAAAGAATTTCCACCTACTTTCACCCAGGGCTTGTATCCTCTGTATTTCAGATAATCATGCTATGCAGCCAGGAAAGGAACATGTCTGGTGTTGGGCTCAGCTGCCTGACGATACAGCAATATCTACCATTCAGATGTAAAATCTGCAAGAACAATGGTTATAATAGTGTTTGATCACAATTCAGTCATAAAATATGGATTGTATAACTAAAACAAGTAGATCACAGCTCTGCTTTTCGGACTGAGACTCAGCTGCTCTTAAATGTTGATCAGCTTGACACATGTATCTGTGTTTCTTTTTTTGTCTTGCTAAAAACTAGTTCATTTACATAAGGCACAGTCCATCCGTCCCTCTGCCATCATAATGCAGATTTACAAAATCCCCTAATATGTATTCCAGGAAGGTTTCGCCTAGTGACTGTAGTCTTCTCCAGTCATCAGTCTGCCCTCCTAGTGACATGCTTTGGCTATGCCATAGGCCAAAGAAGAGGGTTTGCAAACAGCCAACTTTATCTGAAGCCCCGACTTAAGGAGGGGTTGGGCCTGTGTCCTTCAGTAGAAGAAGGTGGTGCCTGTGGAGTATCTGGGAGTGGTGATGGTCTGATGTCACTGTGCTGCCTAGACCTAAGAAGAAAATCAGCATGCAGCTTCCCATCCCACAAAATCATGTACCACCTAACAGTCCCCAGGGGCATCATCCTTTCCTAAAGCACCCATTTCACTTCTTGCTTCCCTTTTGTATATGCTGAAAAGAGCATTTATGGGCAGAGTGCTTATGCATAATTCAATTTCTAATTTTTGATTTAGAAGCTGCCTTAAAATCTGAAGGCAAAAGAATTTATTTTGCATTGCTCCACCTGTGAGGAGAATTTGAATTTCTGCTAAAAGAAACTGCACCCACTGGACTGGGGTCACTCCTACTGTATTATTCTTCTGTCCATGTCTGTGCAAAAACACATAAAGAGAACTGCATTAGGAGAAGCTTGTAATCCAAGGCCCATCACAGAAATCCTCAGCAAGTCAATCTCGTTCTAGGCAGCTCCCGGTATTTGACCATTTATTTCCTTTATTCTTCCTCTTGAAATAACACATAATGGATGCACTTGTCCAGTCATGCAGAGAAAATGAGGGCACCGCGTGTAAGTTAAGTAATGACTCTCTAGCCCTAAATGTTTCCCCTAGCACTTTGGTCCCCAGCATGCAGTGGTACATATTTTTTGTGACTCTCTTTTGAAGCAAGATTCAATTTAATTCTTTCCGAAGTGTCAACTGCTGTGATTCCTTTATTACAGAGTCTTATGCCACTCATGGCTTATCAGATTTTAAATTACCATTTAAATCTACATAGTTAGACAATATAAGAAACATCATATTAAATGTATCTAATCTCATTTTCAAAGTTAGATCAGAAACAATCAAAACTTTAGAATGAAAGTGATACCCCTAAGCTAGAAAATGGGAACATAACAAAATTATCTACACTAATCATCATTAACTATAATAATACTTGCAAAACAAAAAAACAAACACCTGTGGTGTAATTAATTGTAACACCTAGGGGGTGAAAAGAACCAGGCAAAAAAATTCTCAGATTACACATCATTTGCTAATTCTACAACATGATAACGTAAGAGTTTTCTAATTATATATGCTAATATTACTTTACATTTTAGCAGAATAATAGTAGTGTGTGTACTGCATGTATTATAATGTAGTAGGCATGGCATAACCTCTGTAAATTTGAACTGCTTAAGTGGAGAAAACAAAAGTTAAACTAGGAACATTGTTTGGCTGGAAATCTGTATACAATTACCTTGTGGTCAGCAAAAAGAAAGCCTGCTGCAGGTACAGACTTGGGAGTAATGCCTTATTAATATATGGGAAGAAGATCGTTTGGAAGAAACTTTTGCCTGCCTTGGGAGGGGAGCTTTGGCAGGAGTTGAAGTGGGAATACTGTACCAAAAAAACAAATCAGGAAGACTTGTTTTGAATTTTATTACTTGTTTGAAAGCAAGATCTCAAAAGTCCCATTACTAAGAAAGCATTCAGTCCAATTTCTTAGGCAAGAAAGGAAAACAGACTAGCAGGCTGAGGCAACAGTTTACCGTATGGCATCTTGGCCACATGACTTGGGCTGTTTAGATCTGGGTCTTAGAAGCTGAGTCTGTGAGGACTAGGAGGTACACTGACCAAAGATGTGGTCACCTAGTGAAAACTTGACCTCCTGTGATGTAGGCAGCATATGTCACAGGTGGAACTTCTGTGGCAGCAGCCATCCAATGACACTGGCATTCTGCTGCCTTATGGGCTCGCTCATAACTATGGGGCTTGGGGAGTGTTTCTAACTACTTTTCTATTAACTCCTGTTCTGAACACACAGTAAGGAGACTGCAGTACTTCCTCAACTGTTTTCATGCTTTTGCTAGGGTTCATTCTGATTGTTAAATATTCAGAGTGTGTCCTGGACTGCAAGCCTTGCTTTTGTAAAGAGGACTGTTTGACTACACGAATAAGAATTGACATGAGCAATTGAAGCTTAAAATAATGTGACTTGGCCCAATACATATGAAATAAAATATAAGTAGACTGTAAGGAATGGGACTTCTGAGAAGAGCTGGTAGTGCTTCCCATCAAGTAGATGGATGGGTTTGTGCTAGAAAAGCCTGTCTTCACCTGCATATAACTTTTGACTTTACTAAAGGTTTCCAAGACCTGTGTCTGCTCTAGAGTGATTCATGTGTGTGTGGGTGATGCATGTAAAAGTTTCAGATTATCTGTGTTGTTCTTAAAAGGAAAAACACAGGATTTACTTCTGGATAAGTTAAATATGAGCACTTCACCGAGAAGCTACAAAGCCCCTATGGTAAGGGGAAATAACTGCTGGGTTTACTCAGGGAAAATACCCAAATTCCATGGGTATTGCTTCAGAAAATAATCAGTATGTGGTCAGATGGCTGCCTCTCGAGCCAAAGGAGCTGAAGCTTCAGGAGGCAACACCTGTACTGATTGTTCCCAGTTGACCACTGGGAACTGAGCCAGGCTGGGCAGTTGGAGTGCGGAGGCTCACACCTCAGAGCAGAGGACCCCAGTGTGTCTTTTGGTGATCCCTGGGTGTTGGTGGGGAGAGACCTCTCTGACATGGACATGGAATGTCAGGATCTTGGGGAATTGCTTCAGGCTGTGCTGGGCAGAAACAGCTCATTCTTCCCCTCTTTTCCCATCTCTGCCTCCTGTAGCTGCACCACCATGCCACAGTGTGCCACTCCATGTCAGTGGAGTGTGAAATGCCACACAGTCACCACCCAAAGAGGAGAGCAGGAGGGAGGGAAGGGGATGGCTGGTCTTGCCTGACAGGAGCCCTATTTTCTCTGCCCTTCTGTGCTATCCTCCACTGGCACCTGCCAGTCGGTGAGAAAACTTTGCTCCCTGACCAGCTGGCTGCTGTCAGGGAGGGCAGGAGAGATTTCTGCTGCCATCCCTGCTGGTTAAAGCCCCTGTGCAACGATGGGTGTCAGCAGGTTTAGATGCTGTGCCGTCTCTGCTTGAGCAAATGATATTACCAAACAATTCTGAAAAAGTACTCATAAGGGTGTCGTGGTCAAGCCCTCAAAGTTAATCTTTTTCTGATTGTGGCAGCATGAGACAACATCCCCAGTGGCTCTAAAGTCATTTAGGTCTATTGTTTTCTTGGACCTGTGCTGATTTATCTGGCTAGATGAACTCATTCAAATGTAGATAGTGTCCAAGATTCAAATCACTAGGCTTGTAAACAATTGGAAAGCACAGGAACTTATAGTGGAGAACTCTTTTAAAATTATTTTTAGTTGCAAGAACTGAGAACCTATGCTTTGCCTTTTGACCATTTGTTTTGTTTGTGGTTTCCTAAAACTTTCAAGGTCAAGTCTCTTTAGCTGTTCTCTTTTCATGTTAAAATACATTTCATAAAGACCAGCATAGATGTCTTCAAATCTTATAGAGCTGAATTCTAAGAAGTCTTATATTGTACTTTTTTTCAAAATAAGGAGAGCCTGCAATATTTTTTTTCCTCCCTTCCTGCCCAATGGAAATTCTGTGTGTAACTTGCTGTTTTACAAAAACAGCAAATTATGTTGTAAAAGTGATGGTGTCAATAGAACAAAGTAGGATAAGATCCTGTTTTCAAATAAGTATCTCGCATGTCTACCATTTGGCAACAGAGAAATGTTTCTTTCATATCTTGTTCACTGTCTCCCTGGTGTGACGAAACGGGGAGAAAGGACTTCACTGCGAGGTTCAAATAAATTAATTTGGACTTCACTCTCAGGTCCAATACGTCACTATTGCAGATCCTATGTGTACAATGGCGATTACACTATTGCATTTTAAAAAGCAATCCGCGGAATACACTGTTGCAGCCTACAAGTGATCCCGACAAGTAACACCACCAACCACAAGCGCG
>JAOTQQ010000001.1:97704793-97828969 GCA_026546715.1 Gallinago undulata | reverse complement strand
GCATAGAGGAGGCAAGGCAGAGATGAAGCTGAGTCAGATGACAACTCCCTGCATCTCACCTATTGTGCTCTGAAACCAGTTTGGCTGGGTGCTCCCATACACCTGGTTTTTATGGGTCATCAGATTTTGTTGTTGTTTGGTATTTTTCTTATGTCCCCCCTTTCTGACTAGTTCAGATGACCAGCCTCAGAATTTGAGAGGAAGAAAACCTAGAAAATATATTGCTCTAGTTGCTTCTGTTCTGTATTATGACAGATTTTCTTTCTGATATTCATTTTCCTTCTGTCACCTTATCAGATTACTGCAACTTATTTTTAGGCTGGGAAATTGAATGAAAAGTTGAAGCTGCTATACGAAGTAGGCCTGCTTTATTGATAGTAGATGGAAGAGGCACTTGCTACACTGTAAATAATGTAAGTGGCCTCCACTGCAAAGCCACTTTCTAGCCTGTTAGTTCCCAGCCTGTACTGTTGCCTGGGGTTATTCTATTCCAACCACAGAAGTTTCCTTGTGTCCTTGTTGAACTTCCTGAGTTTTCCTGTTGGCCCTTTCTCCCATCTTTTCATGGTGGCAGCCCTGCCCTTTGGTGTGTTGACTTCTGTTGCTGCCACCTGGTGCTATTCACAAACTGCCTGAGGTCTCAGTCCCTCCTGTCATCCGACTCACAGGTGTGATATTCGAACACTAAGATATGCTAGTCATTAAAAAAATAAATGTATAATTATGACTGGCAATTAGGCTTCAAACTTTTGACTTTAGAGGTCTAGCCAGTCTAGCAACCTCATAGCCCACCCATTCAGTCACAGTCACTGCAAATTTTCTCCCAGGTGACACTGGTGGAAGTTTTTAAAAACTGAAAGTAAATTACATTCTCTACTGTCCACTGGTTCACAGAGCCAGTCATTTCATCATAGTACCCTGGCCGTTTCCATGTTTTTCCTTATATGGGCCAACTCCCAATTCAACACCAAGCTCACATTCTCCTACATCCTGATTTTGGTACCAAGGTACCTGTAGACCCCCTCCTTGTTCCCCTGCTCATCTCACAGTTGTTTCAGCTCCATCCAGGGTTTGCCTAGCCTGAATAACACCTTGCACATGTTCTCTTTTTCATAGCCTCTCCCTGCTCCCACCTTCCCTGTGCTTGCTTTTCACATCTGTACTCCCTCAGTATTTCCCAGTTCAGCCAGAGTGTGCCTGCCCTACTTTCCCAGGGGCATCCTGCCAGTCCCCAGCAGTTCCTCACTCTTCAAAGAGGGTCTTGTTGTCACAGAAGGCCAAAACCTGTCACAAATACCAGCAGCAGAACCAGATCTTGGGTGCAGTGGAAAAGTGCGTGCAGCAGCCTGAATATTGTAGAGAAGTCAGCAAAGATCTGAGGATGGCAGAAGGGTTCTTGCAAACTGACTCTGAGAGCAAGCCTATGGACATCCTTTCTGGCAAAAAAACATTCAAAGATTGAGCAAAGAAATTCTTTCCCATTACTTTTGTCTATTTTATTGATTAGGCAGGGAACTTCTTGTACCTTGTGTGAAACACACATAACTTAAAAAACCCACAGCAATCAAACCTCAACTTCAGCAAGCTTTTTCTCCTTAAGTCTCCTCTTGACCTTCATGGGTCTTAATGAGTAATACTTTAATTTTCTTTCCCCACTGTTCCTCCTTTCCTGCTTTTTTTTTTTTTTTTTTTTTTTTAGCTGGTCTTAGGTCTCTGCTCTCTCAAAAACATAGAAATATATACTAACAGCATAAGGAGCTCAGAAGCAGTAGAGTGAGCTCAGTCCATAGAGTATAGCTGTTGTTCTGTGCTGCTCAGGTGAAGTGGGACTAAATTAGTTTTATATCCGCATTCATCAGCATCCCCAGCAGGGAGATGACTGGGTTGCTTTGCTAATGTGCTCTTGCTGTTCTCAGTTACTAAAACATCTGTTAGGGGTCATTCACGTTTGGGCACAAACTAAGGCTGCTCCCAACAACTCTCAACAAGGAAAGGAGACCAAATGAAAATAATATTATGTCAGGTCAGGCTGATAAATAGAAGCTCATAATCCTGTTGTTGGTGTTTGTTTCCACCACAACTCCCCAACCCCCCACCTCTGCTGCCTTATTTCTTCATTCTGTTTTAGAAAATCTCATGTGGCTGGTGCTACATTATTTTTAAGAGCTAAAAATGAATATAACTGTGATATAATTCTTACTCAACTTGGGCAATAACAAAAACAAACATTCAGTGTAAGTCTGAGTATTCTTTGTTTTTCTGTTTTTTTTTTATTTGTTTGGGTTTCTTGTGGTTTTTATTTTAGTTTTTCATTTTTTCTAGGCTGTATGACTTAATTTTACATCTTTAAAAAGGGTTTCCCTTTAGGTTTAAAACCTAAAGGAGGAAATAGGCACAAACTTGAATGTAAGAAGCTCCATCTAAACACGAGGAGGGACCTCTTTACTTTGAGGGTGGCAGAGCACTGGAACAGGCTGCCCAGGGAGGCGGAGGAGTCTCTGTCTCTGGAGACATTCAAAATCTGTCTGGACAAGTTCCTGTGCAACCTCCTCTAGGTGGACCTGCTTTGGCAGAGGGGTCGGACTAGATAATCTTCAGAGGTCCCTTCCAACCCCATGTGGTTCTGTGATTGTGTAAAAATGCAACTTTTGGAATCTTAACAATGCACTTAATTGCACAGATGTTTTTACACAAACTGGGACTGCCAACCTGAACTGTAATTACAAGAGTAGTGAATCTCTAGAATGCCTTTTTAATTAAAAAATAATTTCAAACTGCAGAGGACTTTCCTTCTTGTCTTGATTCTTTGTAGTTGAATTTAGGTGGCTTTTTTTCATTATAAATGTGTAATGTCATATATAGTATGGAAAAACATTTTTTGACAAGTTTGTTTTTGTGGAATTATGGGTTAAGGAAACCCTGTTTCTAGGGTTTTAATTCAGCTGAAATTATTACCAGGTACATTTCTACTTTTTCCTGCAGTATATATTATTTTAGCTATAACTGACTTCCAGATTGACTTTTATAGAACAGCTTTTCTAATTGTGCAGAGTCTTTTCAGACTAGCGTGTGTATGCTTGTGTTACACAAAGTTCAGATCATCTCTGGTATGGTCAAAGCCTGTGGGATTTTTCTTGGGGAATCCTGTGCCTAACTGCATTACAAATTTTTCAGGAAACAATGCAAATAACCATGGTACTGTTGTTACGTGTTTCCTGCTTCTTTTTTCTTTTTTTTTCTCCTGCTTCAGAGAGAATATTCTGGTTATTAATATTTAGAGTGTTAAAAGCCAAATAATTTTATTTTGATGTTTGGCATTATGAAAAAAAGTTGTTCCCATTTTTCTTTATAGCTAATATGTTTTATATTTTTCTTTATAAACAGAAACGTGGTTGGTGTTTTAGCACATCCACTGTCTCACTGACTTTCAGGAAAGTGCCGGCGTTAGGGGTCTCACATTGACTCCAGCCAACTGTGACATATAGATTGTTTTTAAAGATTATATGCCAAGGTTGTGTGAAAAACAAAAATGATTTTATGCTTTTACCCTAGCATCTGTTCCTAGAGGTTGATGGACAAATTCTTACTATCATTAGCTTGGCTACATGGTTAGGTTTTGCCTGTTATTCTGAAGATAGAATTGCTGAGAGAGGGACCAAAATAACCACTTCCATGGAAATGGGGAAGTGGTGTGTGTCTTCACAGAGTACTGTACACCAATAGATCTCAAAAAACTGTCATGAGGTCTAGGCCTTGGTGCTGCTAAGTAGGCAAACTGCTGCCCTCTGTCATATCTGCCTGGAGAAAGGATGGCATCTTTTGAATTACTTGGATTTCCCTGCACCTATAAATGCATGGAAAGACCTGCTGGAGAATGACATTTTGTTAGCTTTGCAGTTATGGGACAGTTTTATGGGACAAAACTAAAATGTTTTGCTAATTCCTTCAGACTTGCAGATAGGTTTTGGATGACTTTTTTTTTTTTTTTTTTTTACACTGTGTGCATGTTAGTGCAGATCTTGTATTAGTTGAGTTGGAAGAATGCTTTTCTGATAGTTCTAAAAGCAGCTATGAGCAAGGTTCACTCTCACAAAATCTCCTCTCAAGATGTTACAGCAGAATGCATCTCTCTTGCTAGAGATGCATGTGCTGTAGGAGCACTCAGGAGCAAACATAGAATGCGAGCATGCAAGTTGTTGTAATTAAGCTAGTAGAATGTATTAAATAGTGTCAAGATAAGGTTTTGAATAAAAATTAATAATTACCTAAAAGTTAATCTATTGGGACTGTGGTAGTGCTTTGGGCAACTCCTGAGGCTTGCAATCAGAGGAAATAATTCCTGGGATTGAGCCAAAGAACACTGGCTTTCATTTCCATGTCTGCCCTAAATCTTACGCGTGTTTAGAAAAGCAAAGAGCAAGCAACAAAAAGTGTAAAAGGCAGAAAGCCAGAATGTCTTGCCATTAAGCCAGTGTTTGTAGTGTTCCAAATTTAGTATAATAACTTCTGATCTCACATTTCTTGGTGTTAATGGATACAATGTTCACAGGGTCTTCCAGGTATATCAATAGGTCTCTTTGTTTAGAAGAATTCAGTCCTCTTGGCTTCAAATTCAGTGGACTAATGTTTTGTTTTGAATTGCCATATTCCTACACAAAATAAAATGCCAACCTCTAGTATTTTGGCAGCATGTAGCTCTTCCAGGTATGACACTACTGGTCTCTCTTCGTTTCAGTCAGCATTAAAGTGATCTATCCCAGCATGGAAGGGTGAATGGAAATTTAGCATATATTTTTACTTATTAAGAATAGCAGATCCTGCATGCTAAATGTACCATTTTTCCTGCTGTTGCCATGCAAGATGACAGTTGATGTTTTCTCTCCAAGCTGATTTCGAATAGTAAGCCTTCATACCTTTATTACTTGAAGGTTAGATGTTAATGTACTCTATATGGGACTGTACCTTGAAGTAATTTATAAGCTGAATACAAGATCTAAACCTGTTGCTTATTATGCATTGCTCTGCCCACATCTAAAGACTTATCAAGAATTATGTCAACTATTTTGATTTTTAAGATTTAAGATAAGCCTCTAAACTTTGATTTTATGTCTCCCTTTGTATTAAAAGTCACAGAAAAGAAGAAAATCTCAATGGACCTGTGATATGACAAACAGTATCAGTTTTTCAGGAGCCATTACCATTTCTCATGTCATTGCAAACAAATAAGGAACCTTTACTCCAAGGACAAACATCATGTAACACTTTTATCTGTCATCTCAATATACATTTTCATATTTAAAAGTATCGTGCAGTATTAGTAAGCTATTGCACTGCATACTAAAAATACTGTGAAAAAGTCGTTAGGGCATACTTTAACTTTGTTTCTAGTTAATGTTTCTAATTGCAGTTGATTGTTGACTTGCAGAATTTATCTTTTTTTTTTTTTTAAAATATATATATTTGTTTACTTGCCAAAGCCCCAGAAATATATTTTAAAAACTTAGTATGACCAGGTAACATGTAATGGTGAATGTTCTGTTAATGCAGCTGATAATAAATTTCACCTGGAAAAAAACATATAAATTTGAGACAGAAAACTTAGTCACAGATTGAACAAATAAGCAAAAAAGAGTGAATATTGCTTTTAGCAGAGACTTGAGACTTATTATTGCATTTCATATTTGCTCTCACTTTTTGTGCAAATAAACCTAACAAGATTGCTTACAAGTGCCAAATAAGGCAAAGATACATGCCCACTTGATAATCTCTGTAGTTGCTTCTGGCATCTCAATAATGGCCTCAAACTCATTTCTTGTTGAGATATATAGTTTCTTTATATTAAATAGTAGCCTGAGGCAAGAAATCAAAGAACTTCTTTCCAACTCCTGTTTGCCCAGCTACTTTCATTAGTATGTTGGAGAGGAGAAGCAAAGGAAATAGTTGGAGTAGTCTTTTCTCTCCTTAAAGATGTTGGTAAGCCAGGTAGCTCAAGGATGATTTCCCATGTGTGACTGTACAGCCCAGGACAGCATTGAGTCTGACTAAAAGCTGTTTCTAAGAACAGAAATTATTTACTGTGTTTTATTACCTCTTTATTCCAAAAATAAGCACAGCTGAGAATGCACAGTTTCCCCTCCCCCCTCCACCCCGATTTTGTGTTTGTTGGGTTTTTTTTGTTTTTTTTTTTTCCCAGTTAGGAAGAAAAACCCCTTCTGTGACTATATGCAGGTGCTTAGCCTGTAGTAAAAGAACTATAAAGATGTCCATCATAGTACTTTCAACATTTTCAAGTCACTGCTTCAACCACGTAAATTCCTATCCATTGCATGGTTGCAGCTGGCCAGCTGGTGTTAAAGTGTTGTTGGACCTTAGTGCAGAGAACATCTACTGCCACACAAACCACTTGGTATCGGTGAAGTGATTTTGGCTGAAATGTTTCTAGATAATAAGTAGGATGTGTCATACATAGTCAGTGGGTAAAAAGAGCCCTGACCCACTGGTGCGTTCCAGAAGTTTATTTTTCACTATCTTCTTTAAGACAGTCGAATTTTGGGCCCTTCCTACTTTTTTTTTTTTTTATGTTGTAGCCTTTATTTTTTACCTACTCAGTCTCCCAAATGTTGTCTTTTTCCTCCTGTAATAACTTAAACAAACCAAAAAAGGGAGCGGGTGGGGATGCTGAGGGCAGGGTGAGGAAAGGCCTTCAAGTCTCCCAAAATTTTCATGATCTGTTGGTGTGCATTGTCTCATTTTCTTCTCCCAAATCTCACCCTTTGTCAAGAGCCTTATTCTCATCCATGTTTTTCCCCTTATTCTCACACAGTCCATCTTGCTCTCTTTATCTTGAAAGTCTCGATACTCTTTCTACTTTCTCTCCTTCCTCTCCCCTCAGTTTCTTCACTTCTTCTTTCCCTCAGGATTTCCCCTGTGGCCCTTGTAGGTTTGCTGTCCTTGTTCCCATGTGGGTGATGACCTGATGTGGGTGTCTGCAGGCACTGCTCCCACACTGCCTGCATGAGTACTCCGAGGTGGAGGAAGATGGAGAGCAGAGACCTCCTGGCAAAGGGCTTTCTCTGTGGCTGCTGCCTCCCAGTTCTTGAGCATAACAGCCCCTCTGTAGCTCAGGGGGGGGAAGAATTCTGTTTCTGTCCTATTTACCTTCTTTTCTCTTCAGAGCTAGCAGGATATGGGAGTAGTTATTCTTGCCCCTGAAGCAGAAAAGGGTGTGTGGGCTGAGGAAAGAACACTGATTCTCAACCTGACTTCCCCATATAATGTTCAGTTCAATATATTTTTCTATAATAACTAGCATGCAGTTCTTGGGGAGGGAGAGAAGAACTGTGAAAGCATTATTTGTGAAGTGTCCTGGGACAGGGTTTGTCTTTTATTAATCCTATGCAGCAATGTGAATAAGTGATGCAACATGGGGAATAACAATTCAAATAAACACAAAATTATTTCCCTTTGTTAGATTCTTGGCTGAGAACTGGCTGGCTGAGGAGAATGAGCCACTCTTTCACTTATAAGTGGATGCCTCCAGCTGCACAGGAAAGAAACCTGTGCTATACTAATTCTGGGGAAAGATAAAAGGTCTTACTCTTCAAGAGATTTTATGATTACTTAAAAGAGATTTTGCAACTTGAAAAAATAAAAAGCAGGAAAAAAAAAAAAAGGAAAACAAACCCCAAAAGATTAAATAAATATGAAGGTAATGCAAACAAAAGGAAAATAACAGTTAACTTTTCCTTGTTGCCAAACTGTACAATATACGGATAGTGTAGGTATCTGTAACATGGGTTCCCTGCTGTTCCCATCCCTGAAAAAGAAGAATTACTCTCTACTAAAAGTAAAGTTAAAATAAATACCAATTCTAATTAGCCACTGAAAGTTTTGCTGTTGAATTTCATGGTATCAGAATATCACTCCTTGTGTTTTCAGCACAGGAGCAGATCTTCCAGAGTTCTAGAGAGAGATCAGATGGAAAAAAGGTTTTATAAATTTAGAGGGAAATATATCAGAGAAAAAGTCTGTGTAGTTTCTAGGCAAGGGCAGAATCTGTACATATGGGAGGTGCCCAGCCCAGAGCAGAGTCAGAGGAGTGACACCTATATGTTCCCAGCTCCGTCACCTTGGGAACTTCCACAACGGAGGGCTGGATTAGGAGGTTTTAGCCTCTTCCAGGTGGCATTTTTCAAACTCCCTGATAGAGCCGAGAATCATGGCCCTATGCTGGGCAAGGTGGATGCCGAGTTCTAACAAAAAAAAAGGGTTTTCTTGGCAGTGTTTTATGCTCAGAGAGAGTGAAGATTTGGGACCTGAAGACAGAGGGTCAGGTGTCTCACCTGGTCCCATGAGCCCTGGCACAAGGCACCATGCCTTGCCTGGTGGGCCTGAGACCCTCTGCCCCTACAGAAGCAGTGGCTTTGGATTTGCTGTGTTTGCAGAGAATTGGTGGGCACTGAGGCTCCTGCTGAGTTCTGAGTGGGGTTGCTTCACATTGAAAAGCCAAGAAACAAAAAGCATAATTTGCCATAGCCTTTAGACCAGTACTTCAAGCACTCTGCACAGAGAAAAAGAGACAACAGCAGAGCCAAGTGCTGTATCTGTTAAAAGCCAGGCTGCTGTAGAAATCTATGCCCTGTGGCTGTCTCAGATTGCACTCCAATAAATCAAATCTGACATTTTTTTGGAAGAGTTGAATTTTACTTTGGGAGGAATGAGGGTTTTATCTCTGTTTTAAAACATATTGTAATGTGTGATCCTTTGGGGGAAGGAGAAGGAAAAGTCAGGGCATCATATAAAACTCATTCCTGAGGCTAATGATATTGATTAAATCCTAAACTCCTTAAAATGATAAATGGATGTGAGAATACTTAGTCCAAAATTACACACCTGAATGCATGGTCCTACCATGGTGAAAATGGAAGTAGCCAGCTGAATTAAACCTACTGTGACATACCATTTCTTTTTCCTGGCAATATAAAATATTAGAACATAAGAAGCACACAGGTGTTATCCATACTTTTTATTTCTGTGAAGGAGGAGCTGATGAAATACGGAGAGAAACGTGAAGGAAAGATGATCTTGGCCTTCATCTTTCACAAAATCCATCTCTTTTGCATCTTTTCTCTTCAATATCTGGAACCTAAAAAAAAACACTGCTTCCTCTGTTTGGATGGTTTCAGTGTTCTTAGAATCACATCTAGTAAGAAAAATGAAAAAAACAACTGAGGCTGAAATAACTAAACTTCCTCCCTTCTTCCCACCACCTTGAAAAAGATAAGGGTTTACCAAGGTTTTGGTGTGTTTTTTTAATTTTTTTTTAAATAATGTGGAGCAAACTCCCTCAGCAGCCTTGTGAATTTTTCAGTTGTGTTTCCAGAGTTTCCATGGTGGACCTTTACGAAGTTGTCCTAGATAGAATACTGTTAAACCCCAGTAAGAAATGCTTTCATAAGCACCCCACTGCCTTATATCTTAACTTCTTCCTTTGTGTTTTATGGACATGGGTCACAACACGAGTTGAAAGTAATAGTGCTACAGTCTGAATAGTTCCTGCTAGCACCTGTGAAGGCCACTGGCTTCTGAAGAAAGAGCATAAAGCTCTGAATTAAATCTTCTCACCTTTATCTCCTGACACATCAACAATTGGTGAAGAGAGAGACAATAACATTTACATTTTCTCACTAATTCAATGAGAAATTAAGAGACAAGAAGACAGAGGGGTTCGTTAATTTTCCATTCAGTGTTAACTTCAATGCTTTTACAAGGACAGGCTAGAAAAGGCAGGGACCTGTACAGTATAATAAATCTAGAGCCGCTCAGGTAGCTGGGAGAGGTAGCTGCGGTGCTGAGTTCTCAGGGCATAATCCTCTAGTTCAGTGGTTCCAGCCCAGCGAATTCCACACTGCTTTCCACTGAGATCATTTATGATCCCAAGCAGTTCCTTGCTGTCAGTTCCTATTTGCATCTTCTCCTTCCCATTTTTTTTTCTTTTTGCTGAAGTCTTCCCTGTCACATTTCATCTTAATTCTGATTTCTTGTCATCTTTCCTTGAGCTGCTTTAACTTACATTTTTTCCGCTATCACCAACCATTTCCATCATTGAAGGGTTAATGAAGCAAACAACCCCTAGCAGCAGTGCAGTACCCAGATCAAAGCTTTTCTATTGTTTCCTCTGTCTCAAAGCAAGTACAGGTTCTTTATTTACTTGCTGTCTCTGATATGTCTAATGTTTGCAGCTAGACCAGAACCTTTGCTTCTTTCTCGCATCAGGTTTCCAACAGAGAGCCTGACTGATGGAGTCTTTTTAGGGCAGTAAGAGTCAATGGAGCACCATAGCCAGTGTATGCTGATATTGGCAGAACTAATGGTGGTTTATACCAAAGATGGATGTAGGCTATTTCAGTTGCAGTCTGCTATTTCTAGATTTCCCTTTTCTGTGTAATACTTTTACATTCTTGAAGCAGCCAGATTAATCTTCATCTCTTTCTTCTTGTCTACAGTTTCTTGAGAATACAAACTCATAGCAAATTGATTTTAATTTGAGTACCTCTGGGTTATTATTTGGCTTCATCTTTTATATAAACAAGTAATAAATTGTTGGTTGATATTTTTCTGAGCCTGCAACTTGAACAGGTGTGTGCCATTGCTGTCTTCCCTAATTTCCTGCTAGTTTAACACTGTTCCTCTTGAGCAAATTCCATTCCCATCTCAGCATTAGTCATGCGTAATCTTATAGTCATGAAACTTTCCTGTTGTTTGGTCAGTGACTGAGCCATCTAATTCTCCTTGGCAATCCTGTCACTCACTGTTTGAGCAACCATATCCTTTCAGCAAATATACTCTTCCGTCAGCATTTGGCAATGTTGTTCCACCACATCTCACTGGTTTCATAAATTTTCACATTATCTCATCCCAATCCAGTTGTCAGCACCTTTACTGTCCTGCTGATTTTTCATGTCTTTGCATTCCAGCAACTTTTGTGTGCTGTAAGATGCAATGAGGTACAGTAACATCAAAAAAGCTAAGTTGTTTTTCTGATAGAGACATCCTCAGTGCAGTACCACTGTGGGAACTGAAGGACAGGAGGTGCAGTCTTTGCATCCTGATGGTCCTTTTGCCCTGACTGGAAGTTGCTCAGTTAATGACTAGAAGCAGAAACTCTTCTTAGCATAGTGTGCACCATTTTCAGGACGTCTTCCCCAAATACCTGTGTTTCAATGACAGGCAGGGTAAGAAGTTTTCTAATGAGCACCACTGTACTGGAGTAATTTTATACAGCTCAAGACAGCTCCTCTACTCCTATACAGCTGTTTAACGCTGGTGAGTTTGACAAATTTGGAATCTACATTAGTAGCTTTGAATATGAAGACTGCATGCAATTTTCTTTTCAGTGCTTTTGCACATACTCCAGCTTTAAACCAAAGCTTTTAAATAACTGATGGTTTCATCATAGTACATTTCTTTTGGGTTGAACAAAATATTTTGTTAGAATTAATTGATTTTTTTGTTTGTTTTTCAATGGTTTTTGAAGATTTTTATAATTATATAGTTTAAAGTAAACTTTGCACACACATGAATGTGGTATGTTTTTAAGAATGATGTGTATTCATAGGTAAACCATGGTAAAAGAGGTCATCTTGTTAGAATATTTGGGGCAGGAGGGAATGAGAAGAGGATTCATGCTGATGTTACTGGTTATACATTCTCTTCACCTTCTAGGAAAGCATTGCACGTGAGAAATTTGCCCAGAACATCTTAATTCAGGATTTCTTTAAAAGTGTATATATATACAGTATCTGCTCTTGTATGAAAGACACTTATTCTTGCACAGAGTTAACAGGTCGTCCTAGAACACTTTAGTTTTAATTCTTTCACATGAGAAATATTTTATATAAACTCTCCTAAAACATTTACCAATGTGTATTGAGACAAGCTCTGAGGGAGGGGGAAGGAAATGATACAAGATGATATGTTTGTAATTAAAAAAAAATGTTTATATTTAGAAGTCATGAATGGGAAATTTCAAAGAAAAACATGTGGCAAGTGACATAGAATCATAGAATCATTTAGATTGGAAAAGACCCTTGGGATCATCAAGTCCAACAATCAACCCTGCTCTACAAAATTCTCCCCTACACTATATCCCCCAACACCCCACCTTAATGACTCTTAAACTCATCCAAGGATGGTGACTCAAACACCTCCCTGGGCAGCCTATTCCAGTGTCTGACCACTCTTTCTGTGAGGAATTATTTCCTAATATTCAGTCTAAACCTACCCTGTTGGAGCTTGAAGCCATTCCCTCTCTTTCTGTCACTAATTACCTGTGAGAAGAGACCAACACCAACCTCTCTACAATGTCCTTTCAAGTAGCTGTAGAGAGTGATGAGGTCATCCCTCAGTCTCCTCTTCCTCAAACTAAACACTCCCAGATCCTTCAACTGCTCTTCATAAGATTTGTTCTCCAGGCCCTTCACCAGCTTTGTCGCCCTCCTCTGCAACTTGCTCCAGCACCTCGATGTCTCTCTTGTATTGACATGCCCAGAACTGGACACAATACTCGAGGTGTGGCCTCACCAGTGCTGAGTACAGGGGGACAATCACCTCCCTACTTCTGCTGGTCACACTATTTCTAATACAAGCCAGGATGCCACTGGCTTTCTTGGCCACCTGGGCACACTGCTGGCTCATATTCAGCCACTTGTCAATTAGAACCCCCAGGTCTTTTTCTGCCAGGCAGCTTTCCAGCCACGCTTCCCCAAGCCTGTAGCGGTACATGGGGTTATTGTGGCCCAAGTGCAGGACCTGGCACTTGGCCTTGTTGAAGCTCATACCATTAATGTTGGCCTAATGATCCAGTCTGTCTAAGTCTCTCTATAGAGCTTCCCTAATGTGAATCAAAACTCCTGCTTAATTTGGTGTCATCTGCAGACTTGCTGATGATACACCCTATGTCCTTATCATAGTATGCTATTTGGCATGGTGTGTGTTCTTTATCTCCATTCCTTGTAAATTTGATTTTGTTTTGCTTACCAGATCTCTAGATAGTCAGTAGAGGTGTGTTCAGGGCGGACCTGTCTTAGGTTTCTGCATATTAATAAGGGTCCTGGTTTCATCTGGGATAGACTTAATTTTGTTTCTAGTAGCTAGTGTAGCCATGGGTTTTGGATTTGATAGGAGAATAAAGTGATGTTTTAGTTGTGGCTAAGTAGTATTTATACTGAGTCAACGACTTTTCAGTCTGTCATGTTCTACCAGCAAGGAGGTGTGCAAGAAGCTGGGAGGGAGCACAGCCAGGCAGCTGACCCAATTAGCTAAAGGGATATTCCATACCATATGACGTCATGCTCAGCGTATAAACTGGGAGGACTTGGCCAGGATGTAGCATCAGACAGTGGAAGGGAGTAATTATATTGTGCGTGGCTTGTTTTATATATTCTATTATTACTATTATTATATTATTATTATACTCTCTTCCTTTGATGTCCTATTAAACTGTCTTTATCTCAATCTGTGAGTTTTACTTTTTTTTATTGCATTCTCTTCCCACCCCACCCGGGGGAAAGATGGGGTAAGTGGATATATGGTGCTTAGTTGCTGGCTGGGGTTAAACCATGGCAATAATTTTAAAACAGAACAATACAAAACCAAACCAAACTAAAAAAACAACCAAACAACAACAAAAGACAAAACAAAAACAAACAGACAAAAAAAAACCACAAAAGGTGAACATTTAGGTAGTGCTTCAACCTAAACGATAGGAAAGAGAAAATATGTTCCTATTTAGACAACGCTTCTGTGACTACATAAAGTATTCAGGACCGTGGGTTGATTACCATAGGATGGAATTCACAGGAGTTTATTTAAATAATAAGAAAAATAATAAATTCTTTTGATTAGAAACTATTTCCTGCAACAGAGAACAGATAATTGCTTACAGGAGGATGAAAGGGCCAATGCTTTTGTCTTTGTAAGGAACAAAAAGCATTCTGAGGTCAACGAGGTCAATGCTTGAAAGATGTTGACTTAATTTTTTTTCCTTTTTTATGAAGTTTGTTTTTTCTCAACTAGAAAATGTCACAGTAGAAATGGGAAGTCTCCTCACAAACAGACCGTAGACTCAAGTCATGCTTCCAGCAAATGCTGTCTTTTTCATATCTGGCAATCATACTAATTAAAGTAGTTACTAAAAAGTATAGTCTTTTCAGAAATATTTCTACCACGTTCTCCCCGGGTACTAAAAGAAAACATAGTGACTTAGTAAATATTTTCAGTGGGCAGAGAACTGACTTCAAATCATAGATTATAGGATTTAAAGGGATTTCAGGATGCACTGAGGGAAGACACTGCATAAAATGACAGCACAAACTTTGTCTGCATTTCCTGAAAAATGCTTATCTAGCTTGTTCTTAAAACATTCTGGTGATGGAAAGTGGATTTCCCTGGCTGCAGTTTCAGCCTATTATTTCTTGTTCTTTCCTTCATGGACATAGAGGATAAATTATTCCTTCTCTCTCTCTGTAAAAGCCTTTAATATACTGAAGACTTTTGCAGACTGCAACTCCAGTTTGTTCAGCCTTTCATTGTAGGTTATGTATCTTAGATTTCTGATCCTCAGGAATCTCTGCAAGCAGCCCACATGTTCTCGGTGGGCAATACCCAAAGCTGAAGTCATTACTACAGCAAAATGGATGAAAGCTAGGAAACACAGAAGCAGTACAGTTAATGCTGTTGTCTATAATCTTGCTTTGATGTCCACCTTTCTATGGTGGCTTTATGGTTCTTTCTATGATCCACTGCAAGTTGCTTTCTAGTTTGTATTAGTGTAACCATTTTTTTATCTTTGTTAACTGTACTTGGCTGTGTGGAATGCCATTTCTAAAAAAAAAACCACAACAAATCACCAGGGTTGCTTGTACTCTGCTTGCTGCCTCTCTTGTGTTGGTGTCACCTTTATATTTAACAATATAGACCAGTTCTGTTCCATCTTTCAAACTACTAGTGAAAGTATTGAGTGAAAAGTAGTATCTATTGGACTAATCCTGTTGCATCTTTTGATTTTTGAGAGTGAATGTCTGATAAGTATACTGAAGACAGCCCAGGAAAAGTTATGTGTTGTTGATCTAGACTTTGGTTGCTTTCATTGCTGCCTGTGATTTCCTCAGCAGCAGCATGAGTCAGTGCATGATTTTTACCAATCTCTTTCTCTCAAAAGGGTTAAGGTCAGGAAACCTGTTATCCCACCATAAAAAGGTATTGGATAGTTTTGATAAAAGTCACTCTTTGCAAATACTCCTTTTCTTGTTTCCTTGCTAGTTCTTAAAAATCATTTGACTGTGCTGATATGTTTTTTAGGTACTAGATTAAGACAACTGATGGATAATTTCTACCCCTTCCCTTTTCTGTCTCAGAAATATGTTCTATATTTGATCTCTTCCAGTGTTCTGGAGTTTATCCATT
Source organism: Gallinago undulata (assembly GCA_026546715.1). Classification (NCBI taxonomy): domain Eukaryota; kingdom Metazoa; phylum Chordata; class Aves; order Charadriiformes; family Scolopacidae; genus Gallinago; species Gallinago undulata. The sequence goes on along the minus strand of JAOTQQ010000001.1, from coordinate 97,813,504 downwards.
TCCCAGAGATTCTCAAAACCAACCATTAATGTGAAATAACTTTCAGATGCTTTAAATTCCCCAGAAATAAGATTACCAGGCTCATGGAGTCTGAAAACAAGTCACGTCTCTCTGAACTGTATATTCCCTACTCAAGCCTTTTGCTGCTGACATCAATTGTTCATCCTTTTTCTAGTGAAGACTGACAGAAAGAAGTTATGCAGTACTTTAAGTTTGTGGGCATCCCCTCTCTCTGAAAAGAAGACATTTTACATTTTTTTAGCCTTATGTTAGTGTAATTCTAGGATGATTTCTTGTTACATTCTTGTTTTTACATTCTTTGCTAGTAAGACATTTATAGGGGCAACATGAAATACTAACGCAATTCTGTTATTCCCATCCTTAACAATCTTGTGTGGCTTCCTCTAAAATGAGGTCAATGAAGAGCTTGTGATTTAGCCAACGGGGGTTTAATTAGATTTTCCGTCCCTCCTTTACACTGGGTTAGCTTGCTTTTGTGCCATTGCTATAATTTCTTTAAGGAATTGTTAGCTATCCAGAATTTCTTTAGGCTTATTTCTTCCCTAGGAGGCTATGGTCTACCAGTTCTCTGAATATATTAGCCTCCTTCATGAAATTCATTATTTTTATTTTGCTGTTCTTTTCAATCCCTCCTTTTCTGAGAACAGTTAATCCTACCATTTTGTCCAAATTACTCTCTATTTACCTGTTTTTCCTTGGTGGATAGAGTTGTATTTAAAATAACCACCATTTTAGTTATTTTCTCTCTATTTTGTAAAGAAAATAAAAAATTCACAAAAGTAACTTTAAGAAATGTACTGATCTCCCTTAATACTCAACAGCTCACAGGGTTCAGTGTCAAGCTGCATACGCGGTTTCTGCAGGCTTTGATAAATTCCTTGTGTCTGGAAGAATACCAAAGACCTCAAGCAAAGCATGGTCCATGGCCTTAATGGTTTAACATTGTATTACTAAGCAAAGATCCTACAAGATATTTTAAAAAATTATTTCTTTTTTTTTTGTATTCTAATGTAGCCATCTTATATTGTATTCTTATTTCAATTCTGTATATTCTTTCATTTTGAAAAAAATTACTGGATTTTCATGATTAATTTAAAAAATAAGAAGTTGTATAATGACATGTGTGAGTCTATGCAGTCCCAATTGACAGTTTTCAAATGCATTTTCTTCATGTACTTATCTAAGATAATATATTTTTGTTGCTTGCTTTTCTTGTGTACACCCATATACCATCATACTCAGCCTTCAGTAGAATCAGGTCAATGGTGAGGACAGAAGCAATAAATCTCTTTATCTCTGGCTTTTATGGAGGTGACACCTTTTAAAATATTTTTTTCTCTTGACTACTTTCATGCGAGGTAGCTGACTGATTCAGGCAATGGGCCACTGTGGTCAATTGAATCCCCAAAAATCTAATATTAAAAGACAAAAGGGAAGGACCTGTTTGTCAGTAGAATAAACTGAGAAGTGTTTAGGAAGCACCAGTAATTCTCTCTCAGGAAAGCAGAAAAATGCATTTAATTTTATTATTTTCTGTCTACACTTGTTACTGCCTTCATTAATGTTACTATTATTATTTTTTTTTTTTTGTTACAGAGATGGCTCCTAATTTCTTCTAGATACTTTTTATCTGGATGATAGAAATGTGTTGAAGCACATTTATTTCTTTTTGATGAAGGTCTCCTATTGAGGAATATTATTTTGCCTCATACATAGGGAAAGAGAACGTAACATTTTTAAAGTGAAAATAAATTTATCAGAGACGTGAATGAAAATAATAAACATCTTGTAACAAACCACAGAAAGCTCGTTTTTTAGTTTATTCTTCAAGTTGCAAACATAGTTTCAATTTATTACTGAAGTTCTACTGTCTCCCTCACAGTGCCTCTCCTCTGAGTGCACTGTTTGCATGTCTGGTGTGCTCTTCAGATTTTGAAGGCAGAATTTTTGCAGTTAGATTCTCCAGATTAATGTTATAGCCAGCACAGAGATTAGAACATATGTGCTAGTCTTGTTTGATACTGAATTTTGGTATTGTGAAAGCTTCTAGTTTTCATATTGACATTTCCAAAGGTGCTTCTATGCAGACAAAACAAATTCAAGAAACTCAGCACAAATGCCTCCAATTTCTCTGATTAGCTTTGTATTGAAAGGAACATTTCATTTCCATTTATCTATTTCAGGCTCAAGAGTCTTTCTTATACATTTCCTCTAGTACCATTGTGCATGAATAAGTGAAGTGACTACATTTCCAGTTTTACTGTAAAGATATTAGCAGGACAGCTCAATGAACTTTTGCATTTCCATTGGACTTGCTCACAGAACTGCTGGAGAGATACTCTCTTTCCCTCTTCTTTCCCTTTCCCCGTATTGGCCTGATGTCTTCAGGACTACTCATATCAGCACATAAGTTGCTATTGTGCAATTATTTGCTTAATTTTCCCCTTTTTTGTAAAGTAAAGTCTGTGTTTGGTTCCAATTATAGGCTTACAAAAAGTTCCCCCCTGTGTCCCTGGAGCAGAACACAGGCACCTTCTGTATCACTTTTTCAAGTCCATGCACATCAGTTAGAAATGAGGGAACATTAGATGACTTTCCTTGAAAATCCATCCTGATGGAGTTTATCATCCAGTTTATAAGCCTGATATATTGGACAAGCCATCTCAAGTCCTTTAAGACATATCACCATGTTGAAAGGACAGCGTCTACATACCTCCAATTTGAAAAAAAACCCACAAAGTGTAATATTAAGTGTGTGAGTACTCTTGGTCCCTGCAGTCAGTAACTGCTGACTTAAAGCATAAATGAGAAGCAGCTCTCTCAAAATGTTTATGAATAGGCACTTTATTTCAATTCTTAATGTCCTGCTTGTCTATGCCAGTGCTTTCTTGGAGCAAAGGCATCCTATTTATACACAGCTCTGCACTGGCAGTGAGGAAGCACTGGGAAGATGTGCTTGGCCATGGGAAGTCTTGGAGAGGTTGTGTCTTGGCGACGACATTCTCAGGGGTAACTTCTCTCAGGCCTCCCATGGTGGGGCAACGTTTCACAGTATCTTGTTGGGAATTAATTCTGGGTCACCTTGGGCTGTGAAAGGAAGGTACCTATCTGTATGTTATTGAGTACAGCCTTCCTGGTAGTTGACCATGCTCTGAGAGCAGATAGGTGGCAGTTTCAGTAGCTTTCCTCCTACATTTTTCTGAGTGCAGAGCCTGCAGCTGTGACTCCTTTGCAGGAAGGGAGTACATGAGGGGATGGTGCCTTTCTATCCTCTACTGCCTCCCTTCATCTAGGACAAGACTCATTAAAGGGCTGCTTACATTCTGGTTCGTAGGATTTGCTTATAGAGCTATGCTCTGAGAATCTAGGTGCTGTATTTGTGCATGCCAAGGAATTATAGTTATGCATTACAGCAGATGTTTTATGGTAGTTCTGTAATTAGCACTCTGCACTATTATGCCAGAGGCACAGATTTGATCTCTTGCTCTCTGAGCTGGCAGGGGATGGGAGCGCTGCTGAGGCAGTGTGCAAAACCCCAGATGAGCAGGGAAAAGGAATATTTTCCATTGCTCTGCAGTGGCCATTGTAGCTAATGATGATGGTATTTTGTGCTCTTATGCCTTTCATTTAAGGATCTCCGAGAGCTTTACAAGCATTAAGTAAGACATTCTATACCCAAGTGAAATAGCCAGTGTGGGGTACAGAGGGATCACTTACCTCTGGGCCATAACACAGCAGCTGTCCAGAAAGGCAGGGCAGAATTACTCAACGTTTTAGGATGGGCAGTAAGCAATATAGCTTTCAATTAAAACCACAGGGAAAATTGAGGTAGGCAGAATGCAATGGTACTTGCACTTAGCCAGAGCATTTGGGCCAATGTATCTATTTTGAGGGAAAATTGCTGGGTTTCTTAATCCAAATACACATGCCTTCCATCAGCACCAGCCCCTCCCTGCCCCTGACAGGATGACGGGTCATTGGCTTAGAGATTCAGTAGGAAAAGTGCCATTCCCCAACTGATCAGAGACCCAAAGCCTGGCACTGTTAATTTCAAAAGAGTCAAACAAATATCTGAGCCCCCACCACTCAGAATTTAAGACCTGCATCAATAAATGTGGATTAAGGCCTTTGTGCTGCGGCCATCAGATCAAGCTTCCAGCTCCATTTAGCAGCTCATAGCAGGGCTCCGTGGGCCTTTTGGTGAATTTTTGTTGGCTTCCTCTGCTATGTCCTTCAGACTATGTGGTCGTATAATATACTTCCCATGCTCAAATTAGCAGTCTTTTAATCTCAAATGTTCAGTAGTTTTTCCTTGGTAAATACAGAAAACCCAAAGACATTAATTAAATTTGCTAAGCTAAAAGTTCTGTGTGCAGGTCTTTGATTTGATCTTTTATTTTTCATCTTCTTCTCTCATCTCTTATGTGTCTATCTTAATTTCTTTCCTTAGTTCTTTTTCTTGTATAGATTATTTTGTTGCTGTTTGTCACAGTCCCCTTTAGCCACATGGCCAAAATAATTGGTTTATTCTCTTTGTTCTAATCTAGTATCAGTGCAGAGATGTATATTTTATACCCCTTTAAAAAAAAAAAAAATCCAATCTTCCAGCTGTGTTTATGTAACTGTGCATGTTGAACTGCTTTATGATTCAGCCTATTTAAGCTATTTTATATTTCTGCAACAAATGTTAAACTTTTTTGTTTTAATATGACACTTAGGGTGAACAACTTCACTTTTCTTTTGTTACTGTGTGTTTACAAGTGAACGGTGTTAATTATTTGTTGATCTCTGCTGTTCAGCAATTGCAATAGCTGCAGGCAGGTTGATGTTTCCGTCCCAAATGCTTGAAATCCAGTACAAACTGTAGCTTGAAAAGCTCCTGGATTACCATCTCTTTATTCAGCTAATTTTTTGACTGCTTCTACAGAAACTAACAGAAATTGCAGGAAGTTGAAGAATTTGAGCCTGGGAACTCTGAATACTAAAGGACGAATGAAGACATTCAGCACAGCCCATCAGAATCATATTACCGTTAGCTACCACCAAATTTTCCTCTTGCATGTATAAAGCCTGCTTAGGTGATCCAAATTGTCCATGCCTGATTTGTTCTGATTATAATATGAACTAATATCAGGCTTGCTGTATTCTGAAATAGCCTTGTTGCCTTCAATGCAACATGACGATGCTACAGCTTTTCCTTTTTCTGGCGCCTCACTTACCAGCACTGTGGTCTGGTGGAAACAGAACACAGATGCTTTCTTTGCACATGGATGATTTGGGAATAACTCCACTGGAACCTCATGTCTGTTTTTCCAGATCACATCAGCGATTGTACCAACAGCAAAAGTTCTTTTGCAGAAAAGAAAATGGCACTGTGACATTTTAACCTTTCCTTTTTGTAGGCTTCCAGTCATCTGGTGAAATCAGAGATATTACTGTGTCTTTTTTTCTACCTCTGCTGCATGTTACATGAATGTATTTCTTGATCAGGGGATATGACATTGTAAAATGGCAATACCAATATATTTGTACTCTATAGCTCTGTCCTTTCTTAGCGATATTGGTACAATTACCTCACAAAGTTTTCCTGCCATACCTTTGCAAAAAAATCTATACAACCCAATGAATGCAGGCATCTTTCATTCTCTTGTCTATGTTTTTATGTTATTTTTTTTGCAGAGCAGCTAAAGCACAGCAAAATCTGAAACTGCTGCTTAAGATATTGTGATACAAAATATGCAGGTGGCTATGTCTGTCCTATTAATTGTTTCTGCTATCTCCAACTGAAAAGTACTAATCCAATAAATACAATATTTTTTTACATGTCTGTCCATCGATCATATCATATATACATCATATCATATAAAATACAACCTCTACAGTTTGGACAGTACTTTTTCTTCTGTTCTGTCGTACTTATCAGTTCATAATATTCCCTATTGAATATAAATGAAGTTAATGTATTTTTGACTTTTTTTACCTCCTTCATCACAACACATTATGTTTGGCTGGTTGGTTACATGGATCTGTACCTAAGTATCATACCTAATTGCCACATGTTGTTATGTATCACACAACTATGTCTGTGAAGAAGGCAGCTAGGCAAGCTTGTTAGGTCTTGTTTCCATGGGTCATTTTCAAGAGAACACTATTGCTGCTTTTAATGTCTTCTAGTTCAAGAAAGTCACCAGTGGGGTCTTTTTGTGGTTGTTGCTGATGCTGTGTTGAAACAGATAACAGCAACTTTTTGTAGAAAGGTTTATCCTAGTTATGCCATGCTACAAGGGTCTGATTCAACTTTGCAGGGTGCAATCAGTGAGGCAAAGTATCTGTTGAAGCTGATGGGCTGGGCCTGGTGAGCAGCTGCTCATCGGCCACTGGCAGAGACCTCTCATGCAGGTGGGCTGGCACCTTGCTCTCATTCTTGTCCTATAGATCAAGTATACATTTGGGGTTTCTGGAGGCTATAAATTGATATCAAAGACCGACATGCTACCTGGTGAGAACAAATGACAAGATTCCTTGTCAATATTTTAAAAAGTTCAATACTTTGACCTGTATAACTTGGGGCTTTCATGGGCTCCACTGTGTAAAAGTGGGCCATGCTCTGTGGGGGGAAAAAATGAGCTATTATGTCGCAGAGTGTGACTGCAATATAAATACATATATATTTAGTGTTCTCTTGGTGCTGTCTTTGATGTGCTGTAAAGAAGGCTATTGCAAATATTGCTGACATGTAGTTAAATGTCTTTCTCTGAGGCAGCATAAAGAGCTAGACAAGTAAGGGTTAAGCAGCATAAATACAATTTTATTTCTTCTTTGAAGTTACCCACCTATTTGATTTCTCTCATGTTATTCTTTCACTTTCTTCCATGTTTATTTATATCTGGCTTAGAAGCCACAGCTTCAGTGTTCTGGGCATTGCACAAATACAGAACAAAGGCAGAGCCACTGTGACAGAGACTTTGCCTTTTTTTTTTTTTTTTCATCTATTTATTGTATCCTGTTATGGAAAGGCTGCCTTTTGACAACTAAAGACAAAGTGTGTGTGCACATGGAAATTAAATGGAAACTTAGTTTCCTCCCGCCCCCTCTTTCAGCCTTCACCAAAATAATTTGCTTTAACTTTGGCTGTAAAGAGAATAAACTTTCTTGGCATTTTTCAAATTCAATTATACAAGACATTTCATTCTCTTGTTTGCTTCTAGAAGGAAATAATTAGCAGACATTTCTGTTTTCCACATGGATCTTAGCATTCTGCAAAGAAAACGACATTATACCTGGGTAAACAGCAAAGTGATTATCAAAACAAAGTCAAATAAAACAAAGGAGACTTCCCCTTGCTTTCAGAAACTCTGAGTACTCTGCAGCATTTCATGTGTAACTGAATCTTTTCTTTTCAGATTAATTTCTGTTATTGTACACGTGGCTAAATATAGACTAATCGAAATAGTTTTAAGACTAGTAATTTATTTACAATAATTTTATTGGCCTGAATTCCCTTGTGATTGCCTTAGGTTTAATTTGTACTACAGCAGCCTGCATGTAGAAAAGTAGCTTTAATGATTTTTCGTTATGGAGCTTTATTTTACAGCATGCTTTGTTCTTCAGTATTTGGCAACAACTGTTCCTCCTCTTCCTAAGGTCAGAATGATTTGAGCTTCAACTAGTTATTTAGAGAGATCTGATAAAGAAATTTCATCTCTGTGGGTGCTGGCTGGTGATGAAGAGAACCCTAGGTTTCAATAGAGACTAATCTTAACTCAGGAGGGAAAATTCAGGAGGGGAAAAGCAATCTGCTCTTCGGTGACAGATCGCTGACAATTTACTTCCACTAGCCACCTCTCTCTTCCTGCCTAAACTGTCAGAGTGCCATGGAAGAAAAAGCCCTTTGTGCCTGTGTGCAGAAAGTGACTGTCATCACCATTATGAATGGTATTTTACATAGGGCTTGTAAAGATCAGCAATTACTTCATCCTTCCTGCCTCTTCTTTGTGCCCATTTCTCTTCGTGCCGCAACCAGCTGAGGTTCAGCCGATAGGACATCTGCTTCCCCGCCGTGAGAGTACTCTAATAGGTCCAGCTCTTTCGTTCGAGCCATCTTCCCAAATCTGTAGGGGGGGAACAGCTTTCCCTTCTCTCCCAGCAGGCTGGGACCAAGATTTGTAACTCTGTTTTTGACTTAGAGCTCTAACTCAGGCTAAGGGGCAGCCACAGTTGCTGATGGTGGCTGCTTCAACCCCCAGAGAGCCCTTCTGGGAAGAGAGAGATGGTGGGGGAGAGAAGTGAATGGGTAGATTTTGGGAGGGCAGAAGGGACAGAAAAGGACGGGTGCCTTAAGGAGCATTGTGAATAGCAGTAGAGGCAGGAAAGTGGGATGGTTACTGACATGGTGTGAAAGAGTTTGAAAATCTGTGATTTCAACATTTCATTTTTCCTGGATCGAGAGGAAAAAGAGTATTTCTTTGAATGGAAAATTCTAAAAAAACCCTGAACTTTCAAAAGTTTTTAGGCTGGACTCAGGCTGTGCCTGCCTGAGTGGGACCAGTGCTTTATGAAAACTGAAATTCAGCTCTTTGTCTTAGATTTGTGCTCAACCTACATCCTACATAAGGCAGTGTAGTCTTGTGACTCAGATGATGTGTTTAACAGTTTAATTAGAAGGGATACTGTGGGGTGTAAATGTAGCTGTAGTTCAACAAAAGTGACTACAGCAAAAAGGTGAGCTCTGGAAGGAGCGAACTATTGCTCCCATGAGGTGCCGTGGCAGCTCCGGAAAACAGAGTAGTGGTTGATTCAGCTCAAAAGGGAGAGGCATGTTTTATTTTAAAAAGACAATGCTGTTTTGTTTCAGATCAAGTGGCCTCCAGAGCAGATCTTCCTCCCTTCCATGCTGTAAAGGGAAACATAAAACACCGATGTAATAGAGATTTTCCTGCATCAAGCATCCACATAAGGCAAGAAGCTTTAATTTCCATTGAATATGCTTGTCACAGTAAAATTCTAACTCCCTGCTAGTCAGTGAGTCAGACAAGTGAGAGTGAGTCAGGGGTTTTATGACAAAGCAGTGAGTGAAGATTGATGTGATGAAGGTATCTCTAGTGTGGCTGAAACAGGCGCAAAATGGCTTTGTGTAGACAAAGTTTGTTGTTGAGAAGTTTATATGTCTGAATGACACCAGGAATTGCTTTTCATACAAGAAAGGACAGTCCTCATGCACAGCCAGCGAACATTATGATTGCTCACATTTTTAAGTAGCTCCTTTCCGCATTTCTTTTAAGCCTGCTGAATTTTTAGTAAATTAGCTTCTCTGGATGCAACAGTCAGACCTCGGGTTTAGATAGAACAGAAGCTCATGTATAGTTTCTGCTTTCCTAGTTCAAGAAATCATTTCATGTGTGGGTCAAGGATTTTTTAATACTAAAAATAACCAAGTTATTTAGAGAGTTAGCAGATAGAGACCCTCTTAGTTACTGTAGTTTATAACGTGGACAATGATTTACTTGATTCTATGTGTTAGAAACAGGAGATATTAAACAATTCAGATTATCATATGAATTTTTTAAGACTCATACACGCTAGAAACAGCATGTTATAAAGACAAAGGATAGGAATTCCTTTAATTGCACCTTTGAATATAATTGCTGCATATCAGTTACAGGCTTTTAGCATCACAGTCAGGTTGTTTACCTACAAGAATCAGGGTGGGAAAGGAGATTTTGATGCTTCTTCGTCATGTTTTTCTGCTATTACAGTGAATGTTTTCCATGTTATTGTTTTCTTTTACTTGCTTTTCATCTGTTTATGCTCTGTTTATATTGTATCCGGTCTAAGATATTTGTCTCATTTCCTTTTTAATCATTTTAGCAATTTTAATAACTCTAATAATTTTAACAATTGTCCTTTAAAATATTTTTTTTGTTGGAATTTACTTGGAATTGTTTAATATTGGTGTCCATGTTCTTTACTGGTTGTTTCTAAGGAGATATTTGGTTTCAGTCCTGTACAAATTTTCTGAATCTTTCTTAACAATATGTAATACAACTATAATTCATTTTAAATTGTTTCAGCAGCTTATTTACTTTTTAAAAAAAAATTGCTAAATGAATTATTGATCACTACTGAGCACCTCTGAAGAGCAACGATAGGTATACTGCAGAATCTGGAGGAGGTGGAGGTCATTTTATGCACTCGTAACTGGTAATTTTTTTCACTAGAGAATAAGAGAAAAAAATCTTCATTGTCTAGTATTTTTAATATAGAGAAGGATCTGAGACCAGTAAAAGATGCAATAACTTGTGTTTGATTTGTATGTACTAAGCACATGACAAAATTGTGGTGATACTCTTCGGTCTAAAAATGAGTTTTTATAGTCTATTCAAAAATGCACAAACCCTAGTTGTAATGCACGTGCTTCCATGTTAAATGTTAGTGTCCTCTGAGGAACGAGATTGAGGACATACTTGTATTGTCAAAATTAGCTCTGCATGAACTGTCTCTAAAGTCAGAAGAGGTGGGGATTACTGTCTCTCCCAACTAGCATCCAGAAGCAGAATAGTTTTTCACTTAGGCACAGTGCCTGAGGCAATCATTGATTGCAATTGAACATGAGCTGGTATGTCCAGCCTTGGCTCATGCCATTTGGGGTTACTGGTGTCAGCGAGTGCTAACTGCAAGGTTTTCACACCATGCCCTGCTGCATGATATTAACATAAAGAGAAGGGGCATGTGAAGGTGCCTCAAAAGTGTGCTGGGATGCAGTAAATTAGTCTTTGCTACAAAGATTTAGGTTTCCTCACTTTCCAAATTTCAGTGCTTGGTACCTCCAGCACCTATGGTTGCCTCCTAAAACAAGTAACAGATATTATTTCCTCAGGGGATATTGACTCCATGTTGAAAACAAGAGCCTGAGAACTAGAGACAGGTGATAAACCTGAAGATCTTTAGTTCCAAGTATTATTTTTTTTATTGATTCTGTGATTTTTGGGCAAAACACTAAGCTCTCTATCATAAGGCCTTAGTGTAAAACTTAGACAACTATTACACCTGCTTCCTGAAGCTTGTGGGATTCTTCTTTTTGAGGAAAGTATGACTATTTTATGTTGTATTATACTGCCTTATAAGTTCTTACTGTTTATTGCAGTAACAGCAGGTCTCATGATATTTCATATTCCCTTTTCTCTTACCATCCCAGCTCTTGCAGACACATGACCATATAAAACTTTCAGCTTTAACTGAAATAAGTTTCTAGCTCTTGTGCTTGTAAAGAAAGAAACCTTGATAATGTCACTCCCTGAAGACTAAAAGAAAAACTAGGACAGAAATGAAGAGGACTCAAAGTGTGTTACTTCTTAAAATGAATAAAATCTTGGAGTCTAAGCCATGGTGTGTGAATGTCAGGTTTGGCAGCATTGCATAGTGAACAGCAAGGTGGGATTGTAAATGTTGAATATGGGCAGCCAGGTTGATAATTAGAGAGTTTTCAACCATTTGTCATCAATTCAGAGGAAACATGTCTTAATCAGAGAGCATAACTGAACAAAGTTCCAGGCAAGGGAAGCAAACATTCAGGATGCTTTATTTCCTCCTCTCCCTCTGTCTCCCTCCTTAGCATATTGCACCAGAGGGATTAGGTAAATTTTTTCTCCCTTTTTTTGTTGCAACCTTTCACTCTTACTAACAATTGGAAATTAATAGCCTTATTGTTAGTATTAACAGCATCTGGTACTTAAAATTTTTGATATGTAGGAGCCTTATTTTAAAACTGCATTTACGTAAACAAGGTGACCTTGTTAACCTCACAAATAGGAAAAAAGTGTACTGTTACTGTGGGAGCCAAAGAAGTATCATAGTAATGGTTTCATGGCACTACAAGTTTTTGCTTTCCTTTCTTCCCCAGACTTTATCTGGACTACATCTCACGTTTTAGGTGATAACTTGTAAAAATACCTCTACCTGTTCCACACTTCCACTAGTGTTTTCATCATCAGCCTTACAAACTGTCAACATGGCTATGAAAAAAATGGAGAAAACAAGGTCCTGATATTTAATAAACTAAGCTTAAAAAAAAAAGATATTTTCCTGCATACATCATTAAAAAGAAAAGAAGTATAAATGCTTTTTCAACATTGCTTTTTAAGCATTTTAAATTAAAGGGACAAATCCCTGTGTGGAATAAATTGAACATGTACCCATTGAAACCAATGGAGCTACACAGATTTAAAGCAATTTGGTATCTGGCCCTCTATTGGAAATGCTAGATTAAGTTGGAAAGATATGTACTTGAGATCAGTTCATTTCAAAGCACGCCTTTCACTTGGGAATCTATAATGACCCTAAAAAATCTGAAATACTCCCCAAAATGTGATTTGCACAAAGGAAGAAGAAAAAAGCTGCTTTATATCTTGGTACTGCTTTTACCTGGGAAGATATACTTGAAGTAGTTTTCAAATAACTGAAGCAGATCTGACAATTTGTCATAATTGAAAGTGTCTTAGGAAAATGTCTTGGAGGCTCAATTTCCTGCTGAGAAAGGGAATGTCACTGTTGTCACTGACCTGTGGCTGTAAAAGGCACATGATCAAGACTTATTAATTACAACATTAAATGCCAAATATATGAGATACCACAGACATTTTATTGGATGTGGGAACTAATCAACTTCCTACTGAAGTAATTCAATTCTGTGCAGGTTTATTATTCAAGCACTTTAAAGCTCAAGGAATGACAGCTGATATATATGAAGGAAAACTAAGAGAGACAGCAATAGTTTCTTTTAATTGTATTTATTGTATTGTATAAAAGTGATATATAGCTTTCTTTTTTGGTCTTGAAGTGATTTGTCTCATGCTTAATTATCATTTAAGTATCAATGACCAGAATAGAAAAATAACAGTCATCCTGAAAAACACAGTCTTCTTCAGAGAGCTTTGGCCCTGCAAGCACCCAAGTGAATGGGCTGAAAGGCAAAAGTGCCTCCACTAGCTTTAAATTAGCCAGCTCTAGCACCTACAACCTCTCAGAGCTCAGCTTGGAATAATCTGCCTTGCTAAACAAGGAAACTGCTGAGGTGAAAAGTGTCCCCTCAGTTCCATCATAGGCAGCAGATGCTGAGGTTGCCCCCTTCATTTGCCACCTTGCTCATGAAGAAGCTTCTGTAGCTAAATTTATACTTGACTGCCCAAGGATTAATGCTGTGTGCTGACTGAACCAGTGAGACTGGCAAGCTCTCTTGCTGGATGAAACCAGGTTTTCCAGTCTTTGTGGTGAAGCACATGGGATTGCATTAGTTACAAATTGAAAGAAACCTACTAGAGTTATGTTTCTCTGCAAGTACAAAGAGAACTTGTTAGTGGAGGACAGATGGCCATTTCACTATGACAGGATTCTTGATGGTAGATTTTTCTTTCACAGAAATGTATTACATAGTGTGTGTGAGAAACTGTGCAACTTAGTGAAAAACGAAAGATGCTGGTGTTCTTGAAAGATGAACTAGATGGGGACTAGATGGTCTCTTCACAGATGATGCATCTCCTTCAAATGGGAGTATTATGGCTTTAGAATAGACTATAAACAAGACAAATAGATGCTTCCTCAGTTTTCAGGGACTGGATGATTATGATTTGAATTCATGAAAACATTTTATTTGTACTCTGCTTTTGAAAGCAAGATATGCCTTTGGCTTAGGAAAGAAACTTAGCAGGAGAATATGCATGTACTTAGCCTCTAAGGCTGAAATTTTATGCAAAATTTGTTTTATGAGTTTTGCTTTTGAATTTGAAATGCAGACTTCATTTCTGTTTACCATAAGTTGAGTCATTCATGAACATATTGATAGAAGTATTAAAGTTTTTGTAAGAGAGTCAGTTTGGGGTCTTTTTTAGAGTGACTTGAAAATATCCTATTATTTCTCTAACATGGCAGCAGAAGGACTAAAGTATTGTTATTTCTTTTTTGTAATGCAGTAGTGAGTCCAGAGACTCCAATAAAATTAAAGTTTCTGATTTTTTTTTTTTTCTGTATTATGGCTGCTTAGGTCTATTCAGATGGGATATCCATTTGGTTGCTGTCCAGAGATTTTTCTAAAACAAAAAATTGTAATATTTGTAGATTGATACTCACCTTTTTCAAAATGGTTTGAATATTAACGCCTCTTTGGACCATTTCACAATGGACTGGCAACACATTCCTTGTACTAGTACCTAAAGCCTTACCTGTAAATCAGGTAGGAGTTGGGAAAGAAGACAAATATGCACAGCAGTATTTAAGGTTGTATAAAATCCTTGTGACAGTTAAGTCATATACTTGCACAGATTAACAGTGTTAGAGAAAAACTAGAGAATGACTAGCAAAAGATTTTTTAAATTCCTTTTAAAGGTGATTTAACCAGAAGAAATAAGGAGCAAACACTAGCATAATTAGCTAACTGTTTCACTTGTCGTTAACGTGCTAAATACAGCAATACCAGCTAAATTTTGAGTTGGAAGTTTAGGCACCATGTTAGCAAGGGGAAGTGTGCCCACAGGGATATTTCTGTTACTCATTCCTAATGGAGCTTCACTTAGATGAGGCAATGGATGTCATCTTCATACAGTGCCTTCTGGCCAGAACTAGCAATAAAAATACATAATAGATTTAATGTGGCTTGGCTGTCCTCTGACCAGCAAGTTATTCTGCCAGTTGGCCATAGGCAGGGGCAAAGAGTACACTGAGCTTCTTCAGCCTTGCTCTTAAATCTTTTATTACCATAGTGTTATGCAGGGGGTATAAGTTGGGCTGCAAATGACCCACTGAACTTATGAAAATGCAGAGCAGAATAATAGTGGTGAAAGCATAGACACTACCAGAAATGTAAGCAAACTTGCAATAGAATAAAATTTTAAAAATATACTCCTAAACACATTTTTCATATTAATGCAAAGTGCAAATACATTAACGTTAAGGATGTGATTACTCCCCAATTTTTTTTTATTTGACAGTGTTGCATTTAAATAACTTTTGTGCTAGGATGTTACTGGTAGGCTGACGATAGTCTTATGGGACTCCTGTTCTAATCAAGCAAAAGTTTGTTTTGGGGTTTACTATAGCAGTTTATTGTGCAAGTTCTTTTTAAATATGAAACTTCCTTGAAATCCAGAGCAGGATGTTATACAGTACCCTATGCATACTTAGAGCATGTAAAATGTTTTTGGTTTTGTTGTAAGAAAGGTGGAGGGAGCTTGAAGGGCTCCACCATTAATGGGAACACAAGGTACCACATGGTGTGAGTTACA
Organism: Gallinago undulata; assembly: GCA_026546715.1. Classification (NCBI taxonomy): domain Eukaryota; kingdom Metazoa; phylum Chordata; class Aves; order Charadriiformes; family Scolopacidae; genus Gallinago; species Gallinago undulata. The sequence goes on along the minus strand of JAOTQQ010000001.1, from coordinate 97,798,211 downwards.
CCAGAATCAAGGTCCTCCACTCAGAAGGTATATGGTCCAAAGAGATATGCAGGTATACTGTTCTGGAAATATATGAAACTTTTTGTCTTTCATCGAGTTGGCTGAAAAAGATCAGGAAGGTGACTAGTTCTGGCAACGCGCTCAGATTTTTAACCAAGGCAGAGATATCGATGATATTAGCATGGAGCAGTATTGCTGTAGCCGTGTGTGGGAAGAAGATTACTAGAGAATTTAAACTCTAAAGAAATTTAGCTATAAATTCTTTAGATTCCACCCATCAGTATCTAATAGCTAAATTGAAAATGAATTTGAATGAAGAAAACAGACCTGGGTTACTCATCCAAAGAATACACTCCAAAATCCCTCTGTAAGACTAGGATCAGAATAAATATGTGCACGTTTCTCTTTCATACAGTGTTAGTTTCCTTTTAAATAGAAATGAAATTATTTCTGACTTATGCTGGTGATGTCATGGCCAGGTGTGTGCCCATTTGCTTACCTGGTTTACAAGAGGTATATTTTTCCTCTGGACCAAATGTTGTACTCCCTGTAAAACAAAGGTTACGGCACTAACACAAGCTACTTCCTTGAGGCCAAATTCTACCCACAGTTTCTTGAATGCAAATCACCAGCATTACACTTGGGTAGCTGAAAGCTGAATTTACCCTTGAGTGCTCAGTTCAGTTAAAATTATTTTGCAGCTTCCCTGCTGATGGCTAAGAAATCATCCAACCCCAGTAGTATAGCTACCTTTTATTCAGTATTCCCTTCACAAATGTAACATAAGGTTTGCTTATAAATATACATGCTTTAGTTCAAAATTGCTGTTGAAATTCACTGCTTTACATGCTTCAAGTATTGCAATATCTGAAAGCTCATAATTAACCATTCCTTTTGTTCAGACAATGCCAAGTGGGCTAAGTTTTCAGATAACAAGATATTGTACCGAAATAGTTTTCAGTGATTCTTCACACAATTGTGACTAGTTTATGGCAGAGCTGTACAAGTTAACATTCCTCCTCATCATCACTGCCAATGCATGGAGTCTTGTGCTTGAGACCCAATCCTGCCTTTCTCTGAGCAAATAATTCAACTCCCCACTGTAAATCCTTTCTAATAAGGTTATTTTTGTCTTTTAATCTCATACTCTGAGAGCAATTAATGATTTTGAGCTGAGACATGTATAATTTGTAATAATTTAGCTTATCTGGCTTTAAAAGACCATTTATTTTGCTTTTAATCTTTAACAATGCTATTTGGATTTAAGACTGTATGCAGTAAATGCCAAAGGTAGAAACAATTTAGTTACGTTATGCAATTCTTAACCTGGTGCTGAGGCCTCCAGCTGCAAAGTTTATGATGCCACCCATGAAAAGATTAAGAGAACCCCACAAATCCATACAAAAGGAAAAAAAAAGCTTGGAGGACTTAGATGACAATGGTAGTAATATTTTCACATGTTCATTAATTTCTGTGCTCCTGTACCAAATACCAAACTTCGTGTTATTCTCTTACCTATATGAACTGGTAGCTTCAGCCTAATTTTCCATGATGAAATGTCACACATTATCGGAAATTTCTTGAATCTAAGCTTTCAGAGATCATTGTGGACTTCAGGCTAAAGCACACAAACTGCTTTCAGTGTAGCTGGTTTGATTAACTACATAGAAATTTGTTTCAGTAGAAAACAATAGTGAATTTTTTCAGTCATATTCCAGAATATGATCACTACATTAGACAGTAATTGGAAGTCATAGTAGAAAGTCCAAGGATTTAATTAATTTTCCAGATCCTATTATATTAGGCTGCTAGGTGTTACTCTACAATGTGAAATACCCATACAACAGTCAAGAAGGGTTTACAATCTCTGGACATTCATCATGTTTTAAAAAGCCTTGTAGAATGATTTTTTAAATTTATTGTTAATCCACAGATTTAGATGGAAAAATATATGCTTTCAAAATTTCTGGAAGACAGTTACCTATGGAGAAAAGCTATAATTCTTTATTGAAATATTATTCATTATTTTACTCGGTAAGCTCTGTAGAAACCCTGAAGAGGTATATGTCTGAGAACTTTTTACTGCAAACACTTGTTATTTTTGCTGCCTCTTGGAAACAGCTATCAACTCTTCTACAAGGTCTTGCAATGCATTATATGTTGCCTTACCTCTAGGGCATATCTGGGATGGTACTGTATTGAAAACAATTTTGGTTAACCAACAATTTATGGTAAGACAGGGTGTTTAGCAAAGTTGGATAAGTACCTCGAGTATGGATGGTCCTTTATTAAAATGAGCTGTAGAATTACTTTCACAGCAGTCTCAGAATCAGCCATGTAGTGATTGTTCATGAAGGGCTTGGTTATACCTAAGTGGAGGGTAGTTTTTTCTCTTTCAGTTAAATGCAACAAGGGAAAAGAAGTTTCAGTTGGTATTGGTTTAGTCTTCCCACAACTTCTGCTCTACACAGCCAGATAGGTACATGCTCGTGAAATTTTGAGAGCTACCAAGGGTGCTAGTTCACATAAAACAGCACTTAAACATATGTTCAGTCCCACTAGACTACAGGTCAAGCATGTTTTGAGAGTGTATTGTTTTGGAAAGGATGAGCAGTTTTGTGTTTCAGTTGCCCATGACTTCTTTGAAAGGATAATTTTACACACCAGTCAAGTAGACTGGATGAATGTAAAGCAACTTGAGAAAAATAGCATCAGTAGTAATTAGAAGATATGACATAATGACTCAGTTATATCCATCTGTGTAGAATGCTGTTGATTTCTGACCAATGCAGTCAACTTTGAAAATCTCAACTAAGTAGAAAATAAATGCCTTGCAAATAGTGCAGATATCTAAACCTCCGTATGCCTATGTGCAAACCCAGATTTAATTGTAAAGAGAAACACCTTTTTCTAATAAAAGTAAATTTTTTATTTTGCTATTGCAAATTTGTCAAGTGGACAAAATTTCCTATGGCAGTAATTTCACAAATGGCTTTGAACTAATGTGGGTTTGTATAGTACATGGAGCCATGACCATGCCAGGCACACCACTGATGGGGGCCTGGGGGTGAGGTGGTGTGGTGTCCTCCCTCCCTGACCAGCCCTGTCCCACAGCCCTCCAGCAAGGTGAACTGTGTTTGGCAGGGGATGGTCGCAGGATTAATCACAGCCCAGCCACCCCTAGGTGCCACCCTAGGCCTGGCCAATGTCTGGCCAGGGAGGCAGTGTCCCTTCATTGGGGGACTGGCTGACCTGGGTAAAAAAGCAGCTCCAAAAACAAGGGGCGTCATGTGCATGGGGGACCCAGGTGAGGCTTGTCTTTGGTATTTCTCCTGACTTAGATATTTTTCACTAAGCCTTGTCCAAGATTACACTGGTATACCATGTCAGAGAACAGGCTCATCTCTCTGGTTATTTCCTTTTGGACAAAGTAATAATGGATACTGGGTGCCTTCCTGCTGGCTCCTGGAATCTGCACAGCATGATGATCCATCGCTGACTACAAACCCTTTTGGTGTGAGAAGTGCTTCTGACTAGGGAGCAAGAAACTATGGTAAAACAGCTTTCTGTCCTGTGAAAGCCTTGGACAAGATGTGTTTGTGGGAGAATAAATTGATCTGTCCATTATTCTGCTGCTTTGTTCTCAATGACAACCACAGGATAGAAGTTGTCCCTCACCCTAAATCCATCCTGCTGTACGCTTTCACTGGATTCCTTAAAATTCCAAATCTCATTGGAGTTGGACAGTGGGAAAAGTTGAAAGAAAAGTCAAAAAGTCTAGTCTTATTAACAGGGGAGCCTGATAATTATTCTGGAGGTGAGGAGATGGAGCACATATGGACATAAAGCCATGTGAATATCCCTGCACTGGAAAACCACCATGAACTTTGAATAAGACAGGATTCCTTCATGCTTAACAGTCCAGAGAAATTGAGCTGTGCTTCTGACATCAACTTATTTTCAGCACTTCTGACACCTGTTCTTGCTCCAGTAGGGCATGATGCTTCCACTGTCACCACATAGTCTATACATTCCCTTTCCATCCAGTCTTATTTGCCTACGTGGCAGAGACTTTTCTGAGGACAGAAGTCCTCTTGTAATTGATAGCTTTTACCCTGCTTGAAATCTGTGAAAAGACTTAACTGCTGCCTTCTGTGCTCTTAAAAAAGAAAACAAGTCTCCTTCTGAAAATCTCCTTTTTTGCTGGGAAGTTCATGCACGTTAAACTCCTCTGTTTTAATGATTATCTTTGGTCAGAGCTTAGTGTCTAAATTTGCTGGAAATAAGCAGAAAGGCCTTTCTTTAAAATGAGAAGAAAGGTGGCTTTAGAAGTAGATCTTAATATTCTAGAGTCCTTTTTTATTAACTTCACATTTGAGGAAAAAAAATCTTATGACTTATGTCAGGATCTTTTGTTCACTTAATGAATTTTTCAAGGTATTAAAAATAATTTGTGCAATATGATGACTATTAAGCTAGTAGGTGAGGATGGGGGTAGAATATAATTTCAATTAGCATCCCATCTGAAATAAAAAGAACATTCTGAAAGATTAGAAAAATGTCTTCACTGATTCAGAGAAGAACCTCATCTTTGGCAGAAACTAAGCCATGTGATATGGCAAAAACAGCTCCATAGAAGGAAGAGTGGAAAGTATATTGAAGATCGGTCTTTCATTTAGCGCTTCAAAAAATGAACCTCAGTGAAACTACCAGGCAGCCATGCTCCTCGTGCACACTCATAATATATGTCTCAGGATATATATAAAAAAATTACATATGTACACACGTATACCTCACCTCCTCATCTTCCTAATTTCAGTGGGTGTTATGACTACAGATCAGGAGGAGATAAAACCTCAGAGTCCAGCCACATGGTGGCTCTAAGCAAGTTTACTTTGGAAATGTTAAATGTGTGAAGTGATCTTCAATATATGCAAATTAAAAGCTTCTGGGAGTACTGTGCATGCAATGAAAAGAAAATATAGCCTTCTGCAGATGGAAAAAGCAAGCCTATTAGGAATTAATAACTGTCTCAGTCCTAGGGAAATAAGAGAAAATAGTGCATCTAATTCTTACTATAGCAAAATGTAATTAACAGTAAGGTCAGAGGGCAAGGACATAGTATGCAATTAAGTCTTCCCCAATCTTGCACTACACAGGTAAATACAATGCAAGTTTAATAATGAACAAATCCTTTGGTACCTAACACACATTTTTAGAACTCTCTTTTACATGAACTCTGTGGGGATCTTATTTCTTGCTATAACATGTTTTGCAGTTCAGTATAGAAAATTTAGGAAAATTCTAAAGACATTTTCCTCGCATCTTTCTTTAGGGTTCCTCTGATCCCCTTACCACTGAAGCATTACTGTAGTTCATTTTCTGCATGTTACTTGAGATTTAGTGCTAATGCAGATAAGGCAAAGCTGTAACAAGTCTGCTGCTAACATGTGAAAGCTACGCTTTGAAGTGATAGTGTAATGAGTATCTATGTTAGTTACTGCTGGATATGTTCTTTACCTTTCAGATGTCAAGCTATTTTAGTAGGTGATGCCTGATTTATTTATTTTTTCTTTGTCCAGGACACTTGGTTGAGGATATAGGATTCATTACATGCCTGTTCAAAAATGCATAGTGGGAATGGATTCAGGTCTGATTGTGCTTTAAGCAGGAGGTCAAGAGTAGATGACCTCCTAAGTCAGTAGTGACCTCCTAAGGTCACTTCCAACCTGAATTAGTCTGTAAGTCTAAGATTTGTATGCAGATCTCTGTGTTACTTTTTTACCATTCTTTTAGGGAAGCAAAACATTTCAACAAAATATTGGATTTCACCTGCAGCATATTCAAATTCTCAGAAGAGGTCTGTTTTTTATTCATGCCCCTCTGCCACCACTTTACTTTCTCATGTCTCATTTTCTGTCAAGAGCTTCCAGACTGCCCCTTGATTTCTGCCTCATAGCAAATCTGACTAAGACTCACTTCCTTTTCTGCTTTTGCTTTTCAAACTCTCTCTTCTCCATGGCTCAGAGCCCAGGGAGTAACGTGTAAAATGTTGCAAGCTATAACATAGAGACACAGCACCCAACAACCTCTGTTGGGTGATGCAGTTTTACAAAATAACAGCAGTATAAGCAACTGTATCATTTATTTACCTTTCTAGGCATCATCAGCTAATATTTATGCTAGACCCAGAAATATCAAAAAACACATCAAAAAAGCAAATTCTTACACTGAATCATCCCCTAACCCCTCATTCCCAACCTTATACTGTGGATAACTGTGAATGACAAATTTGCACATAATCTGAAAACTGTAGTCAGATTAAGGATGAGTGCAAAACCAACCTGATTAATCTTTTTTGTCATCACTGGAGAAGGCCCTTGTCATAAATATTACAGGATTATTTTTTTTCATGGGCAGAATTCCTCGGGAGCAGAAAGAAGACTGCAGTAAAGGGTCAATGTCCTTCTCCCAAACAATCTGTGAAGGAAGGGGTAGGGCAAGGAAAATAAAGGGGGACTAGTACATTGACTACTTGGAAAATTAGAGCAGAGAATATGATCTTGCCAATATATTATCTTTTTCTTGGCCTCTTGACCTGTAACATTTGAGTAACAGTAAACTATCATTCTGAAAATTGGGGGAATTCCTGTTCAGTCTAAATCCTTCTGAGATGGGAATAAAAGCCCCTGCAGAAACAATTTTGGTCTTAATTAAGATAGAAATAAGGACTGAGGAAGAAAGCTGCTTTTGTCTCCTTTGGAAGAGACAAGCCTGACATTAAGGTAGTAGGTTGTTTTCTGCCAGATGTGAGATGCGAGGCAGCAGAAGAATGAGTGCTCCTGTGTGAGATAGGAGGTTCTCCACCACACACCCCCTTTTCCCAAAGGCTTGAATGTGAACTGAATTTCATGCATTCAGCTGCTAAAAGAGGTGTCTGCTATTTTTTCCCCAGACGGTTATACTTTCTACTGCATCAAAGCAAGAAGAAACGAACAGCCGATGTACAAGCCCGGGAGGGGGAGTGCAGAGGGTGAATTACGGTTACCTTTTGAGAAAAGGGCATGCTGACCGTGTACGACACATCCACCTCTACTGTGGTCCCATCCTTGCACTTGCCCCTGCTGGCTCAGCTTTTATGGGGGGCCCTCATCTGCTTTGTCGATTGACAAACAGGGCTGGTGCTGGAGGGCGCCTGGCCACTTGTGTGGGGTTGCCCCCATCACCACAATTCCTCTCACTGGCAAGGCTGCAGGGGCTGCCGGAGCTGCTCAGCAGTCTGAAGAATACAGCCCTAATTAGGCAACAGCTCTGTAAAACGTTCCTTTCTTCTTCAGCTTTAAAACTCATTTACCCTTTCCATACGTGTCAAAACATGTCAGACGTTATGAGCATGATCTCTTGAGATCGTGCTAATTCATGACTCCTTTAATCTTACAGCTCTTTTTATTGAATGATTGTGGTGTATTTTATACTCGTTTTTTGTTCACTTGCTTTTTCTGGTATAAATTGAGGTTATGTTTGTTTTCAGGGTTATGACTGTATTTTATCTGATGGAAAATAGGTGGTTAGTTTGAAATATCTGTTATTCTGTGCATCCCCCCTTTCTCCTAAAGAAAAATAGGGAGGTAGAAGAAGATGATGGTGCTGCAATGCTTGTATTGGCAGGGCAAAGAGTACTGATATTTTTGGTTTACTGAATACTGCATACAAAAAGGATATAAAAATCCCAAATTAATCAGAAGTCATTTACAAACAAAATCACAGTAAAATTATTATGAGCCTGAACAATCCTAAATAAGATAGTACAGTCAGATTCAGTATTTTTAAATGAATGTGAGAAAATATTTTCTTGAACTTGTGGATTTGGTGGGGAGGAGTTACTTTAATATTAATACTGTCCATGTAGCTGCATAGAACAAATGGTGATAAGGGAAATAACCTTACCTATGCTCAGTAGTACATATATTGAGACTGATATTTACAGTTCTTTAGACCTATATTAATTTTACAGAGGAAATCTTGTCCTTTTTTTTCCCCCTTTGTGTTGGTATTTGCAATTTAATATGATCACTAGGAGCAAACTGCGGCTCCTACACTTAATGTTTTTTCTTGCAAATCTCATAGCTAAAGAATGATGGTGATAACCTAACAAATTTTTAATTTTTGCACACAATCAAAACTCAGTTTCAGCCATTTTGCTTATAAAATTAACACGGATATTAGGGAATGTATTGTCTTTGTTATGATTCAGTCTGAGATAGCTATACAGAAGTGTACTGCACTCCTTATCTGAATACAGTGACACAATAAATACATCAATAGTAACTGATCATTTTTCTTCTTATAGTGACCAAAAGGCTCGTGCCTGCATGTTTTATTGAGAAAGTAAAGAAACCTGCAGCTGACTTTGGTAAGAATTTTGTCTGAACAAAGACTAAGGGCTGCAGTCTAAATGAGATTTCTTTCAGCACATATCTGTATCATCTTCCAATATTTCGGGATTTTGATAGCACATACAGTACTGTCTTAAATTTGAGCTTAAAATTACTACTTTAGGAGACTAAGCTGTTGCAGTGATGTGCTGGTATGCATTTGTTAAGGCTCTGCTTTGTTGCCTACCTGAATGCCTGGATTTTTTTTTTTTATTTTTTTTTTTACCTGAATGCTTGTGATTTTCTGAAGTCCAGATGAGGAGCTAGTAGAATTTTGTGCAACAGAGAGGAGGAAATAGCAGCTGCATTCCTAGAAACTTTTTCTTTACATAAGTGCGTTCATTCACAACAGCCATCCTCCACCCTGACACAAGACAAAGGTCTTGCTAATTCTGCTCCTATCCAGTGTACTGAAGGCTTTGGGCACGCTACACAACTGCAGGTTGGCAAGGGCATGACACTATTAACCAAAGCTGTCTCTCAAATCTCAACTGACCTCAATACCAAAGTGGAACTTGCCAGTGAGTCCTTACTTCCTTCAGGCACTGATCAGTTCTTTTTAAGTGGATGGGAATACAGGGTTTGGGGCTTCTAACACAATTTGCAAAATAGATAGTAACCAATATATAGAAAATTAGAAAACGGCATAGAATGCTAGATTTAAGATTGAAAAGGGCTTTATTACTTAGGTGTTAAGTATGTTCTTTTTATCTATATGTGTTTAAGTGTGTGCCTGCAAGTAATATTATTTATATATGTAAGTGTTTCTGACATATATCCCATTGGTTTATGCAAGTCTTCGCAAAAGATATAAAACATGGCCGTTTACAAATATAAATAGCTGGAGCAGATATTTGCTTTACCATTACTCCACCTACTGGTATTGTGTTAAACTGACCGAGATATCAAAAGCTTACTCAAATTATTAAAAAAAAAAAAAAAAAAAGAGGGGGGGAATATAACAATCTGTAGAGCACAGGCACTGAGTGATTAATGAAACAGTAGTTTAAAGGAATAATGGTTTTAAGGAATAAATAAGGGTTTATTTCAGATGAGTGGAGGCTGAACTATATATTTCTTTCTATAAATACACATTAATGTGATATCTAAAACTTAATTTGAGAGGAGTCAATATTATAACAGATGTGTCTCTATACATTTACAACAAAACCATGTGCACATATATTATTTGAATAACAGTGTAGAATTACATCAGAACAGTAAAATACCAATTAAAATTAAGCCTTCCAAAAGCCACAGCAATGTAGGTAAATAGATTATGACATTGTCTGAAAAATTACAGTAGGGAACACAAACACTGTCACAAATGAACTATGCTCAGCTACATGGGGCTGAAGTTTACAAGATATGATTTTTTTATCACAATGTAGTAGCTGGAGAAGCCCAAGCTGCAAGATGTACTTCAGACACCCCCATGGAAGCTGTCAGTTGTGTATGTGATGTGGCCCTTGTTCAAGGGCAGTGGACGCTTGTGACATCTAAATGAAATTCAGGTAAATCAAACACTACTGTAGGGTTACCCTAGGCTCTGCTGCAGAAAAAAAAACAAGAGCCTTTTGTTTTCAAAGGGACTGTAGCCCCAAGACAGCTTTGTGGTTGCCTGTTTTGTCGTTCTTTCCACATTCACTGTACTAATACAGCACATCCTTTTGCTGGGGCTACCACAGGGTTTCATAAAGAGCCCACCATATGTGTGAGAAGCCCCTTCATCAGTGAATTCCCTGGACGAGGGTATCTTTTGGTTTTTTAATGTTAAAAGGCCCCCCAAAATGAAGAAGACAGTGATGACCTGAGTCTGCTGTTGTTTGGCAGACTTGCCTGTATTATATATGTATGTCGTAATATGTACGTCATATGTATGCTTGAGGCCATCTCCCTCATTTCCTTCTTGTGGGTTACCATCTTGTTAGTCACATTCTCTTAACAGGTGCTAGAAAAGAAGAAAATGTGCACTCATTTTAGTGAATTTTACAACAACGTAACTATGCAAAGCACAAATTTTTAATTTCTGTGGCGTGCTTCCCTGCAAAGGCTTGGTAGTGAAGCTTTTCTTCTGTTTTTGTAATTGAAAGGGTGATGAGGGCACAGTCACCATTTACTGTATGTCACCATGTACATGCTGACACCAACCAGAAAATAATCTTTTTAGTGGTGGTTTAGAGACTATTTATTTACCTTTTCTGCAGAGGACTGCATGCATGCAAGAACGAAGCAAAACTTGATACCTCCACAAAAGGGACCTGAAATCCACAATGGACTTCTACTGCAAGGTGTAACCAGGTAGTCCATTAAATCCAGACTCCTCAGTTAAGCCTAAATCAAGGGCGAAACGGAGGGAGGTTTTCATTGTCGTGGGCCTGTGTGCATTGGTCTTTTGAATTTTAATTAACAGAGAAATATGGGTACCTGGACTGAGTGGTAGCCACGCTGTGCTCCCCCCAAGTCCTCACTCATAAAAAATCACCAGGACACTGGAACATGCCCTGGTGCACTTCACATTTCTGCTGTAGGTACTAAGCCCCATATGGCTAAGCCCCTTCCCCTAAACAGAATCATATAGCTGTCCGCATAGTCTCACTGGTGTTCTGCCCTCCCCTTCTTCCCATGATACTTTTCCTTTAGATTACTTAACTGAAGTCCTGGGACAGGCACCAGCACTCCATCACACCAGAAAGCCACCCAAGTGTTTAGGAAAAGAGAGACTTGAGAAAAGGAGTGAGCAATGACTCCTCTGGACTGGTGAAAGGTACCTCCTGTACCCTGGGGAGGCAGGATGGAGTAGTTAGTTGGAGGACTGCAGGCTGAGAGCCAAGGAGGGAGCAGTGCACTGGAAGAGGGCATTATAGGAGGATATGTGGAGAGGTAATTTAGGTGAGCTTGCTCCTGTTCTGTACTGTAGTGCTGAACACAGTGCTTATTCTTAGTGGCGCAGAGGGTAAGAGGCACAGGTCTAAGTGGTCATCCAAGGGGTATGCAATTAGCTTTCATGCGGAGCAAAGCCAAAGCCAGAGAGCTTGCACCTGTGGATTCCTGATGGAAAAACACTCTTGACTGAGCATAGTCTAAAGTGAGATCTTTTTTCTGCAGAGCACAGAAAGGCTGTGTGCTGAATACAAGAGGACAAACACAGCTGGTTACTAGCATCTTGATTAGGGATGGGTGAGCTGGTTTGGATAAAACAACAACTGGTCTGACTGTGCACAGACCTCAAGCTGAGTCTGAATTTGGAAGGGGTGAACCAATACAAATCTTATATTATTATTCACTCTTACACATTAACATTTGTCTGTAGTTCCCGATTGCAGCAAAACAGCCGGAAGACAGTGCAAGGATGGCACATTTCCTGAATAATATGAAAGAAAGGAGGTCACTTGGTCTCTGCCTATCAGCAGACATGTTTCTAGACAAGAGACATTTTCCTCTGAAGCCAGCCACAGAATTTCTGAACATTTTCCCATCTCTATTTCAGAGTATTCAACCTGTAGCAGTTCAGAGAAAACTGCCAGTAACATCACTATCCCTGAAAGGCTTTTTGAAGTGTCTGTGAAGTTTCTGTAGAGGAGGTTAGTCTAGGAGCACTGAAAATTGCCATGTGTGCCACTGCGGGTATTTTCTCATCATGCTCAGATGTCTGCATAAGCTTGGTGGTGTGGCCACTTTGCATATCACAGCCAAATGGAGGCTGGACTTCTTGCTCAGTCATAGAAATGACATCTTGGCAATGCTCAGTGTTGCGGCTTTGTGGGAACATTGTGGAAATATTTGGATTCTGACCTAAAGTGAACATCCACCTGTCATTTGTGCTGGAACATGTGTTTTTTGAAAAGGCGTCTCAGTATTTTACACAATAAAATACTGGGTTTGTCCAAAAGATGTCTTAATGTAGAGTTATAAATAAATGATAGTTCAGTATTCTTTTTGAATATACTCACAAAGACCTTTTTTGTAGAGTCCTCTGTAATTTCATGAAGATAGAACATAGGAAATCATGTTCTGTGGCCATTCATTTAAACCATGACTAATCTTTGGAGAGCTATATTTTACAGTGAAAGCTACTATTTAATATACATAATAGTGTGTTTTTTTTCTCTTTAATTGCACAGAAGGGATTGTTTCCAGTAAATTAAAATTTCTTTGACACCAATTATTTGGCAATATGAAGATGTAGTATTTTACCTTCATTTCATTTCCTCTAAATTAATCTGATGATTAGATTTAAATAATAAAAAATAATGAGGTATGTTTCCTTCTCTAAATTACTCCTTTGTCATGTGTGCTTCCCTTTGTATTGAACTTGGCAACTTATTTGCTTTTAGTAGTTCTAAAATATTCTGACACTAATTACATTTTGAAATATAACCTTCCAACTACGTTGCTTCTGTTTTTTACTCATTTCAGATTGGTTTAGAAGCATTGGCTTGTTGTTTTATTGCTGAATATTGAAGCTGAGAGCCATATTACATATATCAGTGTGCTTTCTTTTCCATCTTTAGCTCTGTTAATTAAATTCTGTATCCTCTATATTGTTTATGATTTGTAATGTCTGTTGCCAAATTCTGGGCTCTGCAATGTGAAATCTATTCAGTATAAATATTTTATTTGTCCAACTGTTTTTGAAAACTAGTTCAGTCATAATCTCTAGCATTTTCTTTCTTTGCAGTGTACTAAATGGTCATTGCATTATATAACAAAAACAAAGGAAAATGTTCTGACATATTCCATGCAAAAATAACCGATTAAGCATATATTTCTCCTGCTGCTAGTAAAAACTAAAAACTCCTGTCATTAAGGTTGCTGGGCTATATATGACAGAAAGATAGCAGATCAGCAACCACAGCAGATTCACTCAGTATTCCTTATGGTTAAGCACTGGATATGGGACAGATCCCAGTAAGTGTAAGAGGAAGTTACAAATAACTTTGTATTCTTCAGCTGTTATATATTTAATCCACAGGGGAAAAGATTAATATGTTCAGGTTACACTTACCTTATACCTCAGAGCTATAAACATATAAAGACTATGACAGTGGGTCAGACCAAAGTTTATCTGATTCTGTATTCTGACTCTGAGGGAGTCTGTAAGTGAATCTTTAGGAAAGACTAAAATCAGAGTAAGGATGCTTCTTTTCAGTATTTTTACTGGTCTCTAACTCTTTTCAGTCAGAGCTGTTTCAGCCAGGGAACTTTCAAGTCTGGTCTCCTTCTGTTTAGTAAACATTAGTGGATTTCTCTTCTATGTTCTGTCTCTCCTTAAACCTAGATTTTGCATCCCACAACATCATGGGGCGCCCAAATACTGCATAGACAATCAGTTCTTTTTTGTGTGTGTGTGGAGTCAGGCTCCTGCTATCCTAATTTGATGCCCTCTAGTTCTGATACTACAGAGGAGAAATTAAACAGCTCATCCCCATCTACCCTTTTCGTACCAGTCATGATTTTGTAATTTTTTTCATATCCTGCCTCGCTTACTTCATTTCTAAACCAGACATTGTTAATTTTTTTGTGCCCTGTAGGGCAAAAGCCCTTTGACTTTCTGCTGTTTGCTTGGGTTTTTTTGTTTGATTGTTTGTTTGTTTGTTTTTTTCTGCACATATTTCATGTTACTCTATCTGTTGTGAGATTAAGGAATACACTACATTCAAGGTATGGGTGTACCATGGATTTATACAATGGCATAATGAAGTTCTCCATTTTGTTCTCTCTTCATTTTGAAATAGTTTCAAATACATAATTTGTCTTTTTGACTACTATTGAGCACTGAGCAGGTGTCTGTGGAATTGTTGATCACAATCCGAAAAACATGCTCTGAAGATGTAATGGTCAGCTCAGCAGCCATCACTTTAAATGTGGAGTTCAGATTATTTTTCTTCCATCTGACTAACTGCACTTTTACCTGTATTGAACAGCATCTGACGTTTCATTGTTTAGTCTCGTAAGATCCTTCTGCAATTTTTCATAAGTCTTGTCCTTCCTACTTTAATAATTCAGTATCATCATCAAACTTTGTCAGCTCAACACTTCACCCCTTTTGGGAGGTTGTATTCATGACCATACAGAACAGCAGGGGTCCCAGTGAAACTCCACTGATTATTTTCTTTCAATGCTTGAGACCCAGTAATACTATGTCTTTTTTATCCCATTCTTAACCCAATTATCTAGCCAGAATTTTTTTTCCCCTTGCATACGGCTGTCTAGTTGTCCAAAAGCTTTTAGTGAAAGAATTTGTTAAAAACTTTTTGAAAGACCAAATAGGTTATACCAAGATGATGTTCTATATCTTGATTCCTGTTGAAATTCAACACAGAGGATCACAATGCATTTTTTAAGCAATGCTTCCCCTTTTAAAAGATACATTGACTTTTTCCATATTTGGCCAAATTTCTATTCATCCTGTCTTTTTTTAAGGCTTTTACTAACTGGCCCTGTGCAGGTATCAGGCTTCCATCTTGTTCCTAATTTTTCTGCCTTCATTTTATTATCTTTTTTATGACACCACATTTTGTACCTTCAGGTACCAGCACAGTTTTAGGCAGAAATTTATAACCCACCATTTTTCTGCTTCATCCTCAAGCTCCTTTGAAACTCCTGGGTGGACACCATCTGGTCGTGGTGAACTCCCACTGTTCTTTTTGTCCATTTGTGTCTTGACATTTCTACAATGATTTCACTTTAATATGGATCCTCTGACAAGTCTCCCAAGCAAAAGGATTACAGCATGGGAGTCTTCAGCACTACCCATAGTGAACAGTTGAATAAAAAAATTCATTAGGCTTCTTCACTATATTTGCACATTCTCTAAGTGTACTTTTTGTACCCTTATAATTTATTGGTCATGCAAGTTTTTATTAGTTTCTTGTCCCTCATATGTTGGAGGAAAGATTTATTAGTAGGTTTTTTTGTTGCATGTTTCTATTGATTCTGTCAGTTTGATATTTCTAAATTTGGGTGGGCTTTGTGTATTGGTGCGTTTCAATTAGTAGGGCTCAGCCTATTTGAAGGATGTCTTATAATATCTCAAACTCTACTGCTTAAAGATTCTGAGTTTTTTCTGCTCTTTTATAGGTATTTCTTAAGAGTTTTTACATGTTTTTCAGAAAACTGTATGTATTTACTTTTCCATTAGTTGTTAGGTGTTCGGTTTGTTTGAAAGCTAGTTGCTATGACTGTTTCAGTAATGTGTTAATGAATTATGAACAGAGTTAATTCTTTTATCAGATATATAAACTAGCCTTGAGCTGCTGTTTATGTATTTTTTCAAATTAATACACTTGTAGTAGAGCTAGTGAAAAGTATCTAGAATTCTAATCAGCTGATTTCTTGTTAATTTGAATCTGTATATAAACTGGCTTAAAATTAAAAGGGATGTGGAATTTATTCAGAAAGCGAGACCCACAGAGACTTCTATGATTGTTATAAACATGAGGGATTCCAGACGGGATCCCCCACAGGAGCTAAAATATGGAAACCTGAACATTGTGCAGATTCTGTAAAAACTCAGTAGAGCGAAGATGCCAGATTTTTCTGTTTCTTACTCATCTCATCAAACATTTTAAAAAACAAAACAAAACAAAACAAAAACCCAAAGATAAAAAGAGCATAAATATTTTCAAGGTTAAATTCCTGTCTTGTCATGATTGAAAAGCAATTGAACACCTCTAACAGCTCCACACAATTATTATTTTTTTCTAAGATGTGCAATGTGTATTGAGGTCACCCTGTGAGCAGCCTTTCCCACTATTTTGGAGGGGTTTATTTTAAATATAGGAATATCACATATGTTGTCAGTTACAGAAAGTATTCAACATTTCTCAGGAGTGCAAATGAAATTCTGTTTGATTCCAGGGGTGGGAATGTGGAAGGGAGATGGGAAAAAGTCCTAGAGTCCAGAGATGGGATGAGGTTGTGGGAGCAAAAAGTCTGGAGTCAGTGATGGGTTAAGAGAAAGTGAACTGGGAAAGAAGATTGTCCTATCCCGTCTGGGAAAAGAGAGACAGAGAACTGAGCTAAGGCTCTTGAAAGTAGCATTACTAATAAGGGAAGGGATGAGAGTGGGTGTAGCAACAGCATCCAAGCCACGTTATCTATGCCATCTTTCAGAAAAGGACATCAAACAGGACCTGGTTGTTCAGACTGCTGTAACTCTGAATGAAATGAATAAGCCTTACCTAATCTGAATAGCTAAATCTGAAATCCACATTTTCTTCAATCCTGATATGAATGCTTCCACGATCGCCATCTGAGATTTGTTGAGGTTGTTCATTCACTTGGCTTGTTCTCTTGAACAGAATAGAGGAAAAATACTTTACAAGCCAGAGAATAGGGAATTTACTCAATGAGAAGTAAACACCTAAACTTTTATTGAGTAATCAATGGCATCAATTACTCATTTTTGATATGTTGTTTAATGAGGACCTAAGTATGTAAGAGACTTGGCTTTGGGCACTCACAGGTCTGCCCTGTTGATCAGAGAAAATTTCACCTTGAAAACTAGATGTACTCATTTTCTGGCATGCAGTAAGCTAGATGTCCCATGTTGGAGGCTGTCAATGGCTATCATGCTCACTGCGCAACATGGAGAAAGGTTTCAGATTATTTACACAGCTTTCATCTGTGGAACAGGCAAGTGGCACAACGATCCCTTTTTGTCCCTTTTTGTTTTTATGTGTGTGTATGGTTACCACAAACATTATTAGTTTTGTAAATGGAGCTATAGAGGTTTTGATTAGCCCTACCTCATAACTAATTCCGACTAGGACATCCTGGTTTAGTGGGAGGTGTCCCTGTTCTTGGTAGAGGGGTTGGAACAAAATGATTTTTAAGGTCCCTTCCAATCCAAACCATTTTATGCATTCTATGATATTATGATCTTTTTCCTGCTCTCACAAGAAAAGCTAAACAGCATTAGTATCAAACTTGGAAATTAGCACTGAAAAAAATCTAAAAAGTGTAGGTATTTGTTGGCTAAGATCACAAGGTCAAGAATTATATGTTCTCTTAAGTATCTATGGCAAAGATCATCCCCAGGTTTCTCCATTTGCAATGTTGTTATTCAGAAGCCTAGAATTGTCAGTAAAAAATGGAGGGCGGAAACTGGGGATACTAGAGCAAGTTTATGGGCTTTTCTTCATGCACATACAGGTGCAAATAATAGAAGAGGATTAAATTTAATCTGCTTAGAAAAAGAGACAAAATTTAAATGAGGTAAAACGCAGAGGGAAGCAAGAGAAGCAGAGACAAGCAATATCACTCTCAAGGCAGTTAGTCAGTGAAGTGCCCATTAGTTAAGTACTAAGGTAACACAAGATACAGCATTTTATTGATTTCATTTTATTTTATTGGTAAAGGGAAGCCTCCTGTATGTGTGTAAACCACATTTCTGCAGATTAATCTTAGGGACATGTATTTTTAAGACATACAATTAATGGGATCATCTGTGAATGATACAAAATTAAAAGTAATATAGATATTTCATAGAGATTAATTCCACTCCACTTCTCTGCTATTTGAGAGGTAAGAGCTGAAATGCAGCTTGGAGAGAGACCCATGGGAGTATCGTGCCTTGGAACTTTATGTACAGGAACAAGAAGGAGTCACATTTCAATGGAAAGTCCTCTTGCAAGGTTACATTAAAGAATGAGGTTGTTTCACATTTATTCCAGTTAACATAGTACTCCAAAAGCTCCTGAAGAATATAAAGTATAAGAATTAATTAAAATACTAAGGAAAAGTCCTTCTGTCTGGAAGACAAATAGTGCAACTGGTGATGCTTATGCAGGGGCAGCAGCAGGCAGGCTGTCAACATTTACTTGGAAAAAATAGTTTTCTCTTGTTTTCTGACTTTGTTCATATGTAACAGAGGTAACAGTGAAAGTAGAACAGTACACTAGCATAAGCAGATGCCTTCCAACGGTGCTGTGTTTGTATACTTTCAAGACACCTACTTACTCTGTTGCTAGTAATGTGTTGATTTGTAGTTTAAGCTCATATTAGGCACCCATTGGATTTCACATGTAGATAATGAGGTATTCCGCAAATTGGCAGCTCACAGAGATAACACTACAGTTTGTCTAAAAAGGACTCTCTGTTGGCACTGCAGCTTGGCAAACAGCACTGCTTTGGTGGAGAAGGGGTGCTCAGCTGAATGCACATGCTTTGGGGATGACCTGCAGCTATGAAAATCGAGTTCTGAGGCTTCACTGGTAGTATTGGCTCAGTGCTCAAAAGCAGTCTCCTGTCCAGTCTCTTGATAGGCTTCAGAGGAAGCTGCTCACTGACTTCTCCAGAAAAAAAGAAAAAAAAGGCAAATTTTGTGTTTGTACTAATCTAAACTTTTGGAGACATGGCAGAAGAAGAGGGAGGGGAGGGAGGGAAAGTTTTCATGTCACCTTTACACAGACTGTTGATAAGGATAGGCCAGTCATGGCCAAGGAGATTCACTGCTCTCTCCTGGAGAATGAGTTGATGAAAGCATTGTGTATTTATATTTCCCCTCATGTTCTGTTTTGCTGGGGTTTTTTTGTTTGTTTTGTTTATTTTTTTAAATATTCAGTGTCAAACTAGAGTTAGAAAATGCTCCCTTTCATATGGGATCAAAACACCTGCTTGTCTTACTTGGCCCTTACCCACATAAAATCTTACTAGGTTTAGCATACCTGGTGTCTTGTTTCTGTCATTTCAGTGGTCCAGAAAGTGCTAAAATATAATTTTAAGAAACCTAAAATCAACCAAGGAGGGATTCACCTGTTTCCAAATCCTGGTTTTCTATTGGATACAAAAAAAAAGCTGCTTGGGTAGGTGCTTTGGTTTTGTTTTCTTTTCCTTTTTCTTTTTTTGGTATCTGTTTTGCTGTGCGTTAAGAGGACTTTAACTTAATTTGTCCTCTTTGCTTCTGTATATCAGATTATTTACCTGCTGTCCTCCTTCCCCTTTCAAATGGGAAAGAATCATTGGACAAGGTTGGATTATCCCCAGAATGTTGCCATTGCCATTCCTTTTTATGTGGAGATTATACATGAGATTATTAAATAATAATTTTCTAAACCTCCTCTGACTGAGGTGTGGATGGAAATCGCAGCGGTGATTAGAATATGATTAGAGAGCACTGTGTTCCTTATCAGTTGCAAAGAGAAGGATAAAGTGTTGGAGTGTTTAGACTTCAATTGAAGAAAAGACATTACATTTCTGCACGTCTAGAAACCTAGGAGATCTAAAAAAAAATAGATAGGGGCTTAGCAGTGCTTGTGCTCAGCACTGATTTCAACTTGCTTCTCAGATATCTGGCTGGAAAATTAAGCCAAGAAATAAATTTTGCTAATCTTAAAAAGAGTAACTCAAATACACTACTATTATATCAGAAAACAGTGTATACATATTTATGACAAAAAAGCATATGATTAATGACACACCTAATGCTGAAGGGGACTTGTCCCTGACTTTGTGCAGGCTCCTCCCTCCTAAAAAGCCCCTTCTTTCCACTAACAAATAAGTAAACCTCAATCTGTATAAGCTATATTATAAGGCAATTCATGTTGTTCTGTCACTGAGGTCATTCATCAGCCTATGAGCTTCTCAAAGATTTAACATATTGATCCTTCTTTGTTCTGTTTTCCCCTGAATCCAATATTTTTAGTACAGTTGCTAATTATTTATTTTAGTAAAAACACAAATGCTCCAGTGATCATTGCCAACAGTTCAGAACTAATGAGCAGCCCTCTTGCAACTAACCATTGTGTGCATTCAATATAAGAAAGCAAATCAGTAAGGAAAAAAGTTTTAAATTATGTTATGTTGTTATAGATAGTAGTGAGAAGTAAAAAAAAATACCATCCTGTGAATCTTATTGAACTATAATTATAATCACTACTGCCACTATTATTACTGTTATTGGGGCAGCAATCTTTTGTTCCTGATGAGATAACAAAGATCCACCAGGCCTGTTTACAGTAGGTACTTTCTGAGTGAATAGAGAAAGGAAATTTTTTATTTTATCCTAAAATGCAGTTCAGGGTAGCCTATAAACCCCACACATTTTTATCTCTTTCAGATATGCCAGTCATGTCTGAACTTTACAGAAAATCTTTGAGGTATGGGTAGAAATTCATAATTTTTCTAAAAGCTAATTATTATGGTAGACTGTAGTGGACAGAGTCTGATAGCAAATGTGGTTTTTTTCAGGTTCACCAGAAGCCTCTTCTTCAGGGTCTTAATTAAAAGTCAGGACCCCTTTATATCACCTGCTCTGACCACCTGCATATCCCTTGACTTTAACATTTCACCAATTTATGAAACAAAGGAGTCTTGTGATATGAATTCTTGGAAGCCTACTGTGTCTTGATCTCATACTGCAGCCTTTCAGCAGGAACTTCAGTAGGATCACTTTCCTTACTTTCTTGTTTTCATAGAAGTTGCAAGAACGTTTTACAAATAAAAGTTGTTATGCATCCCACACCTCTTCCTTTCCACATCTCTAACATTTCTACACTTTTCATTAAGTATGCACTGGAACTAGATGCATAAATTCTAATAGCTGTCTCATCCACGTTGGGACCACTCATCTTCTGTCTCCAAGGACTGCATTAGGCCTTTAAAAAGTAATATTGTGTTCACAGTTCATGAACAGGCAATCTCTGACCTCATCTTCACCTGACTCATTGTTTTCAAGGCTGAGTACCCCAACATCTAACATATATCCTACAGTCCAGACCTCAAGGTATTACCCTGAATTTTTTACTGGCTTAAAATATATGCTGATGGACCACTACTATTTAAATAAGAACTTCATTTCGTTCTTTAATAATTTGCTGCCTCTCGTTGTTACCCATTAATGCTTCTGTTCTCTGCAGCTTCAAATATGTTCATGCCCTTGTCGATAAATTCTGTTAATATTGTTGTAAAAGTGTGGGTATTGAATTTCTTACTGTAATGAGCCTTGTATCTCTGTACATTATTTTAATTCTCCAAAATGTTCAAAGTTGGGTGTAGCAGAGAACTTCAAAACACAGATCTAAAAGAGAGATGAGTTCTCTCGACATAAGAGTCTCTACTTATTATTAGTTCAAATATTTCCTGTATTTGTGCTTTACAAGTTTGTGGCTACTGAGGTGCCCCTTCAAGCCCAGAACATTGACAGAAATCATATATTCTTCAAATCTTAGTGGAAACAGAGATTGAGATATGTCTTATTTTTGAGAACTTCATAGTTCTTCCAATACTGAGATTCTTTCTGGATGAATTTTTACCTGTTTTACATTCCAAAAAGATTTGTCTTAATGTATTTTCAATTCTTCTCTTTGTATTAGTTTCTCCTCAAAATAATTGTTAATGTTAGTTAAATTAGACTGTTTCCTTTTCTCAACACCAGACATTTCATCAATACATAATTCCTATAACATCATAGCTTTATTCAGATGAATATCTTATTTCATTCAAATACAGTGAACACTAATTCTGAAAGTAGCCCCACTTTTATATAAATGTCCTACTGTAAAAATACTTTCCTATTATGGTCTTTTCTTCAGTGGATGTATCTTGATCTGTAGATAACTTCCTTCTTGCCTGCTGGCTCAGAAGTGCCAACAGCCACTTGTAGTCAGTAGAAAGATTGCCTTGGATTCAGATAAGGGATGTATTAGTCCCTTTGGACACTGTAGCTGTTGTACTTAGAAACCCCTTGTTTTCATTTTATTTATTATCTGTGTATTATCTGTGTGTAATGTATGTGTTCCATAGGATTCATTGACCATTACATGCTTACAAACGTAGAATAGTAGGAACTGCCTGATCATAGCAGTTTGAATGCATTGCTGAAGGTAATAGCGAAGAAAAGGCAATGGAAATCAGAAAGTTTTTAAGTTTTAATAGATACAGTGATTGTTTGTATGAAACAGTTTTGCAGATTTGTGCTGACAGTTTATTTCTTCTTTGTTGCAAACAACATTTCCAGAAATTATGCAGACAGGCCTTTTAAATGAACTGATTTATCTTTTTTTTTTTTTTTTCAAAACCACCATCACACACCGCCAAAGAAAATAACCCAAACACTCTGCCCCATTTTTGTGAACACCCTGGGCATACACAGCTTAAGATAAAGAGATATTTGTTTATTCTACAGAATTACTGTGTGGCAGAAGTGACTCTCAGCATGATTCAGCCCCTTCCTGTATATCATCACAGCTGCAGTACGTGCTTTACCCACATAATCTCTCTGGGTCTTGGGCATCGTTGTGGTTCAGCTGGCACTCAGCCATGCTCATACAGTGAGTGAAGGCAGAGAAATCGGACTGTTCAATCAACAATGAATTATAATGATTTGGGGTGGGTGCTGACATTGTGATTTCTGTCTGCTGTCATGAATGTCAGGGTGAGGAAATAGATTTACACAATACTGAGTAGATGTTGTAATTTGGGTAAAGTGAGACCAAACTTATTTGGGAGAGTTGATGCTTATCCCACTCTCAGTGGTACACTTTAGGGAGCTCACTAGGGCAGTGCTAACATGAAGATCACAGATCAGACTTAGATTTGTTTTGCAAGTCCTACAATGTCAGATAAAATAAACAATGTGTTTTAGGAATACCAGATCATTTTTATGATCCAAGCAGTCTTTCTTCCACATTGTCTTTGCACAACTTAATGAATTTTCTGAGAATACTTAATAAACTCTTAGGTTTTGCTAAATTAACACTTTATTAATTTAAATTAAGTATAGATTGATATTAGCTTTTTGAAGCTGTTGCTGTGGAGTGATTGGTATTGACGAGGAATTCTTGGTTACCTTAGGCAAGAGGGAATATAGGTTTTCGTTCAGCTCAAACCCATCAACTATTAATAGCTCAGACATAGACACTGGGATCTTAAATGGAGGTTGAAGCAGAAAAGCAGACTTAAAAGTTTTTAGATGAAGTGAGGAGAAAAACATCTTTCTCAGGCCCTTTGTCATGCTTCTAGTCCACTAAAGCTTTATAACCAAAACAGCTCCTATATTCTGTTAAGCTTCAGATTAAAATAACCCTGAAGTGAAAGCATTCTGAGGAAACGATGTCCCTTTGTTAAAGACAGTTCCTGCTGAGGAACAGTCTGGCTCACTTCCTCTGCTAACTTCTATAGAAGCGTATTAATGGAAGCGTTCCTTCAAGTATGAATGGGGTGGTAGAAAGCGCAGCAGGGAAGACAGCAGCATTCACCTGCCCACCCTCCTCAACCCCCCGCTCTCCATGTGTTCACCCACCCCCACAGGCAGAAGAGCTCTCAGGGCCCATTTTACTTGGTGGATAAGAGGGTCATTTCTCAGTGATAAAGCCAAAATCCAGTTTTTGTAGGGTTTTAATTCCCAGTCTCCCACCTCTTACTTTAACACTTTTTGTCTTTCCTCAATTGTAGAAATTACTGAGATGTTCCTTTTCCTCTGTGCTGGGTTAGAGACTGTGGAAGCACCTGCCTGGGTACAGAAACTTCCCTCGTGATGCGGAAAGAGCCCCATTGAGCAGGCACATTGTGCAGTTTCTCATCTATGCTATGGAGTGGAGGCTACCACTGGGAAACATCTGTACCCAAGTGGCAGTTCGCTCTGGTCTGCTGATTGATGGCTGGATGCTGCTGGGCTGTAGTAGCACCTCACTCTGTGGCTTCTTCTGTGACAGATTCAGGGATACCTCTAGGGAAGAAGATATCAGCTTGAGCTGCCTAAAGGTAGCATGAGCTTGGGGCCCCATTTTGAGGAGTAATGAGAGGGAGAGGGGTTATCCTGTCAGGAAGTGTAAAGAAGTGAGGTAAGAAGGAGAGGAGAAAGGAAAAAAAAAAACACGGTCATTTCTTGTGCTTTTTTGAGATCTACACAGACCTTGGAGCAAACAGAGTTGGGAAATCCCTTTCCTAGCTTTTGTACCAGATGTGGAGGAATTTTACCAGATGTGGAAGAATTTTAATTCCTTTTCAGCCTGAACAAATTCAAATCTACATTTCCCATCTCCCTAAGGAGAGTAAAGTATGGGCTGCTCAGGAAGGAAACCATAAGACACTCTTCATGGTGAAGTTATTCCAATTTTTGCAAGATTGTAAGCTTTGTTAGGGCCACAGAGAAAAAGAGAATGATAGGAACATCACTATACAGCCTATTGGTTAGGCATTCCCATGGCAGAAAAGAGATACAGGTTTTGGTTCCTGCTTCACAGAATATTACTGCATTTCCCAATACTCTCAAATAGATTAAAAAACAAATTTTGGAGATGAAACAGTTGTTTCCAGAACCTAATATTGTACAGGGTTAATTGCTGATGTGGCAAGAACTGCTGAAATTTCTTTTCATGTTAGTATCTTAGGGTTGTCTTTAAGTCGGTAACAGTTAAAGTGATATGGGACTATGGCAAAGGCATGAGACTGCTTTGAAAAATGTTTCCTGAGGAATTTCCTAAGGCTTGGCACAGTGTTCTGTTAGTTTTATAGTATTTCTTTCTGTAATATTTCTTTCTGTTTTCCTACCAAAAAGAGTTTTTTCACTTTGTTTATCTGGCCTAGAATATTTCCCCACATAGAAATATTTACCTGTGCTTGGCAGTGTATGAATCTAACTTAGAGACTCTTTTAAGATGCATGAATTTCTCTACTGAGTATGTAAGAAGCTGGGGAAGACTCAGGTTTCACACCATCTAATTTCAGCTTTCTACAATATCTAGATTTGTGCTAGTTTTCTAGACTCTGTTTATCATCAAGGTAGAGAAATGTCAGAATAAGAAATTATTTGATCCATTCTAAGTGACAGAAGCTGGATCAGAGGAGTCACTGCCTAGAAGTAAATGCTTTTCTACCCTGACTGTGAATATTTCATCTTTGTGTAGATCTGTACCAAGATATGCACTGTTGCTGAATAGCTGTGTTTTGCATGTATATGTGTACACATGCAAATCTGGCTTAGTTGCTCGCTTGCTATTGTACTGACTAGTACAAGCATCTTCTAAAACATAAAACAGAGTGAAAGAACTTATGTGGCTTTGGAACTAGCTAATAAGCTATCACTGTACACTTAATACAGTGCATAATGTTACCAATCAGCCAAACAGTTACTGGTTATTGACTCTAAAACTAATGTATTTTTCACTGGTAGGATAGTTGCACAGAAATAAGCTGAATGTTGACTGTCATCCTTGGCTTTTTAAAGTATTCACTGCTCATGCCATACATCTGTTTATTTGGTGGTCTTTTGGTGAGACTTTTTAACTCTTGGTGGTCCACGTGTATCTTCCTTTGCAAGACACTGGGAAGAGATTTTTCTTTCCAATACTGTATGGAAGGAGTGTGAGCTGAACATAATACTGGAAGCTTTATGTCTGATATTTCCATGGGACCTTTTCTTCTGTTTTCCCATTTGATTGGTAAGTATGTAGCCAGCCAGCAATGCTTCCAGTCACGGGGAAGGGGAGAGGATATATTTACCAGTTTAATGAGAACCACAGCCTTGCACAGGAACACATGCCAGCTTTCATTAGGAAAGGCAACAGCTCCCTAGGTACAGGAACTCATCAGAAACTGGGAGCCAGAAGGGGCTGCCTCTCGCAGAGTAAAATGCTGTTAATCAGCATTTCTCTGGGCAGCCTGCTTTGCTGTGCCCAGAGGAGCTCAGAAAGCCTCTAACTCTTATCTGACTGCCTCTGTATGAGACAACAATTCTCAGTTTCTTCAGACTTTTCTCTCCTCCTTAAAATGCAGTAGTCCTGGAAAGGTTTAAAACAGTTTTAAAGTAAGTGACACTCTACTTTGTATGTGTTGGAAGTCTGCAAGAGTCAATACTACAGGCCTTTTAGGTCCTGATCTGACTTTCAAAGTCCTGCTGTACTCTCGGTGCAGGCGTTTGGTTGCAAATGGTGGTTCCCTTCTATGTCTAGCCTGTGGGCTGAGGACATATGGAGAGTGTGCATTCATTATCTTTTAAGGTTCTTTGGGCCGCTCAACAGCCTTGCATTTGATGTCTTGAGCTATATTTAAGAAGCTGTCATGTGGTGTTGTACTATGCAGAGATATTAATTAGGCTCTCCAAACCCAAGCAGCTGTGATAGACAATGGCTATTCATAGGATTTTCCTCTTCATAGGATTAGTTTTTCTATTAACCATGCTGTGCTGTGAGGGTTACACTGTTTCCAACAGCAGACCTTGCAGTGGTCAGTGCAACTGCAGCTACGGTGTGTACCATATTCCACTGAGTGGTATCTCTGAACTTTTCACAGTTAGCAGCAAAAGCAAAGAAGGCAGAATAAGTGCCCTGAGCATTCAAATATTGCTTTCAAGGCTTCAGAAATCACAGAAGATGGTGTAATCAGCCATAGGGGGGTTTGGTAAGCATTTCCCAGTTGAAGCATCATCACCAAAGTGCCGATTGTGAGAATGATTTAAGAAAACTCCAAAAAGGAAAGAAAGACATACCACAGCCTAAACCCATCTTAGGTTGCACTAGGGTGAATGATAGAGTAGGCCAAACATCTGCATTCACACAAGGAAAGAGAGAAATGGAATCGCAGTGAATGGCAAATTTAAATGTACATCAGGAGAGACACACACACACACACACAAAAAATGGACTAAAACCTCCCTAGAGACAGATTGAGTTCTTTTGATAGCATCATTCAATAAGTACAACAACAAAAAAGATTATTTTTTAATAACTTGGTCTCCAACTAGGCCAGTACCTTGTAAAATCAAGAGAATGACTGACAGACACAAATATCTTTCAAAAGAGACAGAGTCCCTTTTTAATAATGCAAGTTTAACTAAATTATGAATCATTTCATGGTCTTTGCCCAGAGAAATCCCATGTCACAGTCCTAACTGATAGTAACCTGTAATTCAACACCTATGATGCCAAAACAGCTGCTCAGATACAGGCTTTCTTTTTGTGTACATGTGTGTGCAATTTCCCCATCATATTCTCCTCTGTCAGTTTAATTGCTTAGAGACCACATTCCAGATCAGATAGACCCCACAGACAAATACAGAGAAGTGATTCTATTGCTGCAGAAATGGAAGTCATGGGAGTTTCTTACTAGCATTGTTCTTCTTCTTTCATATCACTTTAAAACTTTCCCAACTTGCCTTTGGGCCTTAGGTATGTTTTTTAGGGGGAGTGTATACAGGTGAAAGGAATGTCACCCTAATATATTGTTCAGGGCAGGATAGCCACAACCTCTGTGCTCGATAAAGAGCCAGAATACTTCCATCCACACAGTATCCTTTTGCCAATTGACGTTGGGAATCTTTGTGCCTTCCATGTGTTCTCCATGATCACTGGGGACTGGATAAGCAGGATTTCCCCTCAGCACACCATCTTTCCCTGCGACTCTTCTGCACTTGTTTATTGGCTATGCTAAGACTACCCTTATAGCAGCCTACTACATCCTTTCTTGTTTCACAAAACCAGCTGTAGAGGAGTTAGCATTCACTCTTCTTCTTTTTGCTTCATCCTTAAAATACTGTCTGAGGTCTTCAGTACAGAGAACGAAGATGTGCAAAGGCAGTCCTTTCTGCAAACCTGAGGAATTTACCAATTGCCAATTTGAGGAAAATAAGGGTAATGGCAGAGCATTTCCTTGTGTACCATAGCTGGGAAGACAGCAACATCTGTGAGTTGTGATATGCTACAGAGTATTAAACCAGGAAGTGTGATTCTTTCTTGGCACATGTCTACCAGATGATGGCTTGACTGTAAAAATAACTGACAATAAGAGAGATAATAAATAAACAATTTCACATATCCAAAGTATTATAAAATCTTGAGAATGCCTTAAAACAGAGGAGTAATTTTTTTTTTAATTACATTTTGGGGTTTCTTTTTTTTGTTTTGAACGATTTAATGAAAGTGTTGTTGAGCAGTAAAAGAATGGTAGTTTTTTAGCTAGCAAGTGTTTGAAACACCATGTCACTAACAAAGTCTTTCTTACCACTCTCAGCCAGTCCCTTTTTCCCCAATTTATTTATGAGCTTGTGATTTACATATCTGCGTAGTCAGTTTGCTTTCATAATATGGGAATGCCATGCACAGTAGGAGCATGTTTTCTGCAAAGACAAACTTTAATCCTATTTTTGCTGTACATCCCAGATTAAATTTTCTGCCCTTAGTTGAGAACTGCAATAGTATCAGACTTCCTCAACTGAGTTGCTTTATTCAATAATATGCAAATGCCCTTTGCATATGTCTGTGTGAGAATGAGACTATTATGTGTTATACAACTGTTTACAAGTGCTTAAAGAAATGTTAAAACAAGAAACATATTAAAGATGTCAAAAAGAGGGTTTGTTTTTCTGGGTGTTTCTGCAGTGTTTCTGCTTTTGTAAAATATAGTCTTAAAAAAAGAAAAAAAAAAAAAAGCCACTCTGGAAATTTAGTGCCATTGCCTGACTTGTATAGGAAAAAAAGATATAGTGAGATGCTATATTCCCTCAGCCAGCGCACGTTTCTGAGATGCTTCTAGTGGGTAACAGTTTGTTAGCGGGATGATGTATGTTACCTTGTGGAGGCAACAGTGTACTGTCGTTTCTGCAGTTTGTCCAAAGAATTTTTGCCAACCATACTATTTTTCTGAACAGAGCACAGCTACCCATTTCACTCTGACAGGGCAGGATATGCTGATATAAATCACACTGTAGTTCCTGAGCTCCAATGAATCTCATAAAATGAGAGGATAGTCTGCTGTAATTAAATTGTGGAGCAATCCCTATAGAAAAACATGCTTCCCTTAAGGTATAATATGTTTTTAATAAAACGGATAGATCTTGATGCAGTGTATTCCATCCCAGCTGCCTGACAGTGCTTAGGTATGCAGGATGTTAAATCAAACCCTTGCAATAATAAAATTTGAATTCTGAGATGCTGTATTTCTTTTTGATGATGAACTAATTGTACCATATCACTGACATGCTGAAGAAATGTTGCTTAAAGATCAAGCTCCAACATCAGTAAGCGATGCATGCAACTTTCTGAAGTCGCATACTTCCAACTATGAGAAGAGGACTTGTTTGTGATATGTCAATTATGTTAGGCAGTGACTTTCAAAACCACAGTCAAAAGAGTTCCATTGAGGTATTTATCGGAAACATGTTGGCCTTTTCTGTTCAGATTGATTTACTTAATAATTTTTTAATTTTCGTATACAGAATTACTGAGGATAACTGATATAAAATAATTCTCATAAAGCAATGCAGCTAATTGAATGATGTAAAAATTCTACATTCAAACAGCCTAGTCAATATCTATCACCATCAGAGGCCTTCATTTCATGCAAAAGAAGCCTCTCCAGTGAAATTCCAGTAGCAGCTGTCTAAGTGGACTGTTTAATTTAATTGTCTCTTTTGGGGATCCTTTGCTATTAATAATTAATGCTGCTTTAGCAGCTGGAAATATGTGTGTGGGCATGTGCCTGCATCTACGCACTTGAAAAAGCTTCACATAAGGAAGACCCTGGCCTTCGTGAACTGGAAACAACATGTAGAATTACATACTTAAACATGGACCTTCTTTCTTGCATAAAGGCCAAAATAACTGTCACATTTGCAGCTGGGAAGGAATTTTCCTTTTTGGCAGCTTGGTAGACCTTTTTTCCCCTTTCCCAGCAGGGATAACTAAAAGGCTGATTCATTCTTATCTTGCTTTTCTGAAATGTAAATTATATCAGGATACTTTACCTTGACTTTGTAAGAGGACATGTTTAAGAGACTGTACTGACTCATCGGTTCTTCAGTTAGCTGACCAGACTGCCAATTTATTATAAAATTGTAAGTCCGAGGACAGGATAGGGCTGGCTAGCCACTTTCTCTGCCTTACTCATGGATTATGCTTACTGAGAATTTCCAGATGAAATAGTAAGGCAGACAGTCAGGAAGAAAAAAAATCCTGTATTTCTTCCTTTAACATACTTATATGATCCTCCCATTGCTATGGTATCTGAGCAATTCCTATTCTCTCCTAAAGTTACCTTCACAAAACCTGAATAGCATGGAACATTCCCGTTATCTGTATTTTACCGATGGGAGCTGAGAACCGGGATATGTTCCAGATTTCTGTTAGGGCTGCCCTTTTATGCAGAAGTTTTGTGGTTACAGCACTTGAATGGGAAATTCAGCCTTTAGAGGACGAATTTTCACCATCTAGTTTCTCTGGAAGTGACACAAAAGCAGCACTGTTGGGTAGCTGGGCTGAATCAGGAGCATGGACTTTGTCCCTCCTGGGGAAGAGGGCACAGGTTGCACCACAGAGTAAAAGATTCAGGATGCTAGAAGAAGATATTAGGAAAATGGTAACCTGACATTATGACCCAGTGAGGACCAGTCTCCCTCAGAAGTATGTTTGAGGATATGCTCTGTGCACAAGTGACTGCACTGGAATTTTTCAATTTGAGCATCATTAAGTGAAATGTGTAAATTGAACAGATTACAGTGCTGAGAAGTGGGGATAGCTCTGCATGAATCTCTTTTGAACGAGGAATAAATAGGCTGACTAGAATCAAAACTGAATCAGGGGTGCATTATGAAGCACTGCCTTCCACTTAGTTTCCCATCAGCTTTCCTTAAGGCAAGGATCGAAGAAGTGGGTGCTTTTACTTCATTGTTGCTGTTGGTTTGTTTGTGTGGTTTTAAACAGGAATCCATATAGTCTTAAAGGCAGAGCTGTAGTGCCATTCAGTCAAGATCAAAAATACCTCAAACAGCAAAGGTCAAACCCAATTAGATGCTGGACCAATTCCAGTGTAATTCAGCAAAACTTCTTCTGAGCAATGGTTTGTGAATATTCATCCCCGCTTTTCCCTTTCTGTCTCTATTTTTCCAGCTGATTGTAAAGACTGTACTCAGGCACTTCAGGGCCATGCCTCTCACTGAGCAATGGCAGAAATTATGCACCAGTATCCTGGGGACATTGTTCCGTCATGACTTGAAATCCAAAGAATCAGATTTTTTGAGGTGAGTGAATAGGTAAGGAAGACCAAAGTTTTGTCCAATGACTTGATAAATATCGTTGTTTTGGGGTATTATTATGGACTCAATACTTTACACCATGACCAGAACCACAGACTATGTCTGTTACCAAGAAATTGTCTCTCACCTGAGAGAAAAGCTGTATTTCAATAAAGGAATATGAGCTCAGTCTCATCTTGCTTTTCAAAACACAGTCATAGGCTAACCATAGTATTCTGCCTATTTATTTGCTTTTGATCTGCTCCATTTATTATGGGTCATGTTTTCTTTAATCATGTGGGGACATAAAGTTGCAGACATACCAGTATGAGTTCATAAACCTTGAGAATTAAATCCCCATTGATATCGAGTCTCTGAAGCTGCAGTATTCTTTATTCTTTTCCTGTATTGTTGCGCAGTGATCCTGTGAGCTGCTAAAGTGCTTCCAAAACTCATTGCAGCCATGTCTGCATCATTTTAATGATAGGTGAAACAATCCTTGCCTGCAGTTTGTTAAACACTTTGACATCCTTTTGAATTAAAGGTGTTATAGAAATCATTATGTGGGTTTAGATTCCCAAACATCTCCTACATGTATTTGAATATTGATAAACCCATGGCTTAAAAATGCTGCGATTGCAACTTCAGAAATTTCTTCTGTTCCAGTTTGTTTAACCAAACCTTGTTTAACATTAAATATTTAGCAAATTTCTTTCTTCAGATCAACATACTCATTAATAACTTAAAATATAAACTATCATACATTAAACATGCAAATCAGACATTTTATTTAAACTGGGTCCTCAGTCTCCTACACATAGTTATGATAAATAACACCTTCTGCAGTGAGTCACAGCACTGTTTCTGTCAAAATTACTCCCTGAGCAGTGAGCGAGGCAGAGAGAGGCAGCAGAGACTGGCTGTGTCGTTGGCCAGTGCTGACAACTTTGAGGTTTTGGCCTCAGTTTTCCTGTTTCTATGCTCTGGCAATACATTATATTTAACTCCATTCATGGTGTCTTTAAAAGTTTTTTCTTTAAAATGCGATAGTGATATAACTTTTTTTAGTGTCAGGGGTTGACAGCTTAATCAGTGACAGGTTTACCAAATTATTGCCCCAAAAGAGCTTGTCCATTTGAGCTATAGTGGGAGCTGAGGATCAGCCATCCCAGTTCAACCTACAGGTTTGTGAGACAAAGCCAGTCTGGAGAATATAAATGTCTGGGGGAACAGGATCCGTTTTTTGATGTTGTCAGACTGCATATAGGTATATTAGACAAGCTTATGTCATATCTTAGACATTGGCACAATAAGATATTCATTCCCTACAACATTCATAGATAGAAGGCATCAACTTTGTGTGGCCCTTGAAATGTAACCCAAAAAAAGAAAAATCTACACAGAATTTTTTCTCTGAGCAAAACATTTGTAATAGGTTTTTGAGAAGGGTTCCCAAGGGAACTGTGAAGGATCGGTAAAGACTACAAGAACTATTGAACCCCTGGGGGGACTTAGACTGTGATGAAAATAGGAATACAGGCTCAATGGTGTTGACTTTGAAATAAGCTACTATTGCATATAAACAAAGTAGATCATGGAAGTAGTAAATAATCATATCCAAGCTTAAATACTTAAATAAAAAATAATTGGTCTTTGTAGGGAAAAAGGAAGTTCGAAGAGCCTTCCAACTCAGCTTCTTTTGGCAAGGAAAGAAACTGAGGCAATGCATTACCCAGCCCTAAAATGGGCAAGTTCCTGTAGTCAGATTGAGAGCATTTCTTATTTATCATACTAAGCCCTATCATAATGCTGAATTTTCACATCACATCACATCAGGATTTAAGAAACGTGCTGCTCCTCTCCCTTCAGCACAACCTCTCTGCTTTTGTGCACTGCCAGCATGCCAATGGTGAGCATACAGCAATTTCTTATATTATACAACTAAAAAAATAATTGTTGTTTCATACATACACTTTTTTACTTAAGATGAAACAATAATTTTTAAAAAATTTTTAACAACAATTACCTTAAAAGAGTAGGATGGTTTGAATATGTGAGTATTCATTCTGAAAATGGCATGCTTATAATATTTGTTTTGGTTGAGGCTCTGCTATTAGATAAAATCCTTATTTGCAGAAAAAAAAATCAGCAGCTTAAGCTAATACTGCATCATACTTCCTATTTCAAATTACGTTTTAGCTTGTAGGGTCCAGGCTGTAAGACTATGAGGCAGAGGAAGACTCATACAAGGAAGGACATGGATTGTACTAGATTCTACTCAGTATTTTAATTCAGATGTATTTTCAAGAATCAGTATTCTTATTTTGACTCTGGCATTATATTGCTAAATAGCAGCCTCTAATTTCTGAAAACCGTACAGTCTGTAATGTGGTGGCTTAGTTTATATCTGAGCTCTTTGTTTTAAGCATATATATGTCTCACCTGGTTATCTTCTTTTTCCTAGGTTTCATACCAGTGTTATTTATTAAAACAGAAAGGATCTGAGCATTACCCTTCAGCTTTCAGAGGCTAAATGGCTATCACACTACAGGTCGTTTTTTCTTTTAAGCTATTTGTATTGCATCTGAGTATAGAAACTGTTTTGTGCACTACCGACATGTGAAAACTGTTGTTTTCCTTAATTCTTTATTTTCCTTTCATCCTAACTGATTACCACCTCAGTCAGAATTTATCAGCACTGCACTGTGCACTGGACTGTGTGACCTAAATTTTATGACCTTGCGTCCAGAATCTAATTCTCTGGTAAAACTCATATTTCTCTGTTGATCTTTTAAGGACATTTCCTCATTAGCATGGCAGGAAAGCATGTGGAAGCCAAGTGAAACAATATGCAATTTTGCATTACACTCAAATTCCTTGCTGCAGTGCACTCAACTAACCTTCTATTAAAATTGTATTTTGTCCCCATATCCTTGTTTTCTCTTTTGCAAAAAAATAATCTATCAGTGCTAAGGAGTTCTTTATTTTCTCTGTCTTTGATTATTCCTGTTAGTTCCCAGCCTTCAATTTGGCTATTTTTCTGTGGCTACTCAGATAACCACAGTGTTATCAAAGACTTTCCAGCATATTAAAAATCCACAGCAACTGTGTTTTCTCTGCAAGGTATTCTTTCTTTAAAATTGTACTATGAACAAGAACTTATATACAATAAGAAAATAAATCTAACTCTTAGCATAATGCCAACTTCTAGACGGTAAATTGTTAGTATAGAGAAGGAATATCAAATACTTTTAACATCTGTGATAACAAAAGAGCATGAAAAAGAAATAGGAGGTATGTACAATTAAGTGACAAGGCTTTAATACCATAAAGAAGTTTGTGCAGGAATCAGCTAATTTTTTCCCCCACAAAAAAAACCTGCAAGAATTTAGATTATTTTAAAGAATAATAAAACATTTATATATCCATTCATAGACAACAAAAGGTATTTGTATGTAGTTGCCAACGCAATTTTATTTGAACATGTCACTTCCTAATGGAAAGAAAAATTCTTATGGGTCACTTAAAAAGTTGCATAACAAATTTCCCTCCAGAAATAGCTAGGATCATCAGCTGAACAACTTTGGATACAAATTTCAAGTGTTCTTTATGATAATACTATTTTTTAAACCACATCCAGTGATGAAATATAGGATTTGTATTAAATGTATGTAGAAGAATCACCACAGTAAAAATTGGAGATGAAAAAAGAATTAAGATCATCTAAAGGTTTTTACTATGACACATGGCATAAGCTCAGGCTGATACATTTTCGTTTTTACTTGTTGGTGCTGATGTAGATGACACAGCACTTTCAGAAACGCTGAACTGGGAAAAAAGTGTTGTTTCCTAGTCTTGTGTTCATCTAAGATATTGTCTGACCCTGGAATGTAACACCTAAGCTGGATCCAAGTTGTGTTCCTGCTCAGTATGCCACAATTAACAGGAACCAAACACAGGTGAGATTTATTTTGTCTCATTCACATAATGAGATCACTCTGCTTGTTCTGTGATACACAATACACTGCATATTAAGTGAGTAGCTGGAGACATGATTAGTATTAGAGCTATTTGGGGGAAGAAAGGGGAACACAATGATGTTGAAAATGCCTGACGTTTACACGTTTCCATGATTTCTGATACAAAGAATTAGTAGATCTTGAGGTCCTGAGGTCCTGACTACAAGATAGTGCAGTTCTTTTTTAGTCAGTACAAGAGAAGAGCAATTTGATGGAGTTATAAAGTTAAGAAGTCCTAAAGCAAACCCCCCTTTTTCCCTTTGTTTGCTGCTATTAAAGCATGTCTAGCTATACTAGCTTCAGAGAAACTGTTCACTGTTCACAGTTTATTCAGCGCATGATAATGCACTTGATTAGGTACTTAACCTCCGTTAAATTCATTGACTCTTGCTGAGTTAAGGCGGGTTGACTTGTGTGCATGCTGAACCGGATACCTTTGTTGTGTGGGTTTTTTCCCTACTAACTGAGAATTGCAGCATCCCAGCATTTCCTACTGTCTCTCAGAGGTGACCAAAACTCCTGCCACGCTCTTTGTCAAAAGTGGCCTGGGAGGCCACTCTCTCTCTCCACTAGAAATAACCCTCAATTATCCTGCCAACGGGAGCATCCCTGCAACCAGTATATACCCCCACAGTGGTCAAATGCAAAAACTAGTTTAGCTGCAACACGCTGAGATCATAATTCAAAGATCCATGGCAGCATTTCAGTCTCAAGAATGTAAATACCTTAGTTCTGAAATAATTGCATACAGAAGCATTCAAAGCACAAATAATAACGAGACAATATGCAATGTTTGCTATGGCAACATGAGTTCTAATGCCAGCAATACAGTAATGATGCCTCTGAAGAGAAAAATGTGGAATTGCACTGGAAGGCAGATTGGAGACAGCTGGTGAATGCCAAAGATAGTGCAAATTCCTATAGGCAGCTCTTCTAATGTTGGTGTAAGGTAAACTGAAATCATAATGTGGCCACATTACAGAATCTACTGCTGTGTTTGGTTATATTTGCACTGCTACAGTCCTCCATCCCAGGAAATAATTCTGACTCCAAACAAAATGATGCATAATAGCTTGTATCTGCACTACCTACTGGTATCTCTGCACTGCTTAACTCTTGATCCAGACCTCCCCTACACTGCCCCATTGCACCTTAAATACGGTTATTTGTATGGGTGTGGTTTCTTGCCTAACTTAAAATGTCTGATATAGTGTCAAAGCAGCCTATAAAAGGAGTATTTTTCTTCTAGCATGAGAGCCAAGGGTCTGCATTGCATGCTTTGGAACACAGCAGGAAAGTTTATATAGAGATTTTAGGATGTAGAAGACAACGCGGTAGTATTGGAGAACTACACATGATGAAGAGAACCAAAAAACGACAGTGTTATCCACAATATAATAAAGGCAACTCTTCCTGGAGTAAAATATTTGGAACAACTCTGGTTTTTTTTGGTGGAAACTGGTTGATTGACTTAAAAAAATAACCTAGAATTCATTTAACTTGTATACACTTTGGACAAGCAGGGTACCAGAACTTAGGGCTGAACTGTGGAGTGAAGGTGATAACAAAGACAACAAACCCTCTACCATGTTTGCTTCTGTGTTTGGTCGTTGAAATAAAGCATTTGGATGCTTATATATAAAATTCAGTCCAAGTGTTACATTCCCAGGAGGGAATTTGCAAAATTTTTATAAGCCTGTGTAGAAATCAAAGGCCAGAGTACATCAGAAGTTTTTGATGTATCTTTTATAACCTCTAGGGCCACAGTATCTTGAGTGACAATAGCAAAATATTTCAAAACCAGATAACATCAGATCAAAACTTTATGTTGCAAAAGAGATAGTTGAACAAATCAGATTATTCTGATAGCTGAATGATCATAACCTCACCTGTGTTGACTAGTGTTGCGTTTCAGTAAGACTTGAAAAAGTATTGTCAGAACCCATCTGCTACCACAAATAATATGGTTAACGGGTTGACTGCAATTAAAGAAGCAGAACTGTCCTCTCATATTAGATGCTTTACATACTCTCAGTTCAGTCACTGAAAAGGACCTAAATGTGCACCAGGTGAACAGTGTTTGCATCATTTTCCAAAGTATCCACACAGCAAATAATGTGCTGGAAAAAAAGCAGCTCCTCCTGGCTGTTTCCCAATGTAAATTAATAACAGATGTTCCAACAAAGTTATGACATGTTATCTAGATAGTTAGAGCAACAATCAGTTATTAGTGCCACATTCTTGTCAAAACAGGTGTGGAGAAATGAATAAGACCTTGTGACTTCTTTGAAGGTGGTTTGACAGGAGTTGAAGGTGTCATAAAGATCCTACAGCCCATGCAAACTGTCATTACAGTTCTTTGTGACACACCTACAGTTTCAGTGATCCATCCATGCTATGAAATGATGTGTGCGTGGCTGAAACATACCAAACCTGAGTTGAGCTTGACAGCTCATTGGTAACAGCAGTGAAAACTTCAGTCACTAAACATCTAGGTTTAGACATCAAACCAGATATTGTGAGGCTTATTGTTTTATTTCTTTGGGGCCATACACACACACAGGGGATGTGATGGGGAGTAAAAGATGTTTATTTTTTTTTTGTAGTGAGCTGTGTATTGGATTCTAGGTGCAAGATGTGTTCCCATGAGGAGGTGCAGAAAATTAAGATTTATGATCCTGTAATTCTAGGTCTATAATGTTGCATGTGCAGACAGACACATATAAAGGGTAACAGCACTTCTGATAAAAATTTAGAAGGTGAATCCTTGCAATTTACCCCCTACCTGTGAAGTCCTCGAGCAGAAGGATTCCAAAAGGTGCACTTGAGAAGACATTAGTGGGTGTTCTGGTACAAGTCAAGAGGGTATTAAGTATGCTCATGTATGGGATTACCAGCTGAAAATTGAAGAGAGTAAAAATGCAGTTCCCCCATGTGGTTGGAGCTGTGCAAAAACAGTATTTATTACTGTCAACATTAGAAAAGGAATACCCTACCTGTTCCAGCAATTTCAAGTAGTTAGTGAAAGAATCTACTAAGCTGCTGGTGATATTATTAGCGTTCAGAAGTCTGTCCCTCTGGGAAGTATGTCAATCAACTCATTATCATTAAAAAGAGAAGTAAAGAGAAAAGTTTGAAATGTGGATTCTGCTACCCTGAATTTACAGTGATTTTGACATGCTCATTGTTCATTAAAATCAATTAACTTGCTTTTGTCAGAGGTGATTTAGTTTTGAAACAGTTGCAAATACCTTGTTTTCTATAGTGGCACATACCTTAAGCAATGTATTGTGATATGTGTAATATTGTTGAAGACTTTTTTTTCCACTCCTGTTTACTAATTACCTTAAATAAGCTGCAAAATTCACAACCATTTAGGAACACTTTGACTGTTTTTTGAAATGGGTTATCTGAAGCACAGTGAAAAGATGTGACAGTTGATAGAAAATGTCATGAAGGAGAGGAAAAGGCTGATGACTACCAAAAGGAAGAAATAAGAATATGTGGTATATCTAAGTGTATGTGTATGTTTCATGAAAGCTTTGCTTGATAAACTTTCAAGATGAGTTATAAAACTCCAAGATTGGGATACTTTTAAATGCAATAGCTGAGATCAAAGAGAAAATCACAATGTTAAATATACAAAAGCACTCATATCTCTAGAATACATTACTCAGCCTTGGTAAGCAACCCACTTTAGATTTCATGATTACTTGAAAAACACTTTGCGGCTTACACTGTGCAGACATAGCACTTAAGATATGCTGTCATTCATGTATTGTAGGAAACAAGTTAGGAATTGCATAAAAATCTTACATCTGTTGCATAGGAAATCAGGTAGGAAGCTTAACAGCGAAGATTAACATTAAGATGTCAAAAGCAGCTATGTTCAAGGATCCTTTGTGGGTTTTTTTCAACTTCACAAAATAGACATATGATGGTTGTTGGCCTTAGTCTCTCAATAACTCACTTCTTAGGGGACAAAATAGTATTAAACAAATGAGAAAAAGTTGTATGAGCACAGCTGTTCCAGTTCTGAGACACAGAAGATACTGTGTTTTCTGATAGGTTAATACTCTTAGTCAGGGACAGGAGGCATTACAAAGGCGTTTAATTAACATCCCCAGAACATTTGTTATGACAGTGAATAACCAGAGGTACAGAGCAAGTTCCTATTTGTATCTTTCTCTATATGATGGAACACTCAGAGAAATGAAAGTAATAAGAATGAAAACAATAAGAAAAAATGTCTTTTTCCTGGTGACAATAATTGCAATTGTGACCGTTTAGTGACTTTTAGTTTAGAGACCTATCAACTGGTTCTTGGTGGAAAGTGCAGTCTGTCATTCCTTTCTTTCTGTCTTCTGGGCTCTACCAACAAACTTCTCTCACCATCTCATATTTCAGTAGTAGCTTGTGATGGATTTGGAGCTGCTTGGTAAGGGTGATATGACAGATTTGGAGCTACTCAGAAGTAATTTATTAGTTCAGCTAGCAGACTGGTACCTTCTCCACTTGATAAGTAAGTGTAACTTCAGCTTCTGCTCATAGGAGGCACTGTAATGGTTCATGGCTCTCAAAATCTTTTCTGTATGGAACTGGTATGTCCATTTTCAGTCTGGTGTTTTCTTTTCTTGTTCTCATGCTAAGAGGCTTTCTCATTGGAGCATATGAATCAGTCTGCTTTTTTACTGCATATCCCATCTCTTACTACGTTTTTATGTATAAAATTATGAACATTCACTAGCATTCTTAAGACCACAAGCTGAAAAAATCTTTATGTTTTTGTTATATGTCGATTTTAATCCTAGAGTGACAAAATGTGTGTTGCTGTTCCCTTCCTCTCAACTAGTGACAGACTTACTAGCAGGTGCTCATAGTCATGCAAAGATAAGTATGGCAATTCTTTCTTTATTTTCATTCTTTTCTTTCCTTAATCTTGGTTACTGTTATCTCTTTCTCCATTTGCTGGAGCTGTTTTTATTTCTCTTTGCCTTTTTCTTCCATGTTCTCCTCCAGCTTCTCATCCTAAGAATCATAAATGACAAATTCCTTTTCTCTTTTGTCACCTTTCCTTCTTTGGCATTGCCTTGTTTAACACACTTTCATGTTCCTGTCCAGAAATATGTCCTCTACATCTTGGCTCAGAGGCAATCAGTGAATCATGTCCACTATGTCCTCCAGCATTTCTTCAGTGTATTTGAGTATCAGCTGCATCTCCAGATTTGGGAAATTCTCTTCGATAAAGTCCATCGATGAAAAGTTCACAGAGGAGCAGTTGTGTATGCTATCATGCTCTAGCTGATCATGTTTCTTTCCATGTGGCATTAAGAGCAATGAACACTTTCTAGACCTTTTCAGAGGCTCAAGATATCTAGGGCAAATGCCTAGGTAAAATTTCCTCTTCACATAGCTTTCAATTGAATTATTGCTACTGCACAGCATGTAGTATCAGTCCTGAGACTTTACATCTCTATCTTTAAGAAGTGCATCTGTGGATAGCTGTGCCTTAATTTCTACAGAGGGATGTTTTTGTTATAGTTTAAAGCTCTTGTGTATTTCTGAAAGATGGCAATTCTTTTACTTTAAATCCCTTGAAAGCTACAAAGAACAGTACATGACATGAAACAGTCCATTCCTGTTAAATAGTTCTGTTCTAGATTAAAAGCAACCTTGTGTTTTTGCAGCTAGAAAAAAACATCCTTCAGAAGGGATTTTCGCCAACAGGGAGTGAGTGTTGGGGCTTTAAAGCTATTTTCACTCATTGAAATCTGAAGCCAACTATTGTGCTTCAGACCATGACCATATACCTTCCTTTTGGCTTGGGGAATGGCATTCTCCTTCAGTTTTGAACTATTGCCCCTCTTTCCAGTGCTGAGATTGCACAGGTTGCATATGTTTCAAATAGGTTTATATTTATGTGGCTAATTTGAGACAAAATAGATTCTTTGACAGGTATCTCTACTATTGCAAACTACACCAGTACTGATAACCTAGGACTTTGGATAGTGAAAGTGCATGTAGTCATTCAGTATTTTGCAAGTTTGAAAGCAGCTGGGGTTTGCATGCTACAGAGAGAGCTTTTCAAAGGTATTGAGCACTGAACTAGCTCAGCTTCCTCAGCCGCAGAGAGCTCTTTTCCATTCATTTGAAGCAGTGCTCAGTCAATGCAGAATGCCTTTGAAAGTGTCATCCATTCCACATTCACCACCAACTTCACATCTCCAGAATTTCTTTTTTCCCATTTGTGTTTTCTAGTACATTGCAGTATGTATTTCCCTTCTTCAATGCCTTATTTAATAAAGATGTTGTTTGGAGTTAATACCTTATCTGATGATGGCTGAAGTCAGCTTCTCAGTATATGAGGATTTTCTGGAATGACTGGTTTTACTACACTATCTGTCTTTGCTATTTTGGGGGTTTTGAGGTTTTCTTGGTTTCGTATGGAGGATTTTCAGCATTAGTATCTTGTTGCTAATCTGTTTTATGCTTGTCTCCAACTTACAGATTTTTATTGAAGAGATATCTATAGAGACATACGCTTTTGTAAGATGTGTGTGAAAAGTCAAATATCCCAGAATTTAAAATTAGGCAAATTGTTTCCATATATTATTATATAGTTTTTGTTTGTACAAAGGTACCAAACTTTTTGTGGCAGGTTGAAGATAACGAGCCCTCACACAAGTGTCTGCATGTAATATAGCAGCAAATTACTTTGATTTATTACACTCTAATTGTATAGAAAGCCCATGAATTGATATGTCATACGCTCAAAGTAATACAATTTAACTAGAACAATTATGTGGCTAAGTAAAATTAGAACTTGATTGCTAGTCTATTACAACCTCTCACAGCAGAAAATTTTCTTATTTATCCTCTTTTTTTTTAGAGAAAATGAAAGTTAAGATGGTGTCTTCACACTTCAGGGAAGGAAAGGAGATGAAAAGATGAAAGCAAGATGG
Source organism: Gallinago undulata (assembly GCA_026546715.1). Classification (NCBI taxonomy): domain Eukaryota; kingdom Metazoa; phylum Chordata; class Aves; order Charadriiformes; family Scolopacidae; genus Gallinago; species Gallinago undulata. The sequence goes on along the minus strand of JAOTQQ010000001.1, from coordinate 97,755,844 downwards.
AGAAAAAAAAAAGCCCAAGCGCAGTATTCTAGTTCAAGCCCAAGAAGGAACCAAATTCTAACCTTGTCCCTCTAAAAAACCTCTGCTATAACCTGCATGGATAATTCACCTTATCTGCCATTTTAATGGCAAGCTATACGTAATAGGTCTTGACAGCTGCACTAACTAATGCTGAAGAATCAAGCATGTGGTGGTGTGAAAAACTTATTGTGCAAAATTGTTACCATTTTGCTTAAAATTGCAGGTCATTGTTGTACGTTGCATCAGAGAAGAAAAGGCAAGACAAGATCTTATGTTAGTGATAGAATTTTACAAGGTGTATTGTCAAGTGTTACTAGCAGTCAAGCTTGATCTCTGTTGGTAAGTCTGTGTTTTATGTACCGACATTGAAAGGAAGTAAACCTTAGGAAAAGAAGCAGGGCTCAAATGGGAGACTGATGGACAGGAGTCTATATAAGGTCCTTTACCTTACTGTAACATTAGCTTCTGTGACTTCTGTGACTACACCTCTGAAGCTAATTTCTGATCTGTGGTGTGCTGCTGTGTTGAGGGAAAACAGGTTGCAATCATTCACAGCTACTTCACACAACACTCATTTAACAGTTTTTGAAAGCTATAGGGTCCCTACTGACATGTCAGATATGTCCTACAGCATCAATTGTTAGGCTGGTATTGTGACTATCATAGTCCCTCAGCAGGCCTTGATGCTGCTGTCGGGGGAGAAGGGGCTGGGTGTGATGCTGTCTGAAATTCAGTGTCCTTGATTAAGTTGCAAATTAATGTTCTTAGATTGCAAAGGAATGTGTTCTACCCTCTAGCTATGGTAGGATGTCAGGGAACAAGGTTTTTTCTTCAGGAAGGCATTGCATAGGTTATTGCATCCTATTACCCACTAGTGCAAGAGTCCAGCATCTTTCTCAATATCAGCAAAACGAAAGTAAGAGATGCCTTCTGCCAATACATTCCCACTGAGCCAGTAGGGTAGGAAGGAAACAATTAACTGACATGCACTGCCAATAATAGCTGCTGTAGGCAGCACATTAAGCAGTGCATTAATTGATGTATTAATTGATTTATAAACACCAACTTCCTGATTAGCTTGATTATTGCCATCGTACTGGGATGAGGAGAATGGTGGGGGAGCTGAATAAGCCTTAGTGACAGTGTAATTAAACATTTCTTTTGTTGCACACTCTGACATTCACTAAGACAATGCAGATATGATGCATTTTTCTCTGCTTGATTAATGAGTTAGATTCATTTCAGCAAACTTTGCAATGCCCAGAGTTGCATAAGGGTTTTCTGAACTACAACTTACCTGAAAAAGAAGATGGAACGAGCATTGAAATATATAGGGGTTTGGAAGGCAGAAAAGGGTTAAGAACCAGATGTTTAACTGTAATACAATGTGTAAAGAAAGTTGCCCTGTTCAGTGCCACAACTGGACCTGATGAGGGCTTTTCCAGATACCTTTTCTGACATGAACTTCACGCTTCAGACAGTCATGAGGAAGTAAATTGTGATTTTTTGTTAGTCAGCAAAGCAGACAGATTAACAGTGCAGATCTCCACTACTGACTCTGCTTTTGCTTACAGAGCAGGTGCTGCCCCTCCATGCTTTGGGTATTTCCACTGGCAGTGGGCAAAGGGAACACCAAGAGAAACAGGAAGGCTGTGCATCCCTGACCAGTCTCCCCAGATGCTGGGCACAGAGGGGTCTGCAAGAGTGTAAATTTCACCCTTCAAGGCCACAGGAGAGGGTATGTGTGAGACAACTCAACTACAGGTTTCTTTTCAGCAGGGGTTGTACCTGAAGGTTTGGACTGAACCGGGCTTTCTCTCTTCCTCTGCAGCATCATTTGCTCAGCTTTCCTCTGCAGCCTCTTCCTTCCTATTTATCTCTGCAGCCTGCTCCTCTCTTCCCAGTGGATCAGCTGGAGCTCTGACTCATTCCATAACTCATACCGAAACTCAGAACAATATTTAGTCCCTTGATATTCCCCTCAAGTTGTTAATGGACTCTGTTTCTTCTCCTTTTGCCCTCTCATCACAGAGGGGGCAGAGAAGCATCTCTGGGGTCTGTCAACACTTTGCTCAGTCAGTTGATTGGGCATTGCCTCTGTGTCAGCAGCAGGCATTAGTGGAGAATCAGGAGTGTAGGGAGCAAATCTATTCTAGCTTTGAAGTGGTGCAATGTTGCAGTTTAAAATACAGACGCTGCCCAGTGCGTAGATTCCAATCATGGAATCATCACTAAGTGGGTACTGTGGGAAATCAGGAAAAAAATTATATACACACATCCCCTCCCCCACATACCATTTCAAATATCCCACTGATTATTTTTAAGGTGAAAGGGTTTGTTGTTGCCTGAAGCTCAATGATAGAAAGAACAAAAAGCTGCAATGGGAACACAGAATAATAACACTTATGTAAAAATCTCTTATTCCAAGATTTTTCTTTGCTTGTCTTTTCAGTTACAGTCTTACACTAATGTCTAGCAGTTCAAGATATGTGTGAACTCCACAGAAATAAAGTTCTAGTGATCATGCTCTGGATTTGTTCCGAGACGAATATATTGCCCGTACCAGTGAGGTTTTGTTCTCATAGAGGCTGACATATTCTTCCTCCGTGTACAAATGCTTGAGGGCAGCTTAGTGGTGAGGGCATGAAACTGGTACATCTGGACTTAATCTTTCCGAGTTGCTAGATCATATTAATATTTGGGCAGTGAAGGAAGATACTAAATCTAATTGTACCTTGGGAAATGCTGCAGACATTTGTAATCTGGGTACAAATCTTGTGAAAAGAATGCCTTAGTCTTAATGAGGAGAGTGAAAAGCAACTAGGAGCAAAAGTCCCTTTAGTTTCAGTGGAATTCATGTTCCTAAAATCTCTTAGGTATTCTTGAAAATACCTTTCTAGCTTGGCTAGATATGCTGGAAGATGAAACACGAGATATGTTTCTAAGTTAAATAACTCTGTAGAGTTTACCTTTCCCTGCTGATTGCAACTGACAATGAGAAGTCTTTTGTTGCGTGGGTCATTGATACTGTCTGAATAATTTGAGGCAAGAAACAGAATAATTTAGTAAAGTTTATATTTTATTTACTTTTATAGAATCTGTCCCAAAAGGACTGCAGCTGATGGAAGACTCCGTTTCTTCTTTAACAGCAATGCCATTAGCAGCCTGCTGGTGGAAGAAGGGATCTGGATACAGAGGCAACGAGGTTGGGAACTGAGGTTCATAGACTAATGTCAGGATTCATTTTCAAATGGAATCGAGAAGATGATTCTGTGCTTTGTTTGCCATTTCACTCACCTTCAAATCTGGGCTATTTTTCCTACATGTTCTATATTTGTGATTTTACATTAGTAAAAAAAACAGTAGCTCAAGAGCAATAAAACCATTTGGGCTCTTAGTAAATGCACCATGACCCCCTTATATTACAAATGAATAAAACACAGAACAAATTTCGTGTAGCTCAATACCATACATGAGGGCACTTCATCTCTAGACAGTTCATTTCTATCCCTGTTATCATTGAGACAGCTCTTCTGGCTAGTCCTTTTTTACAAGAGTCCTTTCCTGTAATATGTGGTAATGCTGTTCTGTAACTGCACACAAAGTTTGTGGATGAAAAAAAGTTTTTTCTTTATAAATGCCCAGAAGATAATATTAAGTTTAATCCTCTCATATTTTACCACATACTGTTTATGTCTTAAATGCTCCTGAGGTACTGAATTCAGGCCTTCCAATACAACTAGAGTAGCTTATATTGTATTGCTATTTATCATCTGTTAATATATTGTTTGACTGACGGTGTCACTTTAGAGTGGCAGCCTTCCTGACTGTGGAAATTCATAAAAAATATGGTCAGAAGCTAGGGACAGGTACTGTCTATTAGCTGTTATTACATGTATGTTATATGGTTATATCAGTGTTGCTGCATTTTGTTCATCCATGTCTCTTAAACAGAATGATTAATATATATTACTGCTGCCTTCTACAAATAGCAAGACAACAGCAATAGATGCTATGTGCGCTCTGTGGGAAGTAACATGCCTAAAGTGTCTTTTAGAATATTGATTACTTACATACTTGCTGCTACTCTGCACTTGCCATACAGGGTCTATCCACTCTGGAAAACTGTTTGAATAATTCAGGGTCTCTTGAATTTGATGCTATGGTGATCACAAAACCTGTTTTAACTTGCTCAGCAAATGGTCTCATATGATGCAAAATGTTATTTCTGAAGATTTGGATTGTGACTGCTCCTTACCTTCAGTGGAGTGAGAATGAGCAGATTAAAGATTGTGAGGTAGTCAGAGATGACGGAAATGGGGTAAATATCAGATATTTCTGTAAAAGTGTCATAGATTTCTCCTGTGCTACTGGGGAGCAATGTGCTAACTTGTCATCCAGTCTGTAAGTCCATTTGAGCCACAGAACAGTTACTGTGATTCTGGGAGCTGAAGGTAGGAAGAGGGTTTGTGGTTGAGGTCCAGCTTCCACAAACAGCTTCGTTAGTTCAAAAGGTCCTTTTGGGTTTGCCTGCATTCTGCAATTTTGTATTGCATGGTAGAGAATTTGCCTACCTGGGCTGTTCTTTATTCTTAACAAACAGCAACACTGTTTATATTTCAGGAGAATATAAGATAATGGTGATTCTTCAGCCTACCAGACCTATTAAGATATTTTCTGATTACTATTTGTGTTGCAGTAATACCTGGAGTCTCCACTTGCAAATCAGGCATTATCCTAAGGTGCCACAAGTGGAAGGCAACCTTCCTGCCAAATACTACATGCAGAAAATGTTGACCTACAGCCATCAGAGCACGATTGTCATAGGGGGTGGTTCCCACTGCCACTATTGACAAGAGTTATAAGATCGACATGAAGAGCAGGACTCTTGTGACAGCAGTTAGAAGCAAAGACTCTAACTGTAATAACAATTGAAATTGTAAGTGAGCTTTTCTAGACCAAATGATCAGGTACTCCTTGACAGGTAAATAGGAAAGACTGGAGAACCTGACCAATGTCTTATCTGGTTTTGGCTCATTTTGCTTCCTCCAAATCATCACCTTGGTTATGCTGAGGCATATGCTCTAGTCATGGAAAGATTTGAAAGCAGGAAGATTCCCAAGGGTTCATTGGTATCATGAAAAGTGCAGAAGCTTATGCTGACAGGTTACGTTTTCATTCTGTTGGCTAGTGATGCAGTATTAAAAATGCAAAAACGTCAATTTAGGACATATAGCTCCAAATACTCTCTCTTCTGTAAGGCTAGATAAAGCAATATTATAAAATTACTACTAATGCAACGAATTCTGGTTTAGGTTAGTGTTCATAGACAATGTCTGTTGATCTTTTTCTTTTTTCCTCTGTAAGCAAGGCATTTGGATCTCAGATTTAATAATCTCTAATAGCCTCTTTTTTTAAGGTCTGCTAAACTAACAGTATGGGGTAAACACCATTGATCTTAACTTGATTTATGGTCTATAGATGACCAAACAAAGGATTGCAAAACTACTTTGCACTAAAGAATAGTTACAAATCCCTATTTCCCATCAGAATGAATTTTGTTACTCTGAAGATTTTGGTAGAAAAAAACTCGGTATCACACTCACCACATAATAAATTATCTGCAACCTTTCCCAGTCTGCAATCAATATGTTATTTGCTATTTATTTCTCAATTTTAATCAAATCTAAAGACAGAAAACTCAGAAAAGCCAACCCAGGACAAAACTGATGATAACAATGACATTTATTGACATTTCTGAGACACAAGGAGATTTAAATGAAGTTAAAATACCTTTCAGCAAATGACAAGGGGTGTAATGAAAACCCAGTGAACACAATAAAGTATTCACTGCCAGCTGCATGCAGGTCAAAGATGGAATTTACATAAAAGTAAGATAACTTTGCTTCAGTGTCAGTTTATCCTGCTGCTAGACAGCTGCCTGGTTGTTGCAAGCCACAGCAATGACATCATACCATCCAGGCCACATATCCTTACTTTTGATTATACAAAAGAGAAGGAAACTGTAAGGAAGGGATGAGAGGTAGTTGCTATGCAGCAACTGAAACTCAAGATCTTTAGGTACTCTTTTAGTCATTTATGATATATATGTATTTAACTAGATTTCTATTTGCTAACAGATTTCTTTATTTACATCTCTGACTCTGGAGGATACATGCATTTTAACATGTTTGGCCCTTGCATTCCTAACACATTTTGTCCTGTCGTACCAGCTCTTCTGCATTTACATATGTTATCAAGCCCATTTTCAACTAAGGAGTCTTGTTTTTCCCAGTCTCACCAGAGGTAATGCTATTCGGCATTACTCTGCTTGGTATAAGACCCCCAAAATATTCAAAATGTTCCCTCTGAGCTGTCACCTATATTTTTTGTGACCACTTTGGCTCTAACCTGCAGTGACAGAGGAAGCTGTATAAAAAAAAAAAAAATCAATCAACCTTTAAAGTGAATTATTGTAGCAGATGACTGTAGGTATCACAGTACCTCTAAGCTGATTCTTTGTAAGGCTGAGTAAATAAAATCCTTGCTAAAATCTACTTGAACTGCCATATTCAGCCTCTCCAAAAATCCAGAGCTTACTTGCCTCTGTAAGCCACAGTTCTGAAGGCAGACCTTGCAAACAACTGTAATTTAAAGGACTTTTAGGGTTGGTCTTTCAGTTCATTCATTAGACCAATTTCATGCTGCTATTAAAAAAAAAAAAAATCACAGAATCTTAGTGGTTGGAAGAGACTTCTGAGATCATTGAGTCCAACCACATTAAAAAAAAAAAACACACACACACAAAAATCAAAACAAACAAACAAACAAAAAAAAAATCCCACCCAAACAAACACAAAACCACACCCACAACCCAAAACAAAACAAAAACCCACAACCCAAAACAAAATCTGTGGCTGAAGACAAAATCAGGCAGTATGAGGTAGTGAACAGTGGTGAACGGTTGTTACTAGTGTAGCTGAAAGCAGACAAGGGGGCAGTCGACTCATGGAGCTTGCTGTGATGAAGTCATGGAAGAGAGAGACAAATGAAGTCTTAACTATGCCTGCCTATCTATATATTTATCCATCCATCTATCCAGGTAGAGAGCACCCTTGCGATATGGCAGGCCATGTGAAACATCTGGCAAGTTTAGCACAACAATGCTGACTTTTATAGCAGCTATCTCTGCAGCAGCTGTGGGCAGAAAATATGTGGGACGGTGAGCTTGCAGCACTTTCAGCTGCTTGAGAAGCCATTTTCAGCGATCAGTATACACGTGCATGAACAAGGTATACTAGAAATTTGCAAAACTTAAGTTTCAGTTTATAGACTCTTCAGAGCAGGTATTATCATTTGTTCTCCTGGCACCTAAAGTTCTTAATCTTAGAACACAACTACTCATTTAACAATGTGGAGGGGCAGAGATCATGATCATGGCTTGTATGAGGACCTGCCATACAACCATGGGAGATGCTTAAGGGAAATGTTTCTTGGAAGCAGCAGGAGAGTCCAAAACTCAAAGCAGCATTTAAATGGAACCAGGAAGGGCTGATTTTGCACGGATATTCATATACCTGTGAATTGTACATCACAAGACTCTCAAAAATTGCAATGCTATTTGAAGCACTGCACAATAATAACTATCTTGTTATAAGCCTTCCAAAGTCCTCTTTAATGGTTCTGAAACAGAACTGTAAGTCCAAGGAGAACTTTAAAAAGAAATTGGGGTAACTTCACTTTTCATGGTCCTATGATACATGGTTGATCAGAGAAATTCAGGTTTTGTTTAGAAGTGCAGCAGTGGTTAGAACTGAGGCACCGCAGTTGCAGACCTGGATGTCGCACTGATGCATATTATGCGACCATTAAAATAAAAGCATGTCCTTGCCTGATCTTTAAATTCAAAATCACACAAAAGTAGAGGCAACATTATGAGATTATGTTGGCAGCTCTTGCAAAAAAAGGCATCCAGTGGACTTTTTAAACACTGAATCAGGCCCTCAGTAAATACATACAGCCATTGTATATTGTTTATCAGTCTTTGTACTGTAAATAGCTGTGATACTGAGACTTACTCTGTTAGTATTCATTTTGTATGAATATATGAAATGACATATGTATAATTACTCCTTTGCAATATCACAAAGCAGAAAGAAATACACAATCGGGCAAAATTTTATTTACCTTTTTTTCCTAGACTGGCATAAAATGTGTGATATAGTCATTTAAAAGGTATGTTTTTAATATTCTTCTGTACAGAGAAATGAAGCAAACTAATGCGGTATAAATGACAGCTTCTAAAGCTTCCATTTGCTTAATTCTGCCTTTTTACTCTTTCTTATTGTATAGCTGACGACTTGCTTTTAAAGCTGTTACTTTGTATGAATTGTGTAAATACCTTTTTTATTCTGGGCATCTGCTGAAATATTTTTACAGTTAGGCAGCTGAAAGTGCTAGCTTGTCTTTTATGATGGGTTGGCTTTTTGCATTTGTCTTTGCTACTTCATGCTTTCTTGTGATCTCTTTGTGCCCTGGTAAGGTGGAAATGACAATCAAATAAAATTTAGATTGATTTTATATTTATACTTATCATCCTACATCATACAATTTGTCGAGAGAGGAGCTGCTGCTGTACCTACTAAAGTCATTATACCATAGCTCCATTGTGCTGTTTTATGAGACCATAATCTTCTTCCTTATGAGGGAACTAGATTAGTGCCTCATAAAAACGGCAAAAGCACCACTATTACTGTTCTACAAGTTTTTATGCGTTGCTGAATTTTATCATTATTATTATTGTTGTTTTACCGTTAGTGTGGCCTAGTGAAGCTGTGGTTAGAAGTGAGAATACTTTGTCTGAAAAAAAAAACCCAACTCCACTAGCTTGACAGAAGTGTAACTCCCTTTGACAGAAGCAGGAGTTTTGTCTGTGGCTTTTGGAGAGGATACGTGTCCACGCTACCTATGTATCCATGATGCTGTTGATGGGGAAATGTGATGTGTGAGGCTAAATAGATTTTCAAGTCTGACTTTTTAAGTGGGGTGAAATAGTTGACATAAAAACTGTTGAACTAAGTGTTAAAAGGGAGATATGTATCTCCACGTTTAGTTACTTAATTACCTGGAGTGATATTTGAATACTTACAGAACTCCTACAAAGCCCCTTACTCACTTTTGACACACAAATTAATTGACACACATCAGCACTTTCAAAACTAGAACCATTTTTTAATATCTTTATTTCTGGACAAGTTGCGACAACAATAGGCATTAGCATGCTTAACTTCTAACAAAAGAGGTTATTTTGTTTCTAATTGAGGGCAAGTAAGCAGAATTACACCCATTTAGTCTGTGTGGAAATTCCCTGAGGAAACTGAGGAAGTCTTGTCTGTTTATTTACATATGTATTTATTGCTCTGGGAAAGCAATGAACAGTCTTCATTTTCCTCTAAGTGTGCCCTCAATTTTAGAAAAGTGGGGTAATCATAGGGACAGTGATCTGCAAGTTTCAATGAGCACTTCTGCAGATGCAGAATTATATGAATGGAAAGGCAGGGAAATCCTTGGAGTGAGAGGGCAGGCAGTCTGTCTGCCATTGCAGCTTTTGAGGGAGAAAGGACCTCTTCTAAGGGGGGAGAGCTGCAGTTTCTGGTGGGCAGGCAGCCAGCCAGGGGAGAAGCTGAAACTAAAGCATCTTGGGGACAGGTGGCAATATCCCTGCTCCTTGCTCTGGGCACTTTGCCTCTGCCAGGACACCGAGCTCTGGGCTGACCTCTGCAAAGGCTTTTACATGCAAGGACTTGTGATAGCCCACTGTAAATCATGATGCCACCTGGCTGAGTCAAACCCAAAGAATTAATTTATTTCTTTGTAGTTATTTGCTAACTTGAACCTTTCAGTTACCTTTTGTTGCTGCAGTTTCTGAATACCCCACCACTCTTATGATTTAAAGTTCATTTTTCTTCAGTGGTATTTGGTGCTTTAAATTGAGTATAAATTATAATTGTAGACACAAATAAGAACATCTATTTTGACATCACTTTTAATATATTTCAGCAGTGATTCCTGAGTGCCCATTCAGCAAAACGCATCCTTTCTAGTAGGATCATTTGCTTTTCTTTAACTTGTCAGACAGAAGACTATTTCAGCTTTAGTCTCAGTATCTTAGGGGGCCTTTTGGTTTAAATTTATTAGAAGCCAGGAAAGTTGCCCTGCTGCAATGTAACCTTGGATGTCTTACAGGTTTTTCAGCTGCAGTATAAGGGCAATGCCCTCAGTAGATACAAATTTAACTAGACATGAGAAATTGCAAAATCCTTTTTTTTTATCACCAGTTTCAAGTCCCTTGATTCAACTATCAGAATAAATTTTCTATGATCTCGTAACTTCAAAAGCTCTCTTCACTCCCTTTTCCCCCATCTGTTTAACCAATAACCTATTCTCACAAACACTGAAAATCACATTATGAACAAAGTTGTCCTGATAGGACTGGAATGTACTGCGGATCCATGCTGAAATAAGTCATATGTGTGCTGAGACTATGCAGTCTAGAGTAAAAGTGGCTACTTCTTTTTATTTTCTTAAAGGTAGAAAATTTGCTGAAAAACATCTCTTTCAGGGAAAACAATAATGAATTTAGGGCAAATTTTGAAAAATTCGGATGATTTCTACAACAGGAATTGAACTTTTTCATATTAAAAAAGATTATAAAACATCAGAGAATATTGGAAGATTTTTGTCCCATCATTTCTTAATATTACTGACAAGTCAGAATCGTAATTTGGTGGCTTGTTTATTTTGTTCGCCTAAATAATTCAAGTCAATGTTGCCAATAATCTCTCCTTCAGTAAACACACAATGTGTATCCAAGATCTGAATTCAGCTGTAGGAAGTGAGGTGAGAGAGGAAGCACTGAATCCCTTGTGTCGGGACCTTGGGAATTCTTCTGACCCTGTCACTCCTAACATCCCTAAAAATAAAGAAAGCATGGTCTGCAAAGATCTGTGACAATGCATGTGCAAAATTATTTGAAACTTCCACGCAGAAGGTAATTACCAGTTTCCCTACCAAAACAGAGTGATATATGGAACTACCCTGTCCCGTTCATTGTTCATTAGTGATCACGACCCTCAAGGCATTAGCAAGTTAAGAGGGAGGAAGCTAGATGCACTGAACGACAGGAGCAGAATTCAAAATTATCTTGACAACCTAGGGAAGAAGAGCTGAAATGGAATAGGGGGAAGTGCATAGTAGTTCACGTAGGCAAGCTGAGTCAACTGCATAAATAAAGAATGAGGAGCAGCTGGCTAGGAAGCTGTTTTACAGAAAAGGGTCAGGGGTTGTGCTGAACCACAAGCTAATACATATGAGTCATAAGTTAAAAATGTCATACTGCTGTGGTGAATGCAAATACCATACCGGGAGGCAGCACGGCCCTTATGATAATATTTCCATTCTGCTCAACTACGATAAAGATTCAAAGGCCTAAAGGCTAAAGGGCTATATTGAATTTGGGACCCTCACTTAAGGAAAGATCTGGATCAGATGAATACACTTTAAAAGGAAGATACAAGAATGATTAGATACCTAGAAACCATCACATGAGATGAGAGACCAAATCAGAATTGCATAGCCAAAAAAAAAAAAAAAAAGAAGATGGAGGGAGAGGTGCACATGATATTTTTAAAACCAAAAAAAATTCTGAAAGGAATGAAAAATGGATCTCTTCTCCTTGCTTATGGGGTAAAACCACAGTCTGTACTGAACTACAGCTGTAATACAGTAAGTACAATTTCTTGGAAAACGCAGGAATATAAGAAGGCATTATTGCTATATGGTATATACCATAGGTTTACGGGCAAACTGTCTTTGTATTTCTCCTGCTTTATAAGACAAGGAATTAGACTGCTTCTTTTGAATTTTTAGGAGACTGAAGTCACCTAGGAGAGGCTAGACCAGTGTCTGAGAGCCTTTACTGAAAAAAAATAGTCAGCATGCAACGATATGTGCTTGTAAACACTCCAGAAACCTTCTATACCTGCTCTGGCTGTCATTGGATAGTGAAACGCACACCATCATTGCTTCATAACTATCACTATACCAGCCAGATACAACTAGCAAGGGCTATATTAACACTTACTACAACTTTACCTTTGTTCTGCTTTGTAGGTATCCCTTGTTGCACAGAAGACTTAGAGAGTACCTATGGGGTTTGCATGATGAGGCCAGTTCCAGTGGGAATAAATGTCATCTTTAATTTAGATCTCACTCGAAAACCATCATCTGTGGCCTGGCTTGTATTAAAGAAAATATGTAAGGCAGAAGGTGAAGTCAAACTTCAAGTTACATTGTCAGTACAAAATAGAAAATTTCTACCCTTCAGCAAAAAAGGTGAAAAAAAAAAACAAACCCAAAACAAAACTGGATCTTACTGATGCAACAAAATGCTTCTGACTCTTTGGCTGACTGGACAGAAGAGAGGTGGAAAACAATGGGAGGGGAGATGAATGTGGAAGCAGGGGATATACCTTCTCTATCCATTGTGGGCTTTGGCTATCATAGTAAGTAAGAGAACCTGGACTGTGGCTTCAGAAAGGGGCTGTTTTGCTGCAACAAGCATGCTTGCTTGTGAGGTCTCTTCACTACTGTCTTTCTTTTTGTTATTATTATTATTATTATTATTATTATTATTATTATTATTAATTATTATGTTACCAATAATCCAACTACCGTTGTGGAAATCTACCACTGTTCTGTGTCCCATGCTGCTATCTCCATGGCTCAGAGAAAAAAAAAATATAAAATCATAGTCAGGCCAGGTGAGGATGGGTAAAAACATAAAAAACCCCAACCATATGGAGCAATTAGCATGTGCTTTATATTGGAGACCTGAGTTAAACAGGTCTCATCCAACCAGAGTTCTCAGTCCTGGGCAAATTTTAGTTCAACCCTATAGCCATGTAGGTTTAGGGATGAGCTGTTTGTTCTTTCGTTACTTAGATTTTTTTAAAAAAGCATGTTATTTTAAAGTGCCTGGACACTGCACATATCCATAAAAATGACATTCTCAGGGAGATCAAGAAAGCTCTACAGTCTCCTAAAATAGTGTCTGAACTCTAAGCAAGAAAAACAGACAAAAGAAAAAGAAGAAAAAAATCCCTCACTTCCTTTAGATGAAGAGGCCATTTATCATTCTATCATTAATCTTCTCATACTGGGAAAAGATTATGGGAAAAGTGGTAGCTCTTCAGTTACTTCATTATCTCTTTAGCCATGTGTCTTCTGAGAAACTTCAGTGTTTTTCTGACCCAAACATAGCAGTGAGATAACCTTGCTTCTTATTAACGTTGACAGAGGTACCTTGTCTCAACAGACTCCACAGATCTCTCTTCCTTTGGCATTGTACATCACAGAGTCCTTGTATGAACATCTCAAGGATATGCAGTAGCTGGCTTTGCAGCTGTGTCCTTTAAGGCTTTTCAGTCTTTCAAATCATTCGCCCCAGCCTTTGGAAATGATGTGTTATCCAATTCTTCACATTAAGAATTTACCATTCCTTGGGATGCCATGCTGACATCCATCTCCTGTGGTGCTTAAAAAGACAGCAGTATTTCATAGCTTCAGTCACTGTAAGAGTAACCTAGTTTTACACACACTTTTAAATAGGATTGCTCTTACAACTTTGGAATGAGATTTAAACTCACCCCATGACCTGAATACTCACATTCTTGTCACACCCATCCATTTGGATCTAATGACGTCATAACAGATTTGGGGAAGGCTCAGGCAAGTGGCTTTTCCATTTAAATAATTCTGAAGAATTCTTTCTTTATAAAAGCTAAAGAACATTAAATCTCATACTGCAGCAGTCAGATGAGGTAACTCTCTGTGCTTAAAACAAACATTTAGCATTGGAAATACACTGTGGAGGAGAAGAGCTTTGGAAACTGTTTATACCACTGAAGAGGTATTAAGGACTGAATCGTCTAGTGATAAAATCCAGATTAGTTATCCAATCTTTTTACCACAAATCTTAAGAAATAAAAAATACACCAGGAAGGTGCAGTAAAATAATGGACTGCAAACAAATGATAAATATAATAATCTAATCTGAGCTTTTGACTGTTTGCTTTTTTTAACCTATATTCTGCCATTTGATTATGCAGTGTCAGTTTTCTTCACTGCAATACTAGTAATTTTGTTTTCTTTTTGAGTATTGTATTTTTTGTGTCTTATTGCAGACTGCATTCTGCCATTCACGTTGCTACGGTATAGCTCACATTCTACCCTCCCAGTTACAGCAGGAATATAAAGGGAGTAAGAGACTAATCAGAGTGAGCACAAAAGGAGACAGAATGTGTCCCTGAATGCTTAAACTCATCAAGAGAAGGCCTGCTGCCTTTTCTATTTTGAATGCACAGTTGGTGCCCAATATCAAATACTTTTCTTTTGGTAGTGAGCTCTATGGTTGCCTGCACTGCAAGCATTATGATCCAAGCACTAATTCCTATTCTGTCCTCTATTCTACAAAAAGTTGTCAGTTTATCTCTTTAGGCTCCCGTGCATCCATGTGCAAATTTGAAGTAGTTTAATCCTGCTGCCTTTCTGACACCTGAATAAAACCCTACTCCCTGCATGATTTAAGAGGCTGAGCAGATGTTTCCATGAAGCAGAAATGAAAACAGGGATATTCAGGTCAATGGCATCACAGAGACAGTAGTCAAGAGCCAAAAATGGCATGAGATGTAGCAGCAACTTAATGTGAAAGTTCTCTGGCAGGCCTACCAGAAGGTAGAGGGGAACAAGGCAGCATCTGTTAACTCCCCACTGGTCCCCTCCTGGGGGAGGACCTAAATATATACACCTGAAGGAAGAGGTGAACAAGGGTGTTTGAATATGTAGAGCAAGTTACATATAACTGTACTTATATTTGCACATGCAAAGGAGGAGCATGCCTTTGCTTGGATGTAGCTATAAATACACTAATGTACCCACAAAAAGATAATTTTACCAGAGGCCAAGAAGAAGAGGTACATGGGATGCAATCCAGGCTCTGTTAGGCATTTGTAGTGCTCTGAAATTTACCAGGATCAGACATAGGGAAGCCAGGGAAAGCCCCATAAAGGAGGAAGTTAAGGTGGAGACAATACATATGATTATTTTTCCAATCAAAAAAGATTGAAAAGATTCTTCAAAAAATAGTGTTCATCTCATGGCCAAAAGACATAAGAATAGATTTTGAAAATAACTTTTTTATGTAAAGACCTAGCAATAAAACAAGAGAATATTAGAGCCATTAGTTATCTGCCACATCTTAATACAAGTAGTAGAATTTCAGCTGTCATAAAGCAACATCAGAAAATGCAGAACATGGCAACAAAGAAAAATCTACAGATCTAGGTATATAATTAAAATAAAACAGACTACATCAGGACATGCTTCACAATCAGCAGTGAAGACTCAGTCTGAGGTCCCAGCTTTTAATAATAAATTCTCATAAACTTTTAGAACACAGGAAATGTAAAAATAACAGAAGCCTTAGTCCCATTTAGAAATCCACTTTTGCCACTTTCACATCTCACACCTGCACTGTACTTTTGAAAGGGTAAAGGAGCAATTACAGTAGCAATGTACTTGACTCGTGACTTCTGCTTTCTTTTGTCTTGCAGTATTGTATGCCAGACGACTCCCTTTTCCTTGTGAGATAGCTGCGCTGATCTGTACAGAGCTGTCCTTTTTAGGCTTCATGTTAAACAATAGAATTTTACCGGAATTGCTCACAAATCTTTTCCTGAAGTTTCTAGGAAGAAAGGGTTTTTTCTTCCATCCTGATCAAAGACCTTCTAGTATCCTTCACTTAGCTCTTGTGGGCCTTCATGCAAAGAACTGAACTGCAGCGAGGCCCTCATGTGATTACCTACTTGCAGCTTCTGCCTTGCTTCTGCCTTACCCTTTTCAATCTCCAGAGCCACAATCAATGTGTTTGGAGTAATTTAGTGCCATCCGCTCTTCTGTTCCCACCCTGATAACCTAAGACCCCTTAGGAAGGTTTTTCCTGTGGGTTCACGGTGATGTGACAAGGCTCCTAAGGTAAATTTCCTAAAATACATTCTCTATTCTTCAAATAATTTCTTGGAAAAGACTTCAGGAATTAGGGTTGACTTTTTTTTTTCTTTCCATAGTTATCTAAAAATTTTTGTTTTCTCAAGCAGATTTAGCTGTCAGGAGAGTAACCTCCCTACTTACTGGAAGATTCAACAAGTGTCAGAGGACCTGTAGTGCCCACAGGTTACTTATGAAAAAGCATTGCATAGTAGTAATGCAGATTATTATGAACTAGAATCAGCAAAAGCCACTATCTCACCACTTTTTGGAGACCATGTACTACCCCTACTATGACAGACACATATGGCCAGCATCCTTCTCTGTTTCAAATAGATGCCAGTGATAAATCAGGAGGATCCGTGACAGTCTTTATATCCCTACGTCTTGCTATACTAGTACTGTGTTTTTCCCAGTGATGTTATGAAAGAATATCTGCAGAATGTATTGCTCTATTCTTGCTTGTTGTGAGGTGTTTACAGTGCTTCCTTTTCTGATGCTTGCATTCAATAAAATGCATACATTTACTATGAAACTTATTAGAAGATCATAGATGCCCAATCAGCATTCCTCTCCAAAACTGCATAATTTCTTTACATGGCACTTAATTGCAATATTCTAGTGAACACACACTAAAAAAGCAGGCAATTCAGTACTCGGAGTTACTGATAAGATCTTGGTAGGGCCTCTCTGATCTATGTAGACTCTTAGTAGATTTTCGTAACTACCTTTGTATCTGAATACTGAAAATTAGCAAGAAAATTTTCTAATTTTAATGTACTTTTAACCTCTGCTGCCTTAATAGTCACCATAGCTTGGAAAGATGATTCAGTATACTGTACATAGGAATAATAATAATAAAAAAAACCATTAACTTTGCTAATATCAGTCTGAGTCATGGTAAATTTTCATATCCTTTCAGTACATGAAAACTATATTAAATATAATCTGTGCATGTTCTCAAATTTTCACTGAATCTTTGTGGTACTGGTCAGATGTCTCTTTTATGGGCCCAAAAATGAGGGAAGTGAAGGGTAAAATTACCCTTGATATTGCAATTCCAGAAATGTAGAAGGCTTGGTCAAGAAAAAAAAGAACCCACCTTGCATCTTCTGAAAATGACATATGTTCATAATAATGGAAATGTTATGTTACACACTGCCTTTGACCAGCCAGCACAGATATTCAGTGAAATGTTCCCACTTGAGACAGGTGCTTACATAGCTGAAGAAAATTAACAGTTTTCCTGTTTATGTAGTCATAGGGGAAAAAAATCTCATTAGGAAATAGGTCCTATCTCTGAATGTACTGCTCTTCAGGAAGCTATTTCCTTCTGGCTTTGCACAGAAAAATGCAAGTAGTGGCCTTGCATACGTGACAGCCCATTTCTCTGTGTATTTTCTGACTTGAAACTGATTCCCCAGTGGAGGAAGCACAAACTTGCAGTCTTCTCGTGATGTTCACCACTCTCTTTTCCATTGCCAAAGCTAACTTGGTTTCTGCTTCTGAGCTGTGGAGTTTAGTCTAGATTCAATCCTTCTTGGCCAGAAGTTTGGCAGCTATTCTCAATAGTCCCATATTTGCATGAAAGAGTGGTCCTATCAGTCAGTGTTTGTTTCTTAAACCTTGAAGTATCATTCTTCCTTGCGTAGCTGATAGATGCCGGCACTAGCCAGTATTGTTTGCTTGTTCACTTCAGGAAACTCTATATCCTCTTCCTGATATCTTCAAATGCAGTTTTATTTATACTTGTTGAATTTCTGCATCTGCAGAAGAATCACCTAGGATGTCTATAGATCAGACACAAGAATGCTGCTCAGCAACCAGTGACAGGAAGCTAAAAGTAGGAAGGAATAATAGGATGTTTTCAAAAGGGTGAATGTTTTAAGAATATTCAGAAAACCTTGTAGGACAGAAAAAAAAAAGTATCATCTGGCATTCAGCTGGCATCTCATTATATGCTTCAGCTAAATCCCTGTGTATCCTGGGGCATGGAGCCACCCAAGGCCCAGGAGAGGGGGAACATAGAGATATTGGTCATTGGGCACAGATTCTTTGTCATGCTTATTAGTTGGCAGTAACGATACAGGACTGTCAAGTGTGAGCACCCCAAATTGCACAGACACAATTAAAAATGGAGTACTGTTGACTAATAAAGCTTCTGGAAGTTTATTCCAGGAATAAATTTGGCTGGTTTGGCAGAGATCTATAGATCTGTGTATACAGATCTAAAGATCTATATAGACAGAAGAGTGCTGTTAAACTTTAGCACCCTGTAAAAGAGCATTGATCAATTTTACCTTTCTTGTTATTAAAGACTAACATACAAGAAAAGAAAAAAAAAAGCAAAAGACAATCAGGAAAGAAAATAAACAAAAGAAATACACTCAGCTGATGGTAAGACTTTTAAATATTTTTTTCAGTGAAGGCAAGTTACTATAATGTGCATAAGAGCAAAAGAACACCGGCCTGCCCTGCAATCATGACTTGCAGTGGCACCAAGGTGACACACTGAGGCTCTTTGCTGGCTCCTGATCAAAGAACTGAAAGGAGCATTTCACAGGAAAATGTTATATTAAATGTGTCGTAAGACATTAGCAGTTTGCTGCTGAAGGGAAAGAAAACAAATATAAATTTTTCTTAACTGTCTGGTAAATGTGAACTTGGTTGAACTTTGTAAAAGTAGAAGGAACATAAATGATGTTTCAGGCGTTTATTTTATTTTTGAAAAAAATCCATTTTGAAAGGAAAACATGTACCAATTATAAACATTTAAATAGCAAAATTCTTTAAAATAAATTGTCAGGAGAGATCAAAGAATGAATAAGAAATGTAGGAAATGTTATGTCATATCCAATAAATAATGAATTTCTTCAGCATGTTGTTAAAGTTAGCCAGAATCTGGTCTTTTGCAAAAAACCTTGGTGCAGGTGTTATTTTTACATGCTTGAAGAAAAGAGAGGGAAAAAGTAAAACAGAAGAAGTTTTATTAGCATCTTCTCTTGGCTTTAGATTTTTTTTCACAATCTCTTATTTGATCAATTGTTGGAACTGGTCAGACCTTATAACAGATATTGCCAAGGATGAAAGGAATGCCAGAGACAGGGAAGGAAGGAGCATGAGAGTGGCAGCACTAAGATGAGTCATCTATAAACAAGATATGGATAGCAGAGAAAGGAGGTTGGCTGTACAGATGAATAAAAAAAAAAAAAATCATGAGCAATCTCACTGCAGACCTTTCAGATTTTTCTTGGTTTGTTGCTCGGAATTTTCTGGAGTGTTGCAGTTGCTTTTCTGCAACTTAATATTTTCAGAAATCGCATCCATGGTAGGTCAGCTGCTTTTCTGTAGATTATATCTGAGCAATTAGTGCTCTTATAGTTTTCCTGAGTAACACCAAGTGATCTGTTCTCCGTCTCTTCCAAAACCGAGACATGATTTAAAATACAGGATTTTTAACACCCACCGCCAAAAGGACTCCTCACATGACAGCCCTGGAAGAACCTACTGCGGACTGAGAGCAGACCTTGCATCCTTGCAATTTTTCTTCTCTTTCCGCATATACATATATACATCTCAACTTTGATGATGAGTCTGCTGTATTTGCCAGTCACCCTGACAAATCTGTTTGGAGGCTGCAGGTGACTACAGCATCACCACTGTGCATTGCACAAGCAAATGTTGGTAGACGTTGCTGATAGTCATGTCCCTGAAAGGCAAAGCTTAATATCCCTGGCAGGATAACCTTCAGAATTCTGAGATATGACTGCTGGTATTAAACCCAGCTGAAGCAGAGCAAAGTGAGAGTTCTATACCACAAAACATTTAGTACTGAAAGACAAGCATAACCAAATGACTAAATCCTCCGCTAAAGGAAGCTGTGTGCCAGAATCAAAGCATTAAGCCGAAAGAGGGTAGACTTAGATGAGATATTAGGAGTGTTAGGATATTAGGCAGGGGGGCTGGAACTAGATGATCTTTAAGGTCTCTCACACCTCTAACCATTCTATGATTCTACAATTACGTGGGGCTAGCTTGCCCTTTAATGTTTTTGTATACTTACACATCACAGGGGCAGAGTTGTCCTCTGTGTTTCTGTGGTTGTGTTTCAAAAGTGTAGTTGGCCATTACAGCACAGAATGTGTAGACATTGTGCTTTATGTTTCTGCAGCAGGCTGCACAGATATCAGTCTGATGGGTGGGTGGGTGAATAGCCTTGTGAATACAAATCGTGTGGTGGGAATGAACGTTCTCATCTGAAGATGACACTTGTCTAAATGGAGACCTCATTGAACTTTAATTAGCCAAAAATAATAGCTCTTTTAACACAATAAAACAGTACTATGAGCTGGTGAAAGATAAAAGAGGAAGGTTAATGGAACACATTCTTATGAGTCAGCGACAACATCTAGCTAGTTATAGAGGATCAGATTTTGGGTTGATGAGCTGTCTGAAAACCCCTCCTCATCTGCATTTTCTTGGCAAAAATAGACCTTCCCAGGGTGAGAAAACAGATCATATGTTTTTCTAAAATTAAAAAAAAAAAAACCCACAGAAAAATTAATGAAGAATTCAATACATATCTATTTGGCTAAATAATTCTATTTCAGAATATTTGTTTTGCTTGAAGTCTTAGTATTTAGGCCAAATTTTCCAGACAAGCAACAGGATATGATCAAGTTGTGTCTCAATCCTGCTTCCTCTTCTGAAATTGTTCCCCAATTCAGCCAAGATTTATATGGGGTAGGAGATCTCAAAGATGAAAGTCCTACTTTGTGAAAACTTATCTGGGAGAAAAACTAGAGTCCTTGCTTCTATGAAGGAAAATGCACAGCATCAGCTCAACAGTTGATGGCCCTAATGGCCTCTTCTCTATATAAATCTAGAGATCAGGAGAATTGCTAAGGCTGTCTTTCTAAAGATGGACAATGGTAATACCATGTTGGCACAGGGAACAACGGTTTAAGTCATTGGGAATATTCTGGTAATAAAAGGACAGTGGAACCCGTCTCTAAAAAGATCTGCTTTTCATGAAATTAGTTGTTTCCTCCTTTTTCTTTTCAGCCCAATAGGTGAAGCCAATTCTAATTTGGAGGTATTTGTTTGGGGTTTTTTTAATGATTTTGTCCCTGCTTTACCATGGATTCTCCAGACATTAGTTGAGCTCTATTCCAGAACAGTTCCTTGAATCTTCTGTGGAATGACTTCCATCTCTAGTGTTTGTGCATCACACTGTGGTAGTGCTGTATAAACAATGCGACAAGCATTTGAAGGAGCCTCAGTAGGAGAAGATGATTAATTTAATAGTGTGATTTTTTTTCCTTTTTTTTTTTATTAAATTGTCTTATTTCCTAGCTACCTTTGACAAGTTCTTCTTCCAATATCACCTCTTAACTGTCTATGTCAATTCTCAGCTTGAAGTTCTCTGATATTAACTTCAAGGTCTTTTCTTAGCTCTGGACAGAGGGATGCTTTGGTACATCTCATTCCTTTCTTGAGTGGCTGGAAGCAGGGAAGTGAGAAGATTGAAGGCAGGTGAGAACAAGGCAGTGGCAGGTTCTGTTTTCTTTCACCTGCATTGCTACATGAGCTGGTCTTACAGCTTTGTACTTGCTACTTGGCTGCTGAGCCCTGGCCCAAGGTAGGACCTGGTCTGCCAGAGGCTTGCGGTGGCAGCTTGATGAGTTGCTTCTTCAGTTATTATGTGCAGCAAGAAACAAAGGAGGAGATTTAAAAAACAAACTAAAAAAGCAAAGCAAAAACAGGGCTGACAGCACCTGTCTACAAAGCAAGACCACAGGAATTGCCATGCCCTATTAGACCACTGGTACATTGAGTCTTGTGTCCTAACTCAAATTCTGGCCAACACCAGATGCTTCAAAGTGTGAAACAGGACACTGTGCAGCAGGCAGCCATAGTAGCAGGAGGTATGTCTGTTAATAATCACTTGCTTGTATTTCTTTATTTCCTGCTTGTATTTGACTTGAAAGATTAACTAATTAAATGAATTTCAGCACATTCCTTTCTCCTAACCTTTCCTCTGCTTCAGAAAAAAAGATTGTTTCTCCTGTTTCAATAGCAGTTTCCCAGTTTCCCACCTTTGCTAAGCAGTTGAAGGATTCACTCACAGGGAGTAATATGTGTTCTCTTAATAGTAGTTTATTTCTGTAGGGATTGAAAGCTGAGGGAATTCGTCTGCAGTTATATCTGCTCTTTGGCTGTGTGTAGTAACTTCTCAGGCAGGTCATGTACTTTATTCCACTGCTATCTGCTGTTTCTCTGTATATTTTGCTGCATTTTTCATTATCATTTGTTAAATATACTCCAACCTGCAATTTATCTTAGTCAGCAGATTTAGGACCTTTATGTCTCTTTGCACACCCAGGGAATTCAGAAATAAATCACTGCTCCTAGGGGTTGTTTTTAATGCAACAAATGTTTTAGAGAAAGTCAGGAGGGGCTTGGTCAATATCGTCTGGACTCTCCTGTGCAATAAAACATTTTCCACATGCTTTCCCATGTGGTAGGAAAATTCTGATTCAATTCAATTTTCTGCACTTGCTATTTTTAATTTTTAATATGTGGGTTTTTTTCATTGAATTCAAGCTCTGCTGGTTAAATTTCATGTATTGGAGATAATGTAGGCAGTAGCCAAATTTATTATTCTACCACTTATGCATTGATTTTTCTTGGCAGGTTTTACACAAAAATGCTTTTTCTGAAACATTTTGTAGGTTAGATAATGCAGAATAAGCTAAGAAAACAAGAAACTGCATACAGTTTGTTAGGCAGAGTTTTAAGATACTCAAAAATAGAACATGTTTTTATTAAGATGTTTCTTAAACTACATTGATTTACTGAAGGGGAAACCGCATTAATATAAGACAAACATGTCTTTTCCTTATAAATTGTCAAAAATAGAGTTCTTTGAAGTGAAGTATTTGCATAAAGATCTAGGTCTCCTCCTGCAACCATTTAAACAAGTAAAAACCTTTAGGCATCTGAGTCTGATCTGATTCACATGTGGAGGTGGAGATCTTGTTCCCAGTGAGGTAAATTACACTTGCTAGGCTCGCCTGCCTTAACTTACTACTTACCTAACTATTAGGTGTTGGTCTAAAAGGGCTACTTTGATGCTCAGTGTAAACACTCATGCCTCTGCACTCTTCTGGATCAAAACCAGACCACTTGTCACTAGCAAGGGTTGTACCATTACCCCTGGTCTTGATGTCCTCCTTGGGTGCTGGGTGGTGGAGCTCCTCTTTCCACCACACACAACATGTTTTGGACTCTTGACTGCAAATGCTTTGGGAGCAAAGGCTGTTTGCCCCTCCGTTTGCAGACTGCTCTCAGCAGGACGAGTCTTTCACAGTGATGGGAGTCACTGAGCACTCAGGTAATAATGTGTAATAAATAATCACAGAGTAAAAAATTGTTGCAAGGCTTGTGTAAAATTGATTCAAATGGGAGGCAATTGTCACAACTTAGTTCAAAAACAAAAGCAGTGGTTTTTAACAGAGCTGTAGCTATAATGCTTCATTATTGCAATCAAGTTTCTGTCAAGAGCTAAGAAAGGCTGGGAGCTCACAGGGACCCCTCTTGATAAAGAAGTAACATTCCCTTTTTGTTTGTGAAATTAGTTTATGGGTTTAACAAATTGTAAATAATTGCTGAAATGAAAAATGATTGAATAATGCATTCAAGGGACAGTTTTCATATTAGCGAACTGATCTGGTGTACATTCAGAGGAATTCTCTGCCATGTTATTTAGCAGCAGGGATCAGAAATATTCATTTTCTCACAGTAAAATGTATCTAACGCTTTTCTTAATTTGGAAACAATTAAGACTGGAATGTGAAGGGACTATTGCAGTGGAGTGACTCATGCCATACTTATTGGGGAACAATAAGATTACTTTGATTTCTGAAGCAAAGCTAAATCTCCAGGCTGCTTATTTTTAAGTAACTGCAGACTATATACGAATTGGGATAATTGGATTCTAGAGATTTTTCTCTGTTACTGAACCAACAAAGAGCTGACACATCTATTTGCTGTGTCTTAATAAAATGGAGAAAAAACCCAACAGCCTAGAGAAAATTACTTAAGTTTACAAGTACAATTGGTGTTTTCATGTGTGTGTTGACGTTTTCAGTGTGGTTTTTTTGAGGTGCACCCAGCAGTGGTAAGTGAAGTTATTTTCAGCTGAGGGAGTGGTCAGATATTTGAAGCCTGTGCTTCCTTATTACTTCATCAAAAGTACAGTCCTGATATGTAGAGACAAACTCTGGAAGAAGGAAGATATTATTTTGCCAGTGTGTCTACCCTTACCTTTTCGTTTTGTTGCCTCCAGTTAGAGGGACATACCTCTCTTCAAAGTTGTTTCCTCCTCAGATAGGCACAAGATTTTCAAATAATCATCTTTCTTCCTTGTTGGCCTAAAAGTCACCATCTTATAATTGTTTTTTTCCAGATAGTCTGCTTTCTTAGACATCTATGGCAAGATAATATAGCTGAAAAAATGTATGTGCTTTTCAGGTTTTTCTGGATTTATTGACTTCAAATTTCATATGCAATTGTTTATGTGGGCTTAGGTGCTATAAATTTTACAAATAAAAGTTCTGATATTACAAGCAGATTTGGAGTAGAGTTAGGAAGTCACTGAAATAGGAGATAGTAGCTCATTAATGTTGAAAATTGGAGTGGGAATGTCCTGTGCAGCCCTTGTGGCTTTTGTAACTCATTCTCTTTCTTGGAGACATTTGTCCTTCACTGAACTTTAGGTGCAGTAAGAGAGTATAAGGAAAAAAGAGGTTGGTTCTGGTCCGAGGAAGAGTTCTATAGAAATGTGAGGGCAGAATATATGAACTGCATGGGGTGAGAGGGAGAGCATGAAAAAAGAGGATGACCTTGCTATAGCTGCAGCAAGAAAGGAAGATGAACCTGACCTGAAGGCAGTGAGAGGAGACAAACAAGGAAAGTGGGATGAGGAATTTTAGTTATTGCAAAGTTAAGACTAGGCTTAGCACCAGGAATAATGAGGAATGATCAGCTATACAATCCAAAGACAGAGGTAGCTGTCAGGGAAAGGAGGCTTTCCTTTCTACAGTGAAATAGGGATGGAGAGAAAATTATGTAGAAATAAATTGTGAATCAATAAGTTCTGTATAAAGAATTTAAGATTAAATTCAGTAAAGTATAAGGTTTTTTTTTTAATATTTTCAGCTAGATTTCAGCTGAAATACAGATTTCATTTAGGTATTTGCTTTTTTTTAAGTATCATGAGGAAGATTTTTGCCATACTCCTTCCAAGGAAGGAGTTTTGTGACAATTGTTAGGAAGTACAAGGATTTTCAGTAGATAGTATTGCCTATTTGCAGAGTCTAGATTTCAACAGAAACTAAAATATTTTAAGGCATCAATAAAATAGCCAGTGGCACACTGTTTGAATTCTTTGAAGATCCAGGCATCATTTTTGTAGAAGTAATGGCTGGACACTGAATACTTTTTGAAAGTGTGTCCTACTGTAGTCACAAGCATCTAAAAATCAGCTTTCAGCAAAAAAAAAATCCCCTTCTTTTCTCCTGAGACTTCTGGGTTTTGGGGTGGGGGGTTTGGCTTTTCTTTAGTTTTATTGACATAAAAGAATTTAAGGATATAGCATCAATTTCTTCTAGTCCCTTTTGACAAGGGCACTGTCATTAGGGACTAATAGGTACATACCCAAATGCACATTCTACCAGGAATGGGATATCTGGTGAAAAATGAAATCAGTGTGATCTCACAGAGGACATCTGAACTGAGGAACTCCGAACATTTCAGTTGGATTTAGTAGAATTGGGGATGCTTTGAAATCACAGGAGAGTCATTCAGTGCTCTTAAAGACCATATCAGCAGAAGAGCTTGATAGAACAACAACAAAATATGTTATGAGTTGCAGCAGCACTGGGATAACTATGCTTGATAAGATTCCTTTTTATTTGTCTTATTGTGTTGATCATTGTGATCCTAAACATAAACGAGCTTAGGAAAAGCAATTTACTTATGCAATTTCTCAAGGGGTGGAAGGAAAAGAAAACTACTAAAATTCAAAAACTAAAAATGTAGGGAGCTCATGACTGTTTGCATCCAGCTGTGAGCCATTACTCACATGAGTAGTCACACTGATTGCGGTGGATCTATTTGTGGAAGCTGGAACAGAGCCAGCAAACTGCATAGGCAAACATAGGCACAGGTTTAGGAGGCAGGCTGTAGCAGGTGAGAGCTATTCTGTCGTGTTGGAGGACATGTAGGTCAGCATGGATGTACTCCTACAGTCTCACTCTCTGGTGACAGTAGCAGGCATGGGGTATGAGGGCAGCTTTCTTCTCCCCTCACTCATCGGGTTATTCCAGCAATGTTCATCTGTCCTTTTGCCATTTTTCCCTGTGTTCCTATTACCACACAAATCATAGAATATTTCAAGTTGGAAGGGACTCATAAGAATTGTCAAATCCATCTCCCAAGTACCTGTCTGTAGCTGCTTGTGCCCTTCCTGACCCTTCAGCAATCCCCATCACCAAGTCATGCTTACCTGCCAGCAGGTCATTCCTTCAAATCTGGCCTGCTGCTTACAGTACCAAATTACATTTGCTTGAAGGATCTTTGGAAGGACAAAACCGAATTTGTAGCTGAGAAGTCCTGAGCCTTCTCATCTATAAAAGAAGGTGGGGGAAGAGTCCAATTCACACGTGAAACAAGTTTACAGAAATGTCTTAAATGGGCTGTGACAATTTTCACATGACTGTGAAAAACTGGGAGGAAAACTGTCCTAACCTGTTTCTCTTTGACTTTTTTTTTTTCCATTTTATTCCTTAAACAGTAATTTATTTCTGATGTAAGATTCAACTGAAAAGATCTAAAAGTGACATACAACCAAATACAGTTGGAAGTTTTGGCCAGCTTTGAAGTGTTCCTGGAAGCCAATGCTTCATTCTAATAAAATATCTTCATTCAATGTAATATTTATACAAATACTTATTTTTATGGTAAAATAAATATGGACAGGAGCAGGTGTTTCAGTGCATTCTTCGATCAGATGCTAAGATCATAGTAAGTACCTAATTCAAATTTTATTTCTTTTGTCTTTAAATGCTCAAAGTATATCTGCAGGGAATCCAGACAGTTATCCAATTCAGTTAATATGTAATTTAATAAGATAGCAGCTACTTGATGTAAATTTTGTAATTTTACTTATGCCATCTGAATTGTTCTTGTTTCTTGCTAGGTTTTTATTTGTCTGTCTACAAAGCTGAAGATGTATCCCTGGTTCAGTTCTGGTTTTTAAGGGCCCATTTGGTGTTCAAGACACCCAAGCTCAGTGCTCTTTCCAGCTGTAGAAACCTATGCTTTCAGGTGAGTGGCTAGAGCCACCAGGATATTAGCATCCCCTATTCACATTTATTTTTGTAACAAGAAGGTGCCTGGACAGCTCCTCAAAAAAACACTGCTTAGCTCCTTGGAGGTCTGTATTATTATGAGTAAAGCTGCTCAAACGAGATCTATTTTGGGGTCTGCCTCACAATATCTAATCTTGATTATAACAAAGTTGTTGATCTTATAACAAAGAAAGGTTTCCTCCCCTATCTCTCCTATGTGGCCAAATCTACTATGTGTCAAAGCAAATCAATTTAACATATTCTTACACAAACAATGGGAGCTCGTGGCAGACATACTGTCCCCTTTTTATTTTGCCTTACTACCAGGATAAAGAGTAACATCCCCTTGGCCTCCTCCCTCCTTTTTTCTGGTCCAGGTACTAGTTAATTTTTTAATACAAAACAAACTATTTCTAGCATTGAAAGTAAGAACCTCAGATCTCTCCTGAATACCTGTCACTCATTGCTAGAACACCCTCCTCAGATGACAGGGAAAACAGGTTCAAATAATCTTAGATGACATTATCCCTATTTCTGTCTATAAACTTTAAAATGTCTGCAGACCTACCAGGCTGTGCATCTGCTGAGCCCAGCAATCCCAGAATGTGTCAGATTAAATCTGTGTGGTATCCAGCACATTCAAGACATGCTTGACTCCGAGCACATTTTCTCTAAGTTGATCCCGAATCTACAGTGGCATTTGTCTGGCACTTTGGGCCATCCAGATTTCTTGCTCAGATGGTTAAAATCCTTGGGATCTTCAGGGTAGAAAAGTAGCTTGTCTGAAGAAAACCTGGATGGTACAGCTCAAAGGGAAAGGTATTCTGGGCATGTCAAAAGCCTGACTGTGCATATGCAAGGAGTTTGGTATGCAGAAGACTCTGAAAACCTACACAGTGGACTTTAGTAGCTAACCACATAGTCATTAAATACAGGGTGGCCATTACCACAACCTCTACCTTGTGACAAACAGCAGATCTGGACACCTAAAGCCCAAAATGATGAAAAGAGTCTCAATCCTATGTGGAGGCCAAAGAGGAGTACTTCTCTGCAGCTCACCATAAAGCACCTGTAGGTCTTGGAGAAGAGTAACTTTGTGTCTCAAGTTACTTAGGTTAGGCGACTCCTTCAGGAAGCTGAGGTTGAAGAAAACCCATACATGTTGCATGCATTCCTCACCTTGAGCAAGAGTTTGCAGTAGGTAGCAAAGAATCCAAAGGTTGTGTAGAGCATGGCATTTTAAGCTGTGGTTTTATAGGTGGCTGAACTAATCTTGTGACTTTCATCCCAAAGGAAGCAAGCTCACTTTTTCCTCCTCCATTTTTTTTTGGTACTTGTCAGATGCTTTTGGAAGTTACATTCTGTCTTTCCTATTTTGGTAGGAGTGGACTTCCAGAACAGCTCACCAAATGTCTTGTGCAGCTCTGCTCTGAGGTTCACAGAGCGAAAATACTTTTCTTAATGGATGCCCACACTAAAAAGTCAGTGAGGAGCTAAAGTGTACTAGTAATGAAGATGGTACAGGTATCATAGTTTAATTTAGCTTGACTATTTTAGCTAAACTAGATAAAAATATGTCAGACAAGATAGTGTGTTAGGATTCTGGAGTGCAGCAGCATTACATTTTATACTATGTGTTAATCACAGTTGGAGAGCTCAATGACGACAAAGGTATGTATTAGCTGAACTGGATACCCTCAGAAAGTTCAATATTTTTAGACATTTATTGTATGCAATCATGTACAGCATGCAAAGTGTGTGTGCTTCTACTTGGGCCCTGGGTTTCCACATATGAAATGGGGCTTTTTCCATCTAAACAGAATTGTGCTGAAGTAAGATGTAAGCAAGATTGGGTATTCTTGTTAGTCATTTTAGACTGATACACATTTCTTAAATCCATTAACATTTATCAAATTACATATTTATTATTACAAATTCTCAAGAGTTCCATTTTTATTTTTCAAGAACAGATTAGAAATTATTTTTGTAATATCATGCACTATGGTATCATAACTTTATGCATAAATATGGGTTTTGATGCTAGTTTTCTGGTTTTCATTACTCTCACCATTGATATGTTCTAGAAACCATTTTTCTACCCTCTTCTGCAGTACAAGGCTGCTGAACCACACAGTGTAGCCTTTTTACCAGCTCTGGCTATTCGCTGAACTTGCTTGGTTTAAAGTGGGTAAATATCCTAACTTCCATTCTGTTTTCCCCGATTCTTTTTTTCATATAGAATCATAGAATCATCTGGGTTGTAAAAGACCCTTTGGATCATCAAGTCCAACAATCAACCCTGCTCTACAAAGTTCTCCCCTACACCATATCCCCCAACACCACACCTAAACGACTCTTAAACTCATCCAAGGATGGTGACTCAAACACCTCCCTGGGGAGCATATTCTAGTGTCTGACCACTCTTTCTGTGAAGAATTTTTTCCTAATGTCCAGTCTAAACATACCCTGTTGAAGCTTGAATCCATTCCCTCCTCTTCTATCGCTAATTACCTGTGAGAAGAGACCAACACCAACCTCTCTACAATGTCCTTTCAAGTAGTTGTAGAGAGTGATAAGGTCACCCCTCAGTCTCCTCTTCCTCAAACTAAACAGTCCCAGATCTTTCAACCGCTCTTCATAAGATTTGTTCTCCAGGCCCTTCACCAGCTTTGTCTCCCTCCTCTGCACTTGCTCCAGCACCTTGATATCTCTCTTGTATTGAGGTGCCCAGAACTGGACACAATACTCGAGGTGTGGCCTCACCAGTGCTGAGTACAGGGGGACAATCACCTCCCTACTTCTGCTGGTCACACTATTTCTAATACAAGCCAGGATGCCATTGGCTTTCTTGGCCACCTGGGCACACTGCCGGCTCATATTCAGCCGCTTGTCAATTAGAACCCCCAAGTCCTTTTCCTCCAGGCAGCTTTCCAGACACAAAGGATATTTCTGAGGAGATGTCATATTCATGAATTCATGAATTGTTTTAAATGTTATTATAAATGCTTCTTAAGTGTTGTCAAAGTTAGGTAAGAAAGGACAGAAGTCATAAAGTTTTCAGTAAAAGTAAAAAGTATCTCCTACTTCTTTGGTC
This sequence comes from Gallinago undulata, assembly GCA_026546715.1. Classification (NCBI taxonomy): domain Eukaryota; kingdom Metazoa; phylum Chordata; class Aves; order Charadriiformes; family Scolopacidae; genus Gallinago; species Gallinago undulata. The sequence continues at coordinate 97,725,211 of JAOTQQ010000001.1, read as the reverse complement.
CATATGAATTAAAGATGACGTGACTTTCTCAAATCAGCAAGAGAGAGTACAGCCTAAAATAATGTGTTTTGAAGCAAATTGTTTAAATAATGGTTTCTCATTTTGGCTCCAGCTTTGCACTTTCATGCATATATGTAACATTCAGTATATACATACTAACTAACTTTAGGTACGTATTCATGTATGTGTATACATAAACATGCATGTACATATGTATATAAACATATATAAATCAAAGTATTTGTTAGCTTCTTTGAAAAATATCGTTAGATTTCCTCTGTAACAGTTAAAAATCTATTTCAGATGGTTGGCTATTGATATATTTATGACAATTCTCTTCCATTTAGATATTAAGAACTACCTTAAGAAACCAGCATTTCCCAAAATTCTAATATAGAAATTATTCTTAAATATTTATGTGTTTATTAAACTTTCTTTTTATGGATTAGACATATATATAACAGGTTTTATTCCTATAGTTTTACATCCCCTAGTCTTGATTAAAATAATGAATGTGGTATTGGATATCATGCACTAAAACTTTTAATTTAAAATACATGATATACCTATGAAACATATTTTCCTGATGAGAGAAAAAATTACCGAGAGAAAATAAAAATTTTAAGTTGCACATGAATTACCTGGAGAATGAATTTTCCTTCTATAGTATAATAACTTTTATAAAGATAGCGGTCCCACTGAAGATTTCATATTGTATCTCTAAAATACAGTTGCTTACATGAATTTATGACAACACAAAATGTAGGAAGGGGATTGAATTCACTCCTTTATAATGGTAAAGTTATTGATCTATGATAACCATTTCTGTGGAGTATATGTTGACTGAGGAAAAAAAAAACGTGCCCTAGATGGTAAGCCACTGGGCTTATTCATTTTGGCTCTTCTCCCAGAAATAGATGGGTGACCTAGAAGATGCTCAAATCCAAGGTGTTTGGATACAAGCCCTTTTTAAGCTGCAGACCCTGTTGGAGTCCTAGAGTTTGGTGAGGGGGGAAGCCTTGAGCAGTTGCCCAGAGCATGCCACCTCTTGCAGTGTGAATGGGCTGTGTCTGGCTCAATCTACCTCTCCCTATCCAGTAATGCCATGGGGGTGATCGACAGAGCAGGCAAGACTCTTTCAAGAGTCGCACAACACTTACACATATATGTACATTAGTGCTGCTGTCTGTGTCAGGAGTGTGCTTTTGAATCAAATCTCCCAGTTATCCTCACCCACTTATGTGATGAGCTTCAGTTTGCACCATGAAGCAGCCTCAGAGCACACAAAACGGATTCCCCTGGCATGAAATTAAGCAGTAAGATATCTTCCAGCCCCCGCGGGGCTTAAGTAGTTATCTCATCTCAAAGTGAAACCCACTGAAATACCTATAGTGTGAACTTTGCATCTTTGCCACCCATGAGAGCAATCTTTTCCTACCGAGTTGCTCTACACAGCCATAGTGTGCAGTCATGCTATAGGAGGTGGATAAGCAGTGCATAAGTAGTATAATCTTCCTGACAGTGTGGTATGTGGAGTATAGTGGGTATAGCATGCCCGAGTCTGCTCTTAGGCCAATTCAAAGCAGAATAGAAATGCACTATTTAGCTAAGAGCAACTAGTTTTCAAATTATTTGACATTTTCTTGTTTTTCATTAATTGTATTTCATTGGTATTTATGTGAGAGTGAGTACAAGAGCACTTGTAAAATGCCTACAGTGACAGAGATTTGGTCTCATCTGAGTCTTCTAGGCAACACTCATAAGATAATAATGACATTAATAACCTCAGAGAACTTGTAACAAGGCACTGCAAATTTGTAACTAAAATATTTAATCCAAGGCATCTTCTCAATTGCAGTTTACCATAGAATATGAAACCACCATGTTTCTCAAACGTCCTTCAGTTTGAGGGCTCTCTTTATGTAAAAGATAATTACAGTCAAAATTATCACCACTCTACATAGTTTAAAAGCTCCTTCTCATCTCAATTTTCTTGTTAAAATTACCTTTGAGACAACACTTTCCCTCTCACCCCCAACAAGAGATCATCTAGCAAGAGCTGTTTCTTAAGTAAAATAAAGTCTGTGGTGTTTTAAGGATGTTGAGTTTTGGGCGCTAATTATTATTTTTTTAAGTAAATATTTGAATTCCATTATTCTGTTTTTTTGTTAGACATTATGCTACGCATGAGGACTCTATCAAGTTGAGAGCTGTGGGAATAAACCTGAGCTAAACCAGCCTTTTGGTAAACACACAAATGAGCGTATACCAATTTCAGAACTTCTCTATCTAGAATTACCAAAACAAACAGCTTTGAAATTGGAAATGTGTTTACTCTGGCTCTTCAGCCTGGCAGAGCAATCTGACCCCATGGAATGGAAACTATGCATTTGAAACATCACATGTGCTATAAAAGTTTTGAGACCAAATATGGAAAAGGCTGTGAGCATTCTGGCTTGAAATACATAAGTAAGGGAGGAAAGAGCTACCTGGATTCACAAGATAATGTAAGACCCTTCAGTTGTACAGGATTAGTCACAAAGTTCTTCATCTTTTCAATGCAAGCCACTAATGTAAATTCAGGAGTCTGGAATTCCATGAATGCTAAAGTAACCCTAATTATTTTTCAGTGGCATTACAAACATTATAATGAGAAATGTAGTATGCTTTTGTCTGTACTATCTGTCTACCCACAAAAAAATGAGAGGCAGGAAATTCTTATTAACTCTACATTTATCAGTCTTGGAAGTTTTGGACAAATAATATTCTATCCTATGTTATTTTCTATAACTTGCATGATTAAAATACAAGTTAAAATTACAAAGTTTACAAATGAAAAATATACACAGGGAAAAAATATTTTGATGATCCCAAACTTTAATATATAAATGGTTTTATTAGGTCTTCTGAAAAATCATGGAAAAGATAATAATCTGAAACAGGTCACAAAATTCAGTGGACTGTTAAAAAGCCACTTGGCAAAAGTTTTTAATATAGTGTGGAAGAGTTGGACACTGTTTTACATACATAATGAGCTAGCGTTGACTGCAAATAGTTTATCTTGATAGTATCTATGGACTACTAAGTGCTTAAGCATATTGTTGCTACATTCAGTGTATTTATAGGGATCCTAAGAAGCAGGTAATTAATGCATTGCCATTTTATTTCCAACATCCACTAGCAATATGATTCTGTGAGCCAAGTTCACAGATGGCATAGTCAGCTTTAACTACACTGATTTCTATTGTGCTGTCCTTATTTAATCCACCAATTATTTCAGAATTAAATTTATAATTTCATCTTTTCCTTGATAATCCTGAACCATTCTAGCCAGTGTTGTCTGACTTATTTGTAGGTATAGGTTGGATTGTGTTCAAGATATAACTGTGAGGTGGTTGTAGTTCTCTCCAAATATATTTAGGCACAGGAGAAAATTACAGGCCTTCCCAAAGTTGTGTATATTTTAGCAAGACACGCTACGCAGTGGAGAGACTTCGTAGAGTCTCTGCGTAGAAAAGCAGATGCTGCTGAGAATCCAGGAGACACACTGTGGGCGTTACAGTTTTTTTCCTTTAAACTAGCTCTAGACTGATCCCATGGACCGAACCCTCAGTCATGGCTGAAGCAAGTAGAGTGAGATTACAAAGTGCATCCTTCAGTTTAGCTTGATCTGAAAGTAACCCATTTGTTCACTCTGAGACTTCTTTGTGATGCAGACCAAAGGATAGTGAGTAAGAACAACAAAAATTTAATTCAAATCCACATTGTTGGTCTGAATGGAAAACCTAGTGCAGAGGAAAACTGTAAAATATATTCTAAGTCACTCATAGCCTGGATAGCGGTTTGGATTATCTCATCTTTCAGCTGTCTTGTTTCAAGTCAGAACCACAGCCTGGCTTCTATGTATTGATGACCGGTAACCCATGACACAGGTCTGGAATTCCTTCCAAAATACTCTCATTACCTTCCCTCCTCCTCACCCTCACTTTTTTTTTAATGATGTCCAGATATCCCTCCCCTTAGAGAAGGAAAGCTGCATTGAATTGAGGGTTTTTCTTTTCTTTTAGACTGTAAAAAAAAAAATAAAAAAAAATATATATATAACCACAACACAATCTGGTGCAGTGAAGGAAAGAAAAGCTACAAGTTTTCCAAAGACATAGTAACACCTTAGTGGATAAGGTACTAAATTAGATAGAAGTGAAAGCAACAATTATTCAATTATTTATGGCTTCTTCAACTAAAGACTTTGCAGTACCAAGAAAACAATGGAGTATAGGATTTTCATAAATTTTTGTGATTACCTCTAAACTTCAGTAACTAAATAAATTTGTTGATAAGAAATATGAGTTTGTAAGAAAACGTAACCAGTCCTTGTCTTGTCTTTGAATGCCTTAATGTCTTAATGAACAAGTCTTCACACATCTCTTACAAATATTTTATCCTAATAGTTTCCAAACCTTTGAAAGGCTTTCCCTTTTGGCAGCCAATGAGCACATCAACAGAATATTGTCTCATCCTTTATTGAGCAAGTTATGAGTGCTTTGGGGAGTTTATGGGCACATATCTAATTGATGCAGTGAAGAGCAGAATTTTTAATACAAACAAATTATGTCCATTCTTTGACTCGGGGATTTTAAGTGATCAGCATCATAATATCTGAAAAAATTACATTGTCAGCTGTCACAGGTTTAGGATATTTTTTCAACTCTTTGAACAATTTTGGGGCAGTCTTGGCAGAAGAAAGTGAGCAAAGGCAGTTCTTCCTTAATAGCAAAGTTTCCATGCATACACTGAACAAAACCACTCAGCTGTATAGTAACAGTAGGATCACAACTCTCATGACTTACAAATGAAAATTATTTTTATGTGGTTGTTTAAAAAGCGGTTTGGGTTGACATGTCATTGGACACCTCCTCAAATCCTTTTCATCATTATATTATGTGAAAATACAGTCCTATCAATTGTTATCTGTTTTTTCTGGGTCATTGCTATGCACATCGGTGCTGGCTGATTCTTTCACTTCTTTAACGCTTCTTGTAAATTGGAATTAGGGATATTTCTTGTCATCATCATAGGTTGCATTTTATTTAATTATATATTATATGTAGGTACGATATGTCTTTTTGTGTATATATCCTATACAGCTACATCCGTATATATATGTGTGTGTAAAAGTACATAGGTATAGATATATATTTGTCTCTGTGTGTGTACATGTGTACAGAATGAATGAAGTTCAAATCATTGTTTTACTGGGTGGTTGTTGTTCTTTCTGGTATGAGAGATGATCACATAAACATTTGCCAAGATACTGTGGAATAATTTCTTTGTAGTTTCCATGAAATGCTGTCCTGTATTGAACTTCTGTGTGTGTGTAGTCTTACAAGCCGAAAAGGCTGAAAATCAGTCTGTAAATAAGACTTTATTTTCAGTTTGTAAATAAGACTTTTACTTTTCCACACTGTACTACTTTTCCTCCTTGCTATGCAATAATCTTTTTTTTCCTTTTTTGATGATGTTTTGGTCTTCCTGTTTATGATTACAATATACCTACCTATACCAAAATTTGAAGTAACTTTTGAAGTTATTTCATAAAATGAGGCAGGTGAGACACTGGCTGCATTCTCCAAGGACTTTTTGCCCTTTATCTTTTTTTTTTTTTTTTTTTTTTTCTGAAGCTTCATCAGTCAAAGATGAGGCAAACTTTCCATTGTGCAATGCCAGGCCTGCAGGCAGCTGTTAAGAATTTGTGCTGCTGTACCTACATACAGGACTTTTTTTTGCTGGTGTCTTCCTGACTAGAAATTGTTCATTTTGGTTATTTGCTACTTTGAATTTTGTTGCTTTACAAGTTTGCTTTCTGATGATGCCACACAGCTCTATAATTCTTCCTCTCTTTGAGATATGAGTTTTGTCAGATCAGAGAGCATATAGCATCCCTTGTGGCATGTGAGCCATAGAGTAGTCACTTCTGCTTTAAACTTAGAGAACTAAAATAAATTCTGTGGCTCTTTGTGCCTCCCTTCAGGTTCTTTGCAGAGAACCAGTATTTAGAAAAAATCTACAAACCATGACTGCAAATTACCATAAAACCTGTAATAAAACAAAATGAACTTAAATACTTTAAGTTTCCATATGACCAAGCCTAGGAGTCCTAGTCCATTATCTTTATAATTCTACCTGCTAATGAGTTCTGAGAGTTGCTTCTGGATCAAAATACAGTTTATCAATATTAGTGAACCTTTATTGCTCTCCCTTAAAAAGTTTATGTTCTGAGCCTTTGGGCTTGAGGAGTGTTGCCAAGAGAGATACTTTATAAAAGAGCTATTAGTCTTGTGTAGCCTAAGATTTGACAGCCTGCTACCTGGGAAGCTACTGAGACAGTTTGCCAGTGATTCCTTAGGCATCTCCTTCAGCAGCCAAGGAAAGATAAGATACCTAGGCTAGTTTTCTTAAAAACCTGTGAGACGTTATGGAAAAATATTTATTTTATTCCAGGTTGAAAGAAGATATTTTATCTACATGTTTCTTAAAAGTTATTTTTACAATATTATGTTTCAAAACTGGCAAATACGCCAGTATACAAACATGAACAGCAGTTGACATAAAAATATCTGTGTTTATTTTTCTTAGACAAGGGACTTAATCAGCTTAAGGAGTTATTTATTCAAACACTGATTCAGAAGCTGGAAAGGTTTTGAACTAGGAGATGTATTATTCTATGAACTGAATTTAAAACTGCAGTTGACTTCACAGTGAGGTATAGGTCCCTGGTTTAAAGAGTGTGAGGCAGACTATACTTTTTCCTGACACTTTTGATTAAATTAATGTTGGGTACAAATAAGACTATTCTGTATCTCTGAATACTGATTTTTTTAAAAGGACAAAAATGTATGCTGTTTAAATACTATCTATCCATGTCAAATGTTCCTTTTGTACATACATTCTCTCAGTATATTGGTATTACCTAGGTTTAACTTACCACATTTCTACTTGAAGAAGATAAAAATCATTATTTTCTGGATTAGTTTTTTGGACATTGATAGTTCTATCACATCATTCATTTCAACATCCTACTTCTCTTTGGGAAGTAATACTCTACTGGAAAGTAGCATTAAGGTTTCATGGCTATAGCACATTATCCAAGACAGTCGATTACAATTGTAATTTCTCACAGACGTTTTATCCCTGTGGGTTAAAATTGATATCCCAGTAAGTTTTAAGAGACTTCACAAAATGGATGTGTATCACCACTCTACATATGATTATCTTCCTGTCAGCACAACATATTATCTCTAAGGAAACACCATATGGCTTTAACTCAGAGGAGACAACACCACTGTGTAGTAGGTGAGTTTCTCTAAAACTGAACAGCAAAACTTTAATGCACCATGCTAAAATGCACATGTGATGGAACCAGGAGTGTTATAAACACAGCTGACAGCCTGGCAGGCTTTTCTAGAAGCATCACCTGTCCCATCAAGATGACGCATGATGAATAGATATTGGCTGTAAGTCTTCTTCTTCCTCACTTAATGCTTGGTGATGTTTATATTGCCTATACAGTTGGATTCTTTGGTACTATAATTAATAATGTTGTCATTTTTGACCTCTAAAGACCTATGCAGTATATTACATTCTCCAGTGCTTTATATTAGTCAGTTGAATCTAAATCCTTGGGAAATGCATGTATTATAGAGAAGGTTTTTTAAAAAATGCATTTCCCACTGGTCTGCCATAGCAGTTGACATATAGCCTCATGTTATGTGTAAAAGTTAACACTGTACAAAACTTCAAGAAACTCTCATGAAATATATTAAGAACCAGCTTAAATGAGATATCTCACAAAGAAATTGGAGTAGGGACATTTTTCCTGAGGTTATGGAGAGATTTGTTTTTTACCAGTGTTATTCAATTAGTTGCTTGTTCCTTGGCTTTTGCAAACTGATGCCTTGCCACTTTTCATAGTGTTTAATATTTTGCTGAAATATCTGTAATTTGTGGAAAATTTTGGTCAAAATGGGTTTTGTTGAAAAGCTTCCCCTAAGAAAATAAAGTTTAATAAAAAAAAAAAAAAAAGAAAATTGATTTCTTATTTGTCATAAGTTTACTTTTTAAAATGCAAATACCAAGGTCACCTGAAGTGAGTTTAGCACTGATTTCTTCTGAGCCTAGCTGGTGACAGTTTTTAAATGGGATGGGTGAGATATCCTTGGTTTTGTCAAAAACAAGATTGTCTCAAGATAATATCGAGAATAGCTATTTCTCTAACCCACCCTGGGTTTTGGTTGACTACTGATGCCTTTTCTACCCCCTCATTTTCCTATGTATACAGGAATTGCTGCTTTTTTTCTTTTTTTTTTTTTTTTAATGCCTGTCTCAATTGTGATTTTTCTATCACTAGGTCAACGTTTTCCAGTAGGTTGGTTTTAGAATTACAACTCCAGGTAAAAGCTGATCTAGGACCCACAGTTCCAGCTATGCAGTCCCACCACAATGCACTGTCAAACAACTCTAATTTATGCAACTACTGTAAGGTTTATTGGAAAACAGCATAGAATATTGCTCTGACACATCTGTTCCCATTGTTCTTCTTCATCGCTGGCAAAACATAGTGCAGAACTTCATTGCTTTTGCGCTCTGTACAGAACTACTAGAAATCCTCTTTGCAGGGCCAGCGGAGATGGAGAAAAAGCCTCAGAGTAGTGAGACTGTGTGCTTTCCTATTCCTTGCTGGAGTATTTTTTGAGAGAGTGGTGTAATTATCTAGCATCATGTGATTGTCAAGGCAAAAGTATAACTTGAAGACATCAAGAATAAGAAGACACTGAAAACTAGGAAACTGAAGACTTGACCTTGACAAGTGTGAAACGATTGAGGAAGAACTGCTACAGATCTTGCCAAGTTGCTCTGTTCTCTGCTGAACATCCTAATATCGTCAAGATATTTTTTTAAGCCTTTTTGTGTCCCTGTAACCACTGAAAAAAAAGACCTCAGTGCTGTTCTGAACAGCTCAATCAGTAACAAGACTTAGGGTGTATGGAAAGGAAAACAGAACTGCTAACACAGAAAAATGTATGTAAAGCTCTGAATAAATGCTGACTATTCATCTCAAACACTGGGTAGTTTTCATACTACATGTTACGAAATGAGTGGGTAAAAAGATCCAAAAAACAAATACAAACTTCATTGGGAATAAGCAAGTGTCACACACAGTAAAGAAGTATAAGACAACCTAAATTTATACCATTATTTGTTGTTTTTTTTTATCATAGTGCTAAACTGACCTTGGCTTTCATTGCCACAGGATGAATAAACAGAGAGATATTGATGTAGAAGCAAGTATAAAAATGAACAGGAAGTCTCAATTTAGATAGCATATTGTTGTTTTCTACTTACAGTAACATAAATATATATGAAGACTCTTTGCCTTCATGCTTCAGGAGAGTAAATATTTTTATGCCTGTATTCAAAATACTTGATATATAGAAAAGAAAACGAGAGAGATCGTTGATTTTGTCCATGGTATGATTATGGTGTATTTAGGCATTATTGTACTAATACTTCTAAAGCTTTTGAAATGCCTCATTCAGAGTAGATGGGTTTTGTTCTAATTGCACAGAAAAATCTTAATAAAGATGTCTTAATCTTCTTGTAATTTCAAAAATTAAGTAAAATAATAATGACTGCATGTACAGCAGTTCTGTGATCTTTAGGGTGTATATTCTCTTCTTCTCACTCAGTGGTAGTTGGAGGTCAAAGTTTAAACTGTCAATTTTCTTCCTCATATATTTGAAATTGTGTCCTCAGACCTGAAGAAATGTCATCTCTTTTCAGTGTTAATGGATTGATTGCCATAATAATTGAAAAAAAAAAAAAAACAAACCACAAAAAATACCCAAACACCAAGGATATCTATAAATTATCTAGTTCTTATAGAAGAAAGACAAGGAGATGTGGTCTTCATGGTATTCATTTCCTTTAGCCTTTAGACTTGTGAAGATGAGTATATTTCTTCACTGAGTTTCAAATGGCACTATCTTTCTGAGTTCTTGAGAATTAACAGCCTTAGCAAGTAACAGCAATCACAAAGAAGGAGTTCACCTGGACTTCACAGAATCATGGAATGACAGGGGTTGGAAGGGACCTCTGGAGATCTTCTAGTCCAACCCCCCAAACCAACCTTCCACTTTGGCAAAGTTTTCTGCCTGACATTTGGTTATCCATTTATGGTGGGTGAGTGCAATATCTTTTAAATTATACAATTTTCTTAAGTAGTAAAGGTCTTAGATACATTTGCAACCACTGTCTCTGGTAGATTTATAACAAACTTTGTAATGAGCCAAATTACGCCAAATGTTTCCTAGATAAACTGGTGAATTTGCAATTGTCACTGTGAACATAGTGGAATCATTTAAAGCGAACTGAAAAAATAAACCTTTTACCACAATAAATTGCATGGATTTCTATAATCTCTTTTCCCTTTCTGTTGATGCTCTCCTTCCAGTTTATTGAGGTTCTTTCCATATCATTGCTGATGTTCTTTTTCCTTACATTTATTTGTCCCCTTCTCCATCACTCTCTCTTCTCCTTTGTGTCTCACAGCCTTCTTATGCTTAGCTTTTCCTCCTTTCAAGGAACACTCTCTCAACACATGCATTAGGAAACAGAAAATTGTAATTTACTCTCTTTATGTCTGCAAGCAGTATGAATTCTTTTTTCACCTTGTCATTTATTTAAAAAAAGAACAACCTCAGATTCTTCTCCATTCAGGTCTCTTCCTTTGAGAATCTTTGGTACAGCAGAAATATGTGATTATCAAGAAACTGCAATACAGGTTAAAAGTGGAGATGAATACAACAGATTTCTGTTGAGAGCCAAGAAAGTATGGAATAGAGGAATTCAAAGAAGGGAGTAAGGCTGAGGAAGAAAACACTAAGAATCAACTACATACCCTTAAATGGTCTATTTGAGAGCTCCCTGCATCATGCCTGTAGCTGCATTTCCAGGTAGTTCACTAACAAATCCATGATTCCCATCTGTTCTGGAAGCTTGTTCTCACCAGCATATTTAACCTTTTCTGCACCAGCCTGAGATGCATTTTGAGGGAGATACATTTTGTGCTCCCTCACCCATGCTGTAGTAAAAAGCAACTGATAAATTAAAATTTGTCAAATACTCCAAAAAAATTTTCAGTGGACCTTTTTCTCAAAGTGAAAAGTGTTAAATAATCTCATCTCTACACCCTTGCCCCAAACTACCATTCTCTGTATTCTTTCTTTATACATTCCTTCTTTGTATTCCTCTCCCTTATATAGGTTTCCAGTCTTCTTCAAGGTGGAAAACCCTCCTAACTGGGAAGCTGATGTGAACAGCCATATAGATGACATGATTATAAAGACAAAAAGAGTAAGTCACAGCAGGTAGGAGTAACATACTGTAATATCAACATGGTGAAACAATATTTTGTTCAGGATGCTCATAGTTTAAAGCATGGTGAAATTGGCTTAATATGACAGCTTCTTAGACAAATTGGTTATAACTACCATTATACTTTAGAGGGCATTTCAGTACTTTTGTTTGCTTTTGGTGGAGAAGGAGAGAACATGGGGGTTTGCAATCTTCTTCTGACTACAGAAATGGGTTTCTATTCTACTCTTGTTCACTACAGATATATATCACTATAGAGACCATTCAATGCTTGGTAAAACATTTCAGATCTGAACTCTATCATTCCATTGACTGAACTTTGAAATTTAAAACTAATGTGCTGCTCCACTGTCTAAAGACACTCCTGATGGGCAACTTTAACACTGTTTAGCTGCCATGTAATTTGTTACAACCTGAATTTCCTCTTCTACATAATGGCTGAAAGTTAAATGTTTGCCATCAAAAAACGGTGATCTGTTGAGCAGTGATCCATGTGAGAACAGTGAACCTATGTCTCTGCAAATTTGTTAGTCATCTATGAGGCAAAGCAAAGCTGACCTCGTAATGTCAAATTCGATTTAGAGCTGGTGAATAGGTTGGAAAGAAGGTACTTGATATCTTTTGAGCAGTGTTAAAAAATACATTGCTGTGGAGAAGGATGAAAGCCTCAGTAAATTAATGTGGAGATTCTGGCCTTTCCAAATAATTTATTGTTGAATTCTGTCTTTTAGGAAGGAAGGAATACAGTTAATAAAGGTTGTGACTTCAATAAACAGTTTCAGAGCAGAGATACTTCCATATAAGTGTTTGAAACTGTAGCTTTGCCCTTCTATGTGCACCATTTTCTTTGAATGGTCTTTCCTTAAACCTCATTAGTAGTTGCACTTTCTAACTTCATTCAAAAGCAGTCACTCACATCACTTTGCTAAAACTCAAGGTTGAAACTGAAATGTCATATACCCAACTGCATTTTAAGCTGGGGATGGTGCCCACAGTGACACAGCTCATGTTAACACTCATGACTAGTCTTTCCATTTCCCTGCCAAGTGACTATGTTGTACTCACTCAACCAATTCCCTCCCCTGAATGTCAGCTATGAAATTTTAAGGTTTGCATCTTTAAGATCTGCCTCACAAAGCTTGCAATTGGCTGCATAATTTACTGGACAGGTATCCACTTTATTTGGCTAAATTGGTGGCCATTGTTGCTGTTTCAACATTAGTTTTACAAATTGGTAATTAAAATTTAAGGATTTTTTTTTCAAACCTAAATAACCAATTGAACTGCAAATATTTAGGTAATCAAGATTTCACTTGTATGTCTTGCACAGGCTCTGAGCAAATGAAAGAGAAGATATCCACCCACTCTCCTGCCAGAGTGTCACTGTGTCTTTTTAGACACAAATCCACTGGCAGCACCCAAGGTAGGACTCAAAATCAAGATCAAAAAATATTTTAAAGGACAGCAACCATTGATCAGAATTGTCAGAGACCAGTGAAGAGGACCGTTGATGGGTATAAAAGTAGGATGTGACTGTGATGGTTGTGTTTGTTAATACATTTATGAATTTGGGCAGAAAGATGACCAGACACTTCATCTGTGCCTAATGCAATTTCATGCAGATTCTCACCAGTTGTGACCTCTTTGCGTTGCTCCAGAATATTATGCCTGAAATAGCTTGCCCTTTTTATCCCAGTATTTTTATTAGGCTTCTCCTGTTGCCAAAACCTACAAAATCTAACTATGCAGACTGTGATTTGCAATGTTTTCTGAGGAATGTAAGAGGAGCCAAAACCCAAGCTTCAATTAGACAGCTTGCTACATTCTCACCATGCAGAGGAGACAGCATGTAAACTATCCGTATGCATTAATTATAATTTCCTCCCCTACCTTCCATTTTTCAGCTTGCCAAGTTTCTCCCCTAACTGAATTGTCCTGCTTTTCCTGTGTGGAAAAGGAGCAGTCGTCTGGGACTTGTTTGTGGCTATGACTAGGGATCTATCCCTATGAAATTAAAAAGAGATGGGCAAAACCCAAAAAAAGCAAACCCATGATTTAATATCTCTATCAACGATCTGGACAAGGGGATAAAGTGCACCCTCAGTAAGTTTGCAGACAATACCAAGTCAGGTGGGAGTGCTGATCTGCCTGAGGGTAGGAAGGCTGTACAGAGGCATCTGGACAGGCTGGATCAGTAGGTGGAAGCCAATGGTAAGAGGTTCAACAATGCCAAGTTCCAGGTCCTGCATTTGGGTCACAAAAATCCCATGCAGTGCTACAGGCTTGAGGAAGAGTGGCTGGAGAGCTGCAGAAAATGGCAGAAAATGAGCTGGGGGTATTGGTCAATAGCTGGCTGAATATGAGCCAGCAGTGTACCCAATGGCCAAGAAGGTCAAGAGCATCCTAGCCTGTATCAGGAATAATGTGGCCAGTAGGACCAGGTAAGTGATCGTCCTCCTGTACTCGGCACTGGTGAGGCCAGACCTCTAATACTGTGTTCAGTTTGGGGCCCCTTACTACAGGAAAGCCATTGAGATTCTGGAGCGTGTCCAGAGAAGGGCAATGAAGCTGGTGAGGGATCTAGAGCACAAGTGTTATGAGGGGCAGCTGAGGGAACTGGGGTTGTTTAGCCTGGAGAAAAGGCAGCTGGTGGGAGATCTTAATCACTAAAATTACCTGAAAGGAGGTTGTAGCAGGTGGGAGTTAATATCTTTTTCCCAAATGACAAGTGATAGGAAAAAAGGAAATGGCCTCAGTTTGCACCAGGGAAGGTTCAGTTTGGGTATTAGGGAACATTTCTTCACAGAAAGTGTTTTCAAGCATTGGAACAGGTTACCCAGGGAAGTGGTTGAATTGCCATCGCTGGAGGTATTTAATAGATGGGTAGATGTGGTGCTTAGTGACATGGCTTAGTGGTGGACTTGGCAGTGCTAGATTAATGGTTGGAATTGATGACCTTAAAGGTTTTATTCAACCTAAATGAATATATGATTCTATGATTCTATGACCTCATCAATTTGGTGAATGGGGCTTTTTTGTTATTTTTTTTCTTTTTCACTCAGTCATTGGTGGTTAAGAATGAGAGAAGGGAGCAATTAATGTTTTCATAAAACTTAGACCTAGGGCTGAAGAGAGAACAGGAAGTAATTTATGTGTGGTGAGCAAGCCTCAAGAGCCATAATTTCTCTGTTTGTGTTTCAGTTCATAGGAGTGCCATCCTGTTGTTTGTTTAATAAACTGTTTATTAACAGAAATCCATTAAGAGTGTCTCCTGTGAGACCTTTTCTGCATTCAGCGCTCTGCACTGAAACTAGGAACCCATTTTTATGTTCCTTTTGTTCTTTCTTGCTTTCACACCCATTCAGAAACTTTAATCATTTTTTCTGAACTTCTATGCCATTCTGCACAGAGTCCTTAAAGGTGTTTAGATACAACCTCTTCCAGCCCCAGCATTGCCATACAGAAAAATAGTGAGGTGTAAAAGATGTGTATGTAAACCCCATAGTCTAAAATTGTATCAGCTCAATTTCCTTGCTAGGAAGTGGGAAAATTAGCTGTGCTATGTCATGTGGTGGATCGGGGTGGGAGGTAGCACATGTGGTCATAATAACTGTAAAGGGTTTGTTATATAAGGCTTTGCTCATTTTTAATAAAAATGCCCTTGAAACCCAGAAATTATTGGAAGCTCGCAATGATTTTTTTTTTTACAAAGCATTCTGAATTTTCACATGGTGAAAATCACTTATCAGTGCATCTAAACTGAGTTTTATTTTAAAATACAGTTTTTAATTAAAGTTCGCAATTCTGAGCCTGCTGCTAGTGCCTGATATCTTGCTAAAAGGTCACAGCACTGGTAGCATTAATGGTATGAGAACACAATATAGGAGATTATGAATGTTTGAATTGTGTTTCAGAGTTGGTTTATCATTAGGAGGGACTGCAGCTGTTCCTGACTAAAGGCAGACCTAGTGATGAAAGTGAAGGGTTTGTTCCTTGGCTTAGTTGTAGTCACAGGCAAACCAGGCAGCTTCCTATGGTGGGGTGTGCTGGGAAGGGGCAATACAATACAGGCTGGGGGAGGATATTATAGAGAGCACTCTTGCGGACCTTATAGCAACCTTCCAGTACCTAAAGGGGTCTACAGGAGAAATGGGGAGGGACTCTTTTATCTGGGAGTGGAACAATAGAACAAGGGGGAATGGTTTTAAACTAGAGAAGGGTAGGTTTATAGGTAGGCATTAGGAAAAAGTTCTTTACAATGAGGGTGTGTAAACTCTGGAACAGATTTCCCAGAGAGGTGGTGTAGGCCCCGTCAATGGAGACATTCAAGGTCAGGTTCAATGAGGCTCTGAGCAATCTGATCTAGTTAAAGACGTCCCTGCCTACTGCAGGGGGGTGGGACTAGGTGACCTTTAAAGGTCCCTTCCAATTCAACGCATTCTATGATTCTAAATGGTTGTCTGTGGTCTCAGCTGCTTTCTTTGAGGATGATGGAGCTCCAGCAGCTCCCAGCATAGCTGCTGCAGTGCTGTGGTGGGCAAAGGGGAAATGGTGATGGGGGGGCAGGCACAGTCTCATCTCTGGAGATGATAAGGACAAAAACTCCACCTCACTGTCCAAGCCCCATGCCTTTTTCTGAGTTGTCTTTACCAAGAACAGGAACTGCTTGATATGGTTAGTGCCCTTTATTCTTCATGTGACAAAAGTGACTTTGTCTGTACTGCTGGAAAGCCTTGAACTGACTTGATTTCAGTTATATCTTGAAATGTACATCAGAAGATCTTATATCTGCCTTACTGCAGCTGGCTGATACAGGGGAACAGTGGAGCAGTGGACATTTGCCAGAGGAGAGATGAGCCGCAGCAGTTCTCAGAGTGGCATTGCAAACAGATGAAGAGGAACAAATTTAGTTTGAAGCTTTAAAAGGACCTCACAAGATAGAGGTAAAAATAGCTGTTGTATTATGTGGGGCTGGCATTATTCTCTTCTGAGCTCCTGAAGCAGACTAGTGTCACACCCGCTGGCTCTGGAGGATACCTGAAGTAAAACTGAATGATAAATTTTGCACAGCAGCTTGTGTAAATGTGGTGTTGCCTGAGCCATCAACCTAGAGTTGCTCCTGTGCAGGGGCAGGCAAAGGACAGGGATTGAAAATTCTCCAGGATGGAATGGAGGAAGATGTTAAGAAGGCCTCAGAGCTGAGGTTCTACAGCAGTAAGCACAAGACTAAGCTGTGTGCTAACAACCCCCAGGATAGATTGGGTACAGCCATATTACCACTCTGGTCATAACTCTAAATTACTATTACTTTAAAAATATATTGGGCTAGTGAAGGCTGAAAGTAAGTGGAACATATTGCCATTGCCCAGAGGCCTCTGGCATACAACCACCACCGAAAGCAGAAATGCTCATTTGCAAACAGAACAGAAACCAGAGCTCTGATAGTCAGTGCTATCAGAGCTATGCTCTTCAGAACATCTGCCAGATGAGCTGCGGCATAAACTCCAGTGTTAGATTATACATGTTGGGCTGTTGGGTTTTGTTGTAATTTTCTTTTAAAATTGCTGTTTGGTCTTGGGTAGAATTATTCCTCTACCAAAGCTTCCGCTGAGGGTAAGACTCCAAAGAAAGCAATTAGGACTGGCACGGGGTATCTGAGAGAGCATATTTCTAAACATGTTATGAAAGTATGAAAGTGAGTTGTCAATAGCAGATAAGTGTTTCTTAAATATACTGAGGTGTTCAGAATGCTTCAGAAAATAAACAAATAAATGAGTACGTTTAAAGGTTTTACATTTAGAAGTAGAAAATCTAACCCATATCCTCAGTCATACTGGGAAAACCGTTATGCCAATAACACTACCTACGACAGCTAAAATAGTATATAAAGTGAGATAAGAAAATAGGCATTTTCTGTTTACTTTTCTGATATAGAAAAGAAACTATGCTTGTTCTAAACTACTATAGTTGTTTATCTGAAGTATCCTTTCTGTAAAAAGCAAACCAAACTTTATTTTTCAGAGCCTTGGGAACTGCGACACTTTCAAGAGACTAAGTCTATGGAAATCAGTGGTGAGAAACAGAGGTTGCAGGTCATGGTGTTATCAAAAAGGACTTTTGTCACTGCAGAAAAATACATGCTCTAGCAGAAGAGGTTACAGTACTGCCAAACTGGAAGGGAAGCAAAGGTCTTTCTGCCCAAAACAGCTTTAGAGGGGCAATAACCGCCCCTGGATGAGCTGGCTGGACCTGGGGACATGATTCATCTGGTACTAATGAGCTTTTTGCTGCCTCAGAAGAGGTGAGACAACACAAGGTGTCTCAGAGATTAGCTTACTACAGTAGGTAAGTTGCTTTTATGTGTTGAAGATTTTTTATTATGCTGACTCCTATGAGGGTTATGTTTGGCTGAGGAAGGAGGAGGAAGTGGAAAACTGTTATTCTAAGATCTTTGTGCAGAGGTTTGTGTTAGAGGTTCAAGGCCAAGCAATATATTTTAGAAACTGAATGAGTTTCTCAACACAGCTTTTGTGTTGTTCAGCACCCAGAAAACTGACCTGAAAATAATGACTTTTGAGAAAGGTAAAGACTAAACATCTTTCAGTTTCCTCATTAAAATCTCCTCATTATTAAAAAAGATGTTCACTTAAGACAGCAACTTGCTGTTTTGTATTTCATCTGTCCACTGAGCCTGGGGCCTCTGAAAAGTTTATACTGTCAAGCAGACAGAAAAAGCAAAAAACTGTAGGACCTGATTTCCCAAAGAAAGAAAGCAAATCCAGGATTTAAATCCAGGCTGCCTCATTCTCTCACCCTACATATAGCCTGAGAGTGCTGTTTTGGCCAGTAGCAGGCTACGCTGTACTAGCTAGTGTCACATAGACTAAGACATAGTGTTATGATGTTCCTATGATTATGAAAAAAAAAATAATAATCCCTGATAAGAGTCTCCATATGCCTTGTCCTTTTAAAAACAAAGTTAACCACTGGAAGAGGCTTTGCATGTAGATGAGGTTCTTTTCAGGTTTGAAATCTAATCAAAATGGATGCAACTTTCTTCTAGAGAATATGCAAACTACTTGGTCAAACATCCTTCAGCCTCTAAGTTTATCACCAGCCTGACGTCAGTCTGGAAATCCCAACTTTCTTAAGAGATGATAAATGTTATCTGCCAATCTCTTCCGCTGAATAAACTCTGTTTGATCTGCATTAATCACACTTGGCAGAAGCTGTTCAAGACTGCTAGCAGCAATCCTGGTGAACAGCTTGGCATCATCACTTAATAATGAATTAGAACAGTATGAAAAACAACATGAAGGAGTCTTCTTTTCATTCCTACCCCAAAGTTAATGAAACACACATTAAAGTGAATGGTCTAAAATATTCAATAGATCTGAAGCTGTCTTATTATAATCATATTATTACTCTTAAGGGGAAAATATATCCCTGCTTTTTTTTTCACTTTTCTGCTATAATACTATTTACCAGAAGTGCACAGAACTGAGAAATACCAAATACTTCTATAATTTTCTGTACTTTTCATAATTTTAATAAATAAGTATTCAGTTTTCTGGATCAGTCTTCACAAATTTTTCCCAAGAATGTTTGAGTCATTATCACTTTTGCTTCCACATGGTTGAACATAGTTCATAGCTCAGCTCTGTCTGTCATTTTTCTCAGTCAAGAGAGAGGGTCAGAGACAAGTCTGTGCACCACTTCAGTTCAACAACCCCTGTTGTGAGGGGCTTTCCTGCTATTTAAGCAGTGAGTGAAATACATGCTGAGTATTTCTACAAAAATGCTAGATCTGGTTGGAGTTTCACGTCCACAAAATGCTTCAAAGTACTTTTCAGTAACTTGAATGTGTAGATACACTAAACTCAGTGGGACTGTTGACGCAGGAAATGTTCAGGACAGAAATAAAGCATTGGAAGAAATAGCTATTAGAGTACTCAAGGAGGGTAAGAAATGTACTCCTGTGGGGTTGCATAGCACCTGCCTTGATTTTTGTATAAATGGGAAGAAAGAGCAGCAAAGAAAGGAAGCAGGGAGGGAAGTGCAGAAAAAGGAACCGTACCACTGAAAAACGAGGTGGAAGAACAAAAAAGAAAAGAATGGAGGAAACAAGAAAAGCCCAGAGTGAGAATACCTAGTTTAGTTGTGATCAGATGGAAAAAATAGTATTTTGAAAAAAGGAAAGATCTTCCTCAAAAAATTCTGTGATGTCCCATACAATTTCTAAGAATTCCTGGTACACAGGACCTGTTCAACAATTACTTGCAATGTTTTGCTGAGCATTGGTAAAAACAACACTATTGACAATGGAAAACCCACCAATGAATTTTTTCCACTAAAATGGATGTTAGACTTGTCTAAAGACATTTAAAAATATTTCCATGTTAACAGAGAATAAAGATGTAAAGATGCCACAGCTTAAGTCTCAGCCTTGTGAGACTAAAAGACAACTTATATAGAGGTTTTTGGAAGCACCATCATTTTGCATTACTCATGTCCCCTCTGATCCTTTTCATAAACTTTCATTTCTGGAGAGATGAAGTTCCTTTAAATAAACCACTTTAATTAGTAAAAAAAACCCATATTTCTTCCTAGGACTCCAACAGATTCAGTGAATGTATTCTGTTTAGGTATAAATGTCCTCCTCTAGCCTGTAATATAAACTATTATTGTGGGGTTTCTAAATAAAAATTATGTAATCTTAATTCGGAGGGACATGTCCTATGAAATCATTGCAGTTAAAGTAACAATTAACCTTCCCATCTTCCTCAGGAATTTATTGCATTGCACAAAATTTTATTACAGATGGGAAATGTTTAGAAGGAAGGAAGGAAGGAGGGAAGGAACCAAGGAATAGAGGAAGAAAGGGAAAGAAAGAAAGGGAAAGAAAGAAAGGGAAAGAAAGAAAGAAAGAAAGAAAGAAAGAAAGAAAGAAAGAAAGAAAGAAAGAAAGAAAGAAAGAAAGAAAGA
>JAOTQQ010000001.1:97686631-97704693 GCA_026546715.1 Gallinago undulata | reverse complement strand
AGAAAGAAAGAAAGAAAGAAAGAAAGAAAGAAAGAAAGAAAGAAAGAAAGAAAGAAAGAAAGAAAGAAAGAAACAAACACATATCAAGACATTAACATAATATATTACATTGTTTCTGAAGTTTGTGGATTTGGACAAGGGAATCAGGAAGAAATAAATTAAATTATAATGTTTCAGAACATGTGTCCAAACACCTCAGTTATGTGATGGCTGCAGATGCTGTTTTGGTTCTTAAAGAAAAAATAGAAAGAAAAATAAAAAATAGTTTTAACATAACTCTTCAGACAAAGTATTAAGTCCTTCTCTTCTGTGCTTATTCTGGTTTTGGTGCTATACCAGACATTCATGACTAGTTTGAATTGTGTAAAATAGAAACAGCTACCATTTCACTAGTCAGAAGCAAGAAATTAAATCATTGCAGTTCTGAGCTTTTTAGAACATATGCTTTTGTTGTCATCATGAAGATATATAGTTCTTCAGTCCACCTTGTTATCAGTCATTCAGTCTTTACTACAGTTAATCAATGGAATTTCAAAAAGAATCTATACATTAGTGACTTGGAAGTCTATGAAAATATTTTATTAATTGCTAGAATACCAAAAGATTTCCTATTACTGGCAACATGTGTTTTCTTCCTTGCACACACCTACACACAGTGTCTCATTAATTTAAAGGGATTTGATGCGTGGTGATTTCTCTTGAAATTCACTTTTGGCTGTACCCACAAATAACCTATATGCAAAAACAACCTATGCTTTTACTTTTGCTTCATTAGGAAATACAGTAACCAAGTGGCAATATATATATAAAGTATAATATATTAATTCAAATTGCTCTCTCTTGTCTAAGAAGCTGTCAATTTAATGAGACATCACAAATAATGTGCTATCTCAAAAAAAAAATCTCTCAACTATAATTGCTCAAAGCACATATTCTATCTCTAAGCTACATTTTCACTGCATGCGTAACATTTTTAAAATTATGTTAACTGTAATGCCTCTTACTCTGAAAATTCTTCACTTACTGGCTTGAAATTTCTTCTTGATATAAAGGGGAAAAGTATAAATTGCTTCTAGACATCTAGGGAAACCACTAGAATACAGATTAAATTCTTTACAAGTTTTTTATACGTCAGGAGTCTACTCTCTAAGAAGCAGTTAAGCTAGTCAATAATGAGGCAATGTTAATTAGTCTATGTGCTTGTACTGGAGCATCATCTTACATACACATAAGAACTAGCAAGGGCCCATTCTTTTTCTCTAGTATTCAAAGGAGCTCCTCTACTGAAAACCAAATATAACATCACGAAACAGGAAGAATATAAAAAAGGAAAGAATATAAATGAAGAAAAAGAAATATATGAAAGAAGAATCTAAGAAAAAGGTATGGACATAAAGTATGGAAACAAAAAAGTATGGATAAAATTTTCAACAGCATCTTATTCCCAGAGTGAGAAACATCAAATTATACTGATTTGAAATTTACACCCATGTCCTGGAATATCTGCTCTCAGGCACTTTTTAAACCAAGGATTTTAAAAGCAGTTGATGCTCAAGGGCTTTTTGTTAGGAACTTTTGTGTTTAAATGTAGATGTTCAGACAGACAGTCATTTATAATGGGATGATATATACATAATGGTAACCATAGGGTCTCAATTTTATTTTCATTTTTGATGTTTTGTGGGTTTTCTGTAAATTGCAAGGTTCCTGTAATCTCAGTTCTCTCAACACAGATGTTTTGGTGGAAAAGGATAATTTATGAGCAGTGATACCATTTTGGAAATATGCAGCTTTTAGTATCAATCTGAATTTTTCAGATAAAGCATAAGAGTAGAAATTGTCTTGACTAAAATAGGACGTAGAAGAACTTTAAAAAGGTTAACAGAAATAGCAGGCAACCATTTAGATTAATTTTTTGTTATTGTTTATGAAGATTAAAGGACTTATTACTCTTCTGAAGTGAAACTTCAGTGCCCTGGAGAAAAAACGAGTCCGCTTAGAAATTCAGGTAATGTTTACAGATACACACTATATAGGGTGAAATATCTGAGAAAACTTTTACATAACACACTTGAAAACTAGGAATATTATTAGCAAGGCTGAAATCTTTCCTTGCTTCAAAACGATATATGTTTTAATAGTCATGTATTTATACCATAGAGAAAAGGTTCATTATTTATCATTGAATTCACTTAGCAAATCAAAATGAAATTACTAAGTACTCTGCTGTCTTTCTTTCAAAATACTGTCATTGCAGAATAGTCAGGATTGTGAACTACCAGGAAATTAAAAGGTGATCTCGGGGTAATGAACAATGAATCTACCTACATGCTGAATAAATGAATTTGATCGAGATGCTAACACTACTGTTATAGAGATATAAAAATGATGGAAGCATATTTCCTCAGATGGCTCATGAGGATTTCTGATGAGCACCTTTTTGGATTTCTTTTTCCTGCTGTAAACTTCATGTCCTAAGCTTTAACTTCCCAACTACAGGCAGTTGGAATCTTGAAGTAAGTGTATTTATGTTTTCAGGGGAAGAAACCAGTCATTCTCATGGAGACCTCAAGGGCTTTTAGGCCAAATTTTCTTCCTATATGGATTTGATTCTCTGGGTAAACTGCCAAGTCTCTTCTCAACTCTTTTTTTTATTTTTATTTTTTTCTTTTTTTTTTTCCCCTCAAGCTATGGCCATCTTTGCTGGTGGTGTTCACTAATGCTAGCTGTGTACATCAACAGTGTTTCATTTACAGTGACCATGGTGGTGTATTTACTGTCAATTTATCTAGAACTACAGACAGAATTTTTAAGTGCAAATAAATAAACAGGTCTAGTGAGAGTTATGGCAGATTTGTACTTGTCTTCCAGGTAGCTGACAATGACTTAATCCTTTCCAAGTAAATGCTATCTTTCTTTGAGGGAAATGTCCATTAATGTATCTGAAATGACATGTGAACTTTTAAAATAATAAGATGCAACACAATAAAACATACAGTAATTTTTTCACTTAAAAACAAAAATCCAGATTTAAAACTGAAATAAAGACAAAGACATAGTATACTTGAAGTCATTTTTTCATATCAGATCACACAAGAAGCAGATAAAACTAACTATTACCTGACTTGAGGAATAGAAAAAAACTGCTTGAACATAAAGGAATGAATGTGACAGGCTTATTTTTGGACTGTTATAGAACCAGAAATGCAGACAATTGACTACAACAGATGTATTCAGAAGCAGTGGTTACCAACATTAATCTTGATAATTAGAAACAACTGCAATTTTTTTTCAATACTGAGGTACAGTGAGAAGCACCCAGGAGTAATATTTCCTTTTCTTTGACATAGGGGAAATTCTGAACTTTTATTTAAACAGTGGAAGTTATACTATTGAATCTAGAATTTGGGAGAATGTGGGTTTGAACATGCGTACTCATTCAGTTTTAATATTTCTTTTAATCATGTGGTCAAGTTTCATTTATCTCTTGGTTTAACCTTAGTGTATTGTGATGGGTCTTCCATGGAAGTATTTTGTATCTTAATTACTTTAAAAAAAATCGTGTCAGCGTTCTAATGGTGAACATTGGTAGTGTTATAATCTTTGTAAAACTGCATGTCCAGAAGATGCGATAGTATCTCCAGGTCCCATATCTCAGTCAACACAGATTTACTTTATGGACCTTGGTTACTATTTCTTCAAATGTTTTATTTGATTGTTTATAGCTCTAGGAGCTCTCACAAAAGATGTTCCTCTGTTTCTAGTCATGTGTTTTTCAAACACTCCAGAGGTTTCTGGAGATAAACTAGACAGATATACGTAGGTTAATTTGATTGCTTACTATGACATAGACTTGGAGATCTGGCTCTGTCATCATTTATCTTGCCAGGTGATGCTTTTTTCTAGAACTTTTAAAAATAGGACCAGTCTAGAGAACAAAAACCTTTTCCAGTTTGACGGTTAACTCTACTTTTGAAAGGCTGCAGGGTTTCTTCCAAGGCATCTCACTTAGGCATATAACCACCAGCAATCACCTTTATCCCTGTGGACTTCATCCCTTGCTGTGAAGATGGGTTTATGGATTAAGCCTCTTGCCATAATCAGTTTAACAACTCTGACTTTATCTTACTATTTGCAGTTGCTGACTGCTGTTGTCTCTCAGGGCACTGACAGAGTTAATGGCAGCCTTCATAAAGCACAGCATTGTTTTCCCTGTAGAAAAAATAACTGCAAGGAAAAAAGTGAAGCTATGAATTAAATGTTTAAACAAACATCTTTAAACAAGACATGTTACATACTAGGTAATAGTTGTGCGAGAATTGAGATCTTGTTTGATAAAAACACATTCCTACTTTGTCTGCAGATATTTGTCCCACCCTGAGCTCACAGCTAATTGTTTAAAACCTTTTCCTGTAGCCTCTTCCTCAATAATAATAAAAAAAAAGAAAAAAAAAAGTGGTTTTTTTGCAGTTTTACTAAGGAAGGAGAAGAGAAAAAGCAAGCACAGGGGTAAAGTTTGAAATTCTTAGGGCTGCTTTAATTTCAAAAAAGTTGCAACAATTACTTTTGGTTCTCTATAAAACATATAAATTATGGACTGTATTAGGGTAACTGGCATTTTTTTTTTGATCCTTCAATGTTCATGACCTCACATTACAAATAAAGACTACTGTTTCACACTGATACCAGCAGTCAAGTCTGAACAGGTGACAGGCTGAGACATCCCTTGTAGCATTAATGTCCTTGTCCTAGTAGCAACAGATGCAGAGAAATTTAATCTTTAACTGAATATGTGAAAAAGAGAACAAAATTTTCTCTAATGTAATTGCACCTGATCTTAGGCAAGAAAAGGAGTATACATTTGTTATTGATTGAGGAAGGAAAGCTAAATGCTCTGCCATCTGGGGATTTTAAAGAGCAGTAGTTTGAAATATTCTCAAAATGAAAGCAAGCAGACTGATCCCTGTGTTGGCGAAGGAGAGAATGATTTGAATTAAATTTGCTACTATTGGTTCTAAGAGAGTATTGGTCATCATAACCCTGGAGGTAAGAAAAGTGTAATTGCCTTCCTGCAATGACAGGTAGAGTTCATGTAGGAATGCTTCCTAAAAAGACAAGGGAAGTATCCGCCAACAGCCTAGTAATGCAAGCTAAATTATCTGCTCATAGAAATAGATAAGACCCCATTGACATTGGAGGAGTTTTATCCTTTATAATAGCAGGGATCTGCCTTCTTACCGAGGTTTATTGTTGTACACATTCTGCCCTGGTGTCATTCTGTAATTACTATAGAAAATAGTGTATTCACTTGATAACTTCTTCTAGCAGAAAAGCAATTAGCCTGCCAAGTGACTTGATGTTCCTAAGAAGGTACTGAAGTTTGGAGGTTGGAAGTTTTAATAGAAAGAAATAGAAGTGAAAGAGGGAAAGTGTCTGCATGGTAAACAGTGTACAAGGGAGAGTTCTGGGTAGGGAGATAGAAATGGCCATTCTACAAAGTACGATTCACAATGAAAAACTCAAGCTTTAATGTGATACCAAAACCAGAAGAATATTTTACTAACCCGCCAACTCCTTTCAGCATTGACTCTTTGCAATACTGAGAAATACACACGGACTTTCTACCTGAACAAATCACTTAGGCTATTCATGGGTAGGTGAGCAGTAGCCACGTTATACAAGATCAACTTGTCACATCTCTCTGATCTAAAATGTTATTGATGCAAGAAGGAAAGAGGTTCTTCTACACAGAAGAGTTATTAGCATATGAATAACATTCTTAATGTGTAAAATACTGTTTGACCAGTGCTTCAGCCCTACTTCTCTGGATTAGGATGGCACTCATGAAATCTCAGTTTACTGGGCACGAAGGCAAAGATGGAAACGCCGGTGAATATCTCAGATTGTTGCAGTATTGTTATCACAATAGCATGAAGTGTTATTATTTTGCTATGGAAATCATGATGGTTTCTATCATACAGAAAATAGATGCAACATATGATGGACTGTGCAATGTTTGAAAAAACTGCTTAGGCAGTTAGGGAATGGAAGAATAAATTAGATAAAGCGCAGCAACCTTAAAGCATAATAACCATTTTTGAATCTATTAGAGAGGAAAATGATTTTGCAAACTGTGATTTACCTGGCTCTGTAGAGCTGTATTGCATGCCTGTGTTGCATTTTCTTTTCTCTTTACAACTGGTCAAACAACAATTTAGAATCAATAGGTTGTGGAATATTAGAATGTCAGTATCTATTGAAAATTAACTGGTTTATGGTGATCTGATATAATTCAAATCAATGCAGATATTTTTAAAAATACATTCTGTGTTGTTGGCAGAGTCATATAGGGATGTTAGATAAATAAAATGCTACCAATTTTCTGCTTTTTTATAAGAAGTCTTCATGTTAATTGAATCTCTATTTATTGTTAACTTATGTTCTTTTATATTTCATGCAAACTAGATTAAAAAAAAAAGACATCATTCACACAAAAATGTATTCTAAGAGATAGAGCCACATGTGTGTAAAGAAACGTTATTCCCAGATGGTACTTTACTAACATGTAGTTGGGACAAGCAGAATGTCAGGTCCATATATACCTAGAGGCTTCATGTTTTCAGATGCAGAAGAAATCCTTAGATTGTATTTCATCATCTACTTTTAAAAAATGTAAATAAACCATCCTTAAAAAACCCTCCTTTGAAAAACCCAATCAAGTTCCTAAAAGCCCCCTAGCAGCCTTATTTCAGCTTGGTAAATTATTATAAATACAGCAGGAAGTAGACCCATGCCTTTGCTACACAATGCTTCTGAGGAGACAAGAAACACAGACTAGAGCTCAGATAATGGGTTTTTGTAGTGCACATTCATCAAAGTTCATCAATTCTTCTTGAATTCTTAATTTTTTAAAGGGAAAAAAATAGGTGGGTGGGAAAGTCTTGCAAGTTGATATTTATTATGGGAAACATTTAAAATTTTGCTTCACTTTAAGTTTAAAAGGAGAAATGAACTTTCTGTGTCCAAGAAAACAAAGTTTGGTCAAATATAAATAGGCATGCAGCTCTGAGGTGACAACAACATCAGTAAGAACAATTGCAAGCGAATTCACCTCATGCATCTTTCAGAGGATGTACAAGAGTAGGAGTTCCAACTACTGGTCAGAGACTACAGCTGGTGGGAAACATCCTGAGGGAGCAAGAGGAGTAAGGTGGGAGATATGCAGAAGGTCTCATAAATACTGGTGGGCTTGTCCTTCTCTACTTTCAAGGTTATGCAGGGACAGAATCCTGCAGAGTCATGTACAGGCATCCTACAGATCCCTTGTCTCACCTAAAGGCATGAAATCCCCAGGTTAAGGAAAACACTTAAAGGTAAAATTTTATATGCAAACACATTGCATTGAGTGCATATTATTTTTTGGGAATATTAGATGTAATGAACAAATCCTGAAAGTGCAACAGGCCACACTAGTGCAATCAGTTTTAATCTTGCTTCAGTCAAGAGAGCTGAATCCAATACTCGTTTGGTTCATAAGTTTCAAAAGAGGCAATTATTGCATTTAGCAGTTACCAGAAACTGTTGTACTAAATATAAATCTGGGATCTTGTTAGACCAGCTGTAATAATCTTGCTTAAAAATGCACATAGCTTCCTTTCTTCCACAAATACACAAAATACTAGCATTTTATGTATTCCTTCACTGGACACATAGAGAACACCACTTTCAATTTCAAAGCATGTGTTCAGATTTTGAGAAGATACATGTTCAAATCCAGAAAAAAAAATGCTCTTAATTAAAATTTACATGCACTTTCATAAAGATGTCATAGTGTTATTTCTGCATGCAGAGTCTCCACACATAAAGGTATGGCTAAGCCATATGTATAGTTAGGAAAGTATTCAAGTGTAAGTCCACCAACATAGTGGTAGTTACATGCAATAGAGTTCAGTCTGCAAGTATTTGACATCAATATGCAATGTCAAATAATTTTCTAAGGCCAGATAGTTATGAATAAAAGTTCATAGATTAATTCAACACTTTTCACTGCTATGCTTTTAAATGAATTCTCTCACTTAAATACAGAATTCTGTAAGGCAACCTGTTAAAAATGAAATTGAGATGCTTCCACCATCAATCTTAGCATGCTATAATGTCACAACTCTACTAAGGCAAAGTAAAGTTTGAGATATCTTCTTTTAGCATCGCTTTTAGTTTTTAATTGGTTTTGGAGTGAAATTTAATAACATTTTTTTAATCTTGTAAAGGTTATTAGAAGAAAACATTGCTTTTTGTCTACACTGTTGCAATGACTTTTACGTCTGTCTCTCCTACATATTGCCCTCAGCTGCTTCACACCAGCATAAAATATTTTGTGGTGAAGGTTGTACAAGTTATGCTGGGTACAGCCAGGTGTAAAAACAGTTTTATGAAATTGTCAGCTAATTCCAAGAGCACAACTTAAAGTAATGCTTGTCTTTTCATAATAGAAAACTTTACAGAAGGGGAAAATGTTGTATAATTATCAGAAGTGACTCATGAAGCAAGATGTCTTACCTACTTTTCTTATTTCCAGTTATGCAACTTTCATGAACTCTGCCATAAACTCATCCTCTCGTAAATCAATGTGCTTGCTTTGATGCATCCCCTTCTTCCGTCCATATAAACAGCAGCTTTGCCCCTCTCACACACACTCCCAAATTGTCCATGCTGGCAGGTCTTTGCAGTGAGCTAGCGTCACAGTTTTAATAAGCTGGTTTGTGGAAAAAAAAATTCTCTGAAGGCATATCAAGCACTGCAGATCTCTAATGAGTCATAGTTGTAGTCAAAGTTCAATATTCAGGTCTTTTGAGGTATTGAGGGGTTATATCCTTTAATAGCTCTGAAATGAATAGAAAACATCCTTATTTGATTCTCATTTCTCATCCTTACCAATTTCAGGACATGTTCTGGTGTCATGGAATGTGCACATTACATGTGCATTGGCATATCACCAGAACAGGGAGAAGCTGTTGTCTATAAAAGACCAATAAAACCCCAGCAATTGGGTGAATCAAAATTACTGTGTGTTTGTTTGTTTCTGCCAGGGACTACTTCTGTTTCTTCATCCTTGGCTATGAGCTTCCAATAGATCAAGTTGCCCCTTCTTTTTCATTTGACTGACAACAGAGCCAACATTTGCTGAAACTTTTTTTAGTTCCTTGTGTTTCTCATCCCCTTTTTTTAAACTTCATTTTTCTCTTTTTCTCTCCAGAGATCCATCACAGCAACATGCAGCTCCCAAGTGCTATCTTTGATTTGTTTGGCAGTGTATGTCTAAATCAAAGAGAAGGGGCACAAAGTATCCTGACTGATGTGCAACCTTATAATGATTTTTTTCCATAATCCCTCACATAGTGCCATTCAAGGAAAAGCTAAATAATTACTTTTTAAAAGAAACTTCAGAGCCTCATGATCATGTTCTGCACATCAAAAGCCCATTCTGTATCTCAAGGGCATTAAACAGTCTATCTTGTCAATCAAGTCAATTAAAACAAAACAAAACAAAAAACAACAAACAAACCAAAAATCAAAAACAAAAAGGAGCCAAACTCTTGACATATACCCTAACAAATCAGTGATTCCAGCTATTTGGACTCATTATCAGGCTTGATCCCAGACACCCAAAATATTCCCTTCTATGACTAATGTGTTACAGCAAAAGTCAGTGAGGACTTCCTTGCATTTCTTTACCACCAAATTAACAGTATTGAATTGTCAATATGCTTCAGGTTTTCTAGCTCATATCAGATGCACCTGAAATCTGCAACTGCAATGTAAGAGCAATTCTTTTCTTTTCTACTGTGATGTTGAATTGAAGAGCAATTTCAATTGTTTGTTGTCAACATGAAAAGCATTCAACAAATTACACTCACATCTCATTTCAAAGTTAGCTTAGCAGGAATTAAGCCCTTTTTTATGGAGCTGTTTATATTTTGTAATTATGGAGGACATTTATTTATCTGTGGTCTGTATTTCTATTGCCAACACACCTGTTTATTAGATATACCAATTTGCTTGCCGTATTTCAGTTTTAACTGCGTCAGTACATATACACAACTACATATAAGTATAGTAAGGCACACACATGCGTATATATATAAAACAAATACTTATTAAAATATACCTTGGTTCATTGATGTGCATATTAACACATTTAAAGAAACCTTTCAGTTCTTGAGTGCAACTCTTTCACATTGAAGCCAGTGTAAAGGAAACATCCAAGTGCATTTGCCTGAGCTACACTCCTGTGATAAAGTTATGGCAGAAAAAAATGTGTCAACACTTGCATTTCTTCAAAGTTGAATTAATTTCATTTTTTTCTTCACCTTTTTTTTTTAAATACCCTTGGCTTTGTGACACGTACCCTTCTGGACACCCTCAAGTGCAATGTAAGAAGAACACTTGCAAGCTACAAGCTGAACCATAAATTCCCAAGTGTCTATTTCAGTCTGTGAGATCCCCCAGGCATCTAAACTTTTACATTCTAAACTGCTCAGGTTCTGTTAATGTATATACCCAGTAGCATAGCCATCATGCCTGAGCTAATGGGAACAATTTCATACCTTATGACCATTTTCTATGCTTTGAGAAGTCTTTTCTGCTGGGCAAATTCAGCGTCTTGCCTTTGCAATCACAGCAGTGATGAGCACTTCCATCAAAATTGCAACCAGAGGAGATTATGTCATTCTCTAATCTTTGGTCAAGTTAATAACAGGGACTGCTACCTGGGAAAGGGAAAACTTGCCTTCTTAAATATCAGAAAGTTCAAATTTATATTACTTTCTTACCACATAAGCATCCTCATTAATGATTAGAATCAGAATTTTCTTTCATTTCCATCTATTGTCCATTTGACCCTCTGAATCCTGGATTATTTTTTTTTTTTGGAAGTATGGTGGCAATGAAGAGTTTTTATTTCTTGGTCTGGTGGATTACCATGTGCTTAGGACATTACAGGAAGGTCAAATCTATGAACTTAAACTACTTCTGGCTAAGGAAGGTCAAGAACTGTATACTTCTAATCTCAGGTAAATTTATATTGGCATAACTGTAGGGTAGTGATGATATGCCTTCTTTTTGTCCCATTATCCTCAAAAACTCAATTTGAGCCTAAATGCAGGAATATATTTTTTTGGCTATATATCTGTTGTATAAGTGTAAGACCAACAAACTGTGTTCCAAAACTCAGTTTTATAGGTGTCAGGAAAAAGACAGAATAGTGAAACTGAACAGGGATCTTATATTACAAGTACGTCAGCAGACACAACTTATTTATGAGTTCAGGATATCAATTAGGAACAAATACTATACAGTGTGTAAGCAAATCCAAGCTGAGAATGATGATTCAAAATGCGAGAACCACTCACCTAAAAAGTGAGGACACTCAGTATCAGGAGTGTATCAATCCAAAGGGAGGGCTTCTCATGACAGACCTGCTGCTCCAAGGAGAACCACTCAAAAGGTGGTCTCTGGTGGGGGCCTCATTTTATAGGCTGGGCAGGATCTGAACTGTGGTCACCTACTTGTTATGGTCATACACAGCTCTAATTAGTTGTGGGATTTCTTCTGTAGGCTTATTGGCTGAGGTGGTCTCTGTTGGACTTGGGTATCTAGGGTATGTGACTGGGGGGCTCTCTGTGCACGTGATCTGCAGCTGAGCACCATGTCCCTGTACAGTACCACTAGACTCACAGGAGGGAGGAGATGGAAGGTGTTCCTGCCACAAGATCCCAGTCTTATATAGATTATAGACTCAAAAACAACATTTCAAATGTGCATTCCTTTTGGGAAAATTTGTGCTGTTTGGGTTGTTATGACTGTCACACTTAGTTGGAATTCTTGTTATATGTTTTCACTTAGGAGAGAATTTTAGACCATCTGGTTTTATGAATACAGAATCTCATGCTAAGTTGCTCTGGCCTATTATTTGTTCACTTTCACTGGAAATGCAATAAGAACTCCAGATTTCTGAACTATGGACAGGACCATCATTGCTACCTGACTTGCTTGTATTGTGTTAAGTGATGTTGCAAGCATGGAAAATTTGCTGTAGAGACAGTGGTGAAAGTATGGCACTTTGAAGTACCAAATGAGTGATAACTAATTTCAGTCTCTTTTCTATTAAAATATTCAGAAATATGTTATGAGTTGAAGTTCATAGTGTTGGAGTACTTTATAGTATCAGTAAAATACATTCTTATTTAATATATAACATAGCATTCAAAGTTACATAATAATGTAATAATCACTTATTATTCAAAATTTTTTCATGTTCTGCATATGTGAGTTCAACTTTGCTGTTATTAGCAATTCAACTGGTGTGGAAATTTATAGAAGACAGCATAAAAATAGAATCTAGCTTGACATAATGCTTCTTACTTTCAAGGCGTCCCAAAATACTTTATAGAATATGTTGTTGTTAGTTATTAAAGATCTCCCATTAACTGGGAAAAGGTGTTTGATGACTTCAAAGATAATTGAGACTATGTTTCTTAATGTAAGACTAAAAAGAAAAAGCATTTTCAAACAAACTTATGTCACAGAGAACAGTCTGGGGAGAGAACTGACATTTGTCCTCTCTTGGTCAACAGATTGTTATTAAATCTCTAAAATAATATTAAGCAATATTTTAAGGAACTGACTTAAATCCACAGGAGGAATAAAAGAGAATGAAGGGAGATATTTATTCTGAAATTTCATACTATTGTGACTGTATTTCAGAGTCTGATGACATACTATACACGTTATTATTAACCTTTGGTCAGACAGCATGGGTTAAGATAGGAACATCATCGCAGGCATTAGTCATTAATCTGGGTATCTCTTTGCCTTACTGAAATTTAGGTTATATAGATTATAACTCCGAGCCATATTTTGACACCTTTATTCATGCTGAATGGTATCTTATACAGCTTTAAGTCACACTAAAATCAGAAGGTTATTTCCAAAGAAATACATTAGTCGATGTAGAGGAATATTGTCCTTTGACAACATCTGCAGATGAAATTGTACTGTAAAACATTACCACATCAGTCAGAGCAGGGTATCAAAATGGCTTTGTATACAAATTTGAAACAGATTCTGACATAGTGGCTCCTGATAATGCCATTTCATTCTCTCTTTGGACGTGTGATTACTTGTCACAGAGCAGTAATGACAATACAGCACTAACATTTTATCAAAAAATGACAGTCAAACCATGGATATGGGTTATCAAAGTTATGAGACTGAGGCATGCTGGGGAAAATTCAAATTCAGGTAGAAATTTAGTGTGATGATCTTAAAAACTGTCTTAGTTACTGTAGACCATTTTAATCTATGGGAACTCAGTCTTTTGTGTATTAATTTAAAGAATTGCAAAGATGTATGTTTCACACGTAAATCACATTAAATTATGCTATTTTAATGTGTCTTTTTTTAATTGTATGGTTTTAATGCTATCTTCTACAAAGAAAATCACAGATAATTCTTTTAAAGCATACTTTAAATTGCTTTTGTTAGCGAATTAGGCTCATTCAGACCCATTTCAGACTACTCAAGTTTGTGTGCTAGCCGTAATACTGAAAAAGTATTTTAAGGCCTGTAATTGTAATATTGCTAATGGTGAGTCCCACTCCAATAACACCAAAGAACTACATTTTCAAAGAATTTACAAGGATATGGCTTTGGGGAAATTAACATAACAATAACAATGAAAAACCTTAGCAATGGAAAACATCTAGTTCAAGAGAGAACAGTTTATGTTATTTAGTCAGACGTTCAGTTTTACCAGGATCTTAGTAGTTTATGTAATCAAAACATATCACATCAACAACTGATGGAAAACAACAAAATGTAGTTCATGTAATTCAAGATAATACAATAATGAATGCACACCAAGTACTCTTGCCAACAATTTTGACTTCAAGATTGAATTACAGGAGAACCTTGGGCCTAATTTTAAGCATCTTTGCCATTTGATCTCATGTGGCTACATCTGTGTCTTCAGCAAGCTTTCTTACGGAAACACAGGTGTCTGTGCATGAAAGAACGTTCTAGAATGTCTTGAGGTTTCCTGTAGGACAGTCTCAGGCAAAAATCCCCAAAGAAATAATTTATTTGATTGGACAGCTTAAGCTGGATGCCTCCAGAGAGGAACCCAGAGCAAAGAAATTCTTGGGCAATTCTACCCTTAATGAACTCTGTATTTGCCCTTCACGTGCTCTTCATGCACCTTGCACACACCTCTTGGTCCAATGGTTATTTCTGCTCTGGGGTCATCTTATTCCTCAGTGGATTCTTTCTCTGTCTCCAGGCAGGCCGTGAACTGTTCTTATCTTGACGGGTTGCAGCCTCTGCTGATGGTTGTAGCTTCCTTATCTCCTGGTTTGTACCGGTCTAAGGGTCTTCCTTTACGTAACTAAGTAGAAGTTCAAACCCAGTTCAACTTATCTAGGTGAAAGTTTGCAGCTTGCAGTCTAATGCTTCAGCAACTTTAGCTACTAATGCTAAACAAATTATAAATAGTATGCCAATGTGTCCTAACAATAAGTAAGCAATTAATTTTATTTAATCTGAACCACTAATATTCCATATTCTTTTACAGCACTGAGGGAAATGAAGTAGAAAAAGCATTGCATTGCTGCTTGTGTCTTTTAGGGGCTTGGTTTCCAGTGCTACAAACAGCTTAGAAAGGAGCTGATCAGACGTTGATAGGAGCTGCTCCACTCTCCCAGTTAGTTCTCCAACACTGTACAGCATGTTACCAGTCTGTGAAGGCTTGTCTTGTCTTTGCATCATGATTTTTGTTAACATATGACTAAGAGTTTGTATTTCTTGTAGAAGCTGGGAAAACCTTTTCAGAATCTCTTTCCAATGCTTTTGACACAAGGGGTCAGACCTCCTTGCTGAGAGTGTTCTACCAAGGTAAGATGGATGGGCTCCCTGGACAGAAGTTCACAGCTCAGAATGAGAGACATTTGATCAGGACCCCAGCTCCTTTTCAGGAGTTCCCAGTCCCTCTGTGTGTGGAGTAAAGATGGGATCATGCTTCATGGAGGTATGTTGGAAGGCATGGGGCTTCGTCAAGCATGCTGAGGACAGTCACCAGACCCTCAAGCATACCAGGGGAGATCTCCCTCCCATTCTGACAAGCCAGCTTGCTTTTTTCTAACATGTTGTGTGATGTTTTAAGGCCATTATTTTTGCCATGCTGAGAGCTTCTACATCACTTAGTTTATCAGTCAAGGACAAAACAGTTTTGTCCATAAAACATGATCTTGCTCATGCCTCCCTCCATCAGATAAATCATCCAGTAGATCGTTTCATAACTTGCCTCCCTGGTTTCCTCATTCTCATTATCTATGAAGGAGATTTTAGGGAAAGTGATTAGAGGACCCTCAATAAGCTTATTTGGTTTTTTGTTGTGTTAGAGTACCACTCTATTAGCCTCCTCCAATGTCTTCCACTGTTACCCAACAACTGCTTTCCCCTCTGGAGTGTTTTTGTGCTTTTTTATCTCTATTGCTGTCTTCTTTTCCTTGTCCACCTCTATTCCTTCTCTCCCCTTAAAAATTGCTCATTGAGCATATAAAACTGAGATTTTTCAGATATTAAAACTTGTCTGGTCATTGGGTCTTTTTTATGGGAACAACACGGGAATGTCCATAACATGAAGGTGGCTGGCTCTCTTGTCCTTTTCTATACCAGCTGCTACTTCTGCCACTCTGCCAAATATTTTATGCAGAGCACAAGAAAGTTAGAAATTCTCAACCCAACAGTTAGAAAATCTCATCCTGCCCCTAGAAACAGCTAGAAGAATTTGCCTGAAAATCCTCTCCCCTTCATCCCAAAGACCCCAACAGATCCCAAAAATTACTCCAAAGGAGACACAAGCAGCTTGGAAAATTTCACAATAAGTGAAAAAAGCCTGTGAGCTTTAAAGTTAATGAGTATGAAAACAGCATCCTAAAATTAGAAGTGTTGTGCATCCTTAAGACTGGCTGAAACTAAAGGCAGGACTTGTAATTAGGATCTAGATAGTGAAAGCAGCACAGCTACTGATACCAGGGCTAAGCTCTGTCCTTGGATATGCATGTTGTAAGAAGTTCCTATCAACTTCCAGCAGAAACATTTGCACAGAGCCAACTGTGGACTTTGCTTTGGACTGAGTTTGCAGGGAGTCACGTTTGATTTTGTACTGGCATCATTACCAGTTACAACTATCATCCTTTCTGTCATTATATATACTTTGTCTTGAAGAGAATCAGCAATATGTTCGGAAGCTAAAAAAAAAGAGGAAAAGTTTTAATTATAATTCCAATATAATCAAATTACATTATTGGGCATTATAATGCTTCTATGACATGCACAGTGTCACAGAGGAAAATTTTAATTCTTATTATTGATAAAATTATTACTTTATTGCTTCCTTGAAATTTTCATTTTCCTAATGGGAAGGTTCCAGGGAAAACAAATGTGAAGGAAACGGAGCTGAAATGTGCAGTATGGGTGATGAAACTGCCAAGTTAAATTATTTTGTTCTGGGTTTAGTGGTCGTAGACAATTCTCTTTGATGTATTAAAAGTTAAGAATGTAAATTAAAATAATTGAGACCTCAGTGAAGTACATGGAACAAAACATAGGACATCCTTTGGTATACACAGATGCACAGATACGATGTTAATGCTTAGCACAGGTAATGTAATAAATTGTCCACTAAACAAATTTGAATGCAATTGGGAGTCTGAGCCTTTCCAGGAATTGATACTGATGCCAAACGAATTCATGTTCTATATGCAATATGAGTAATAGTAGAGAAAATCAAAGTGAACACTTAACTGGTATTGTGGCTTAGTAATTAAATTGTGGCTCTTAAAACATTGTTTCCCCACAAAAGTCCTTACAAGTAAATGAGTTGTTGTAAGTACAGTTTTAATAAAATTGACTTAGATGCATTCCAGCCTACTTCTACATCCTTATTTTAAATGTAATACTGTATTTCTACTTAATACTTTTTAGCACAATCAAAATTTCTAAAACATTTACTCTGAGATTCTTCATTAATGTTTAATCATTGAACTTTCATCTAGCAATCAAAGAACCGCTACATCATATCGATTGCTACTGACAAGTGCCTCTCAGTCCTTAGAACTCTTGGCAATTTTCTTGGGAATTGAAGTTAACTACAGCCAATAGCAACTCATCTCTGTCTCATTCTCTGACTGTTTGTAAAAGAAAGTTATTTTCCAACAACTTGAAGTCTTTGATCTGCAGAATGCTCCTCCCAGCAACCAATAATTTAATGGTTAATGTCCCTTATCTATTGCCTGTCTTTAAGATGGTCACAAAATTTCAGCTCACAGATTTAAGTTTAAGACTTCTCTGACTGCAAAGCTATTGCACAATCTTAAACTTATTTTGGACCCTTTATTCTTCCAACAGATCTACAGTGATTTGGTTTTGTTACTTTTTAATAGACTATCTCCTTCCTGAGTGTAGTCCTACATGCAATGATTTTGTACATAGCTGTGATGTTGGTCTAAGAATATGAGAAGTGTCTGCTCTCATAAAAGCAGAAGAAGAGCTTGTGTGCTTTAAAACCTGATAATTTTTCAACTATAGCAATTTTCCCAATAAAACACATTCCTTCTCCCAGAAGATCCTGCCATGTTGAAAGCATTTGTATTCTGGGCAAAATAACTTGCCATATCAGGACTAATTCTTCTGATCCTTGATGTGAGAGGGAGAAGACTAATGTGGCTACAATGAGAAGTTATACTTTGTACAGTGCAGAGGCCCATTTAATCTTATGGGGTGCCAGCATCAACCTTAAGGTGCCATGTTGAAAGCAATAATAAAACTTTAGTCAACATAAAAAAAGCACATAGAATCATAGAATCATATGGGGTTGGAAGGGACCTCTGGAGATCATCTAGTCCAACACCCCCACCAGAGCAGGTCTACCTAGAGCATGTTGCTCAGGAACTTGTCCAGGTGGGTTTTGAATGTCTCCAGAGAAGGAGACTCCACCACCTCTCTGG
>JAOTQQ010000001.1:97634589-97686321 GCA_026546715.1 Gallinago undulata | reverse complement strand
ACTCTCACAGTAAAGAAGTTCCTCCTCATGTTTAGGTGGAACTTCTTATACTCAAGTTTGTGCCCATTTCCTCTTGTTCTGTCACTGTCAAATATTTATGTGGTCCCATTTAAGTCAACAACAAAACTTCCATTCACTTCAAAGAAGCCTGTACTTGTATTCTAATTTCAAATAATGTACAGTGTAGAAAAATGGGGCCTGAGAAATTGTTCCTCCAGCCAACCAACCAGCAGCTGCAATATCTTCCATTCCCCTCTCAGAGAGTGAAAGGATTCACAGAAGCTTGATTTCTTGCTCTCCTTTGAGGCTAGGTGTCATAGATCATGGGGTAAAAGTGTTTGCAAATAGTACAAGGTTACCCCAACTGAATCCCTGTTCTTTAGCAGTGCCATAAATACTATTTTTGGGCTATTTTTTTTGTCTTTTTTTTTTTCTAACTGCTTGTTCTTTTTAAAAGTCCTATATGTGCTTGATCTCTTCCACTTTAAAATAAATAACAGTGACACTTGCTAGGTGTTTTCTGGGAAGTCTAAAGGAGGAACAAGCAAAGTTTGTTAGCACCAAAGTCTTTATTGTCATCCTGTCAGTTTTACTACCTGACAAGGGTTAATGCTTGGATGAAACAGCAGGACTGATCCTACATCAAAATAAGGAATAAGCTTTTTTGCTTAAAACAGTGCTCATATGGATGCAGCCGTTGAACAGTAAGTGGATCTTTGAAACTGAATGATTTCAAATAAGTTTTCAGCCATTTAAAAATATACACTCATGCACACAAGTCTTTCTGAGAATTTGACAGTTCTTATTCATACTGTGTTGTTGGTGACAACCGGATGACCAATTAAACAATCCAAGCACAAGCATCCAAATCAGCAAACCCATAAATAACCATGCCAAATGGTGCAGAGAGGACTTGAGAGTACTTTTATCTGCAGACATGCCTACTAGTTTTAAAACAAACAAACAAAAAAGACAACTTCCTGCTATTGAGCAGAAAATTTAAAAGAAGTCTACATGAAGCAGGGAAAACTCATTGCAAATATTTGTGTGAAACTTTGGAAGAGCTTTTTGATTATGGATGCTGATTTCTCAGTGCTTTGATGCCCATTAGAAGCTTCTTCTTGCACTTGACTCATTTATGTATTTATTGCAACAGATTTTTATTTTTTTATTAGATATCCCAGTCCTTTTCTCAAAGTGTATAGCATGGCAGTGAAGCAGTTGATGTGGTGGCTCATAGTAAGCTTTTACAATGAGGCAAATATAAGTGCTTTGATCAAAGACAAACTGAAAAGAAGCTGTTGTTCCCATAATTTCTAGTATAGGTGTCATGGTTTAACCCCCAGCCGGCAGAGAGGATCATGGGTAATCTCATGGCTTGAGATAAAGACAGTTTAATAAGTAAAGCAAAAACTGTGTGCACACAAGCAAAGCAGAACCAGGAATCCATTCACTGCTTCCCATCACAGGCAGATGGACTGTTGACCTACTGGACTGCCGAAAGGCTTTGCAGAAGGATCTGGACAGGCTGGATGGATGGGCTGAGGCCAATGGTATGCGGTTCAACAACACCAAGTGCCAGGTCCTGCACTTGGGTCACAACAAACCCAGGCAGCGCTACAGGCTTGGGGAAAATGGCTGAAGAGCTGCCTGGCTGAAAAGGACCTGAGGCTGTTGGTCGACTGTCAGCTGAACATGAGCCAGCAGTGTGCCCAGGTGGCCAAGAAGGCCAAGAGCATCCTGGCCTGTATCAGGAACAGTGTGGTGAGCAGGACTAGGGAAGTGTTCATCCCCCTGTACAGGTAAGGCCATGCTTCAAGAACTGCATCCAGTTTTGGGCCCCTTACCACAAAAAGACATTGAGATTCTGGAGCACGTCCAGAGAAGGGCAACAAAGCTGGTGAGGCATCTGGAGAATAAGTCTTATGAGAAGAGGTTGAGGGAGCTAGGGTTGTTTAGCCTAGAGAAAAGGAGGCTGAGGGGAGACCTTATCTCTCTCTACAACTACCTGAAGGGAGGTTGTAAAGAGGCAGAGGTTGGTCTGTTCACCCAAGTCACAGGTGATAGGACAAGAGGAAACAGCCTTAAGTTGCACCAGGGGAAGTTCAGATTGGGTTTTAGGAAAATTTTTTACACTTAAAGGGTTATTGAGCATTGGATTGGGCTGCCAAGGAAAGTGGTTGAGGCACCCTGGCAGTATTTAAAACTCAGGTAGACATAGGGCTTACTGATATGGTTTAGTGACGGTTTTTATAAGAGTTAGGATGATGGGTGGACTAGATGATCTTAAAGATCTCTTCCAACCTAGACAATTCTATGATTCTATCACCAGGAAAGCAGGGCTCCATCACATGTGACAGTTCCTTGGGAAGAAAAATGCCATCACTCTGAACATGCTCCTCCTTCCTTCTTCTTCCCCAAGCTTTATATACTGAGCTTGACACCATACAGTATGGAATATTCCTGTGGTCAGTTGGGGCCACCTGACTTGACTGTGTCTCCTTCCAACTTTTTGTGCACTCCCAGGCAACTCCCTGACAGGGTGGGAGAGGAGCAGAAAAGGCCTTGACTGCCTAATAACAACCAAAACCAACAGTGTGCTGTCACACTATTCCCATCCCAAATCCAAAACCCAGCAGCACACTAGCCCCCAGCAAGAAAATCAACTCTATCCCAGCTGAAACCACAACAATAGGTTTAATGCCTTTGCACCAGTTGCTAATCTCTGACTGCAGAGACAAAGAGGAATTAAGTGATCAACGGGGTGTGGTTTTAATATCATAGAAAGCAACCTTTTATATCTATAGTGACTTTGCAAAGTGTATTACTGCTATCCCAAATGATAACAGCAGTGCCATTGTTGCTGTACCTGCTCTGCAATTTTTGGGTTGTGTGCTGTCATTGCCCAAGTGTTGCACGAAAGTTGAAACTGAATTGGTTTGGGACTGTACAGCCAGAAAACTCCAGACAGAGGAGGCAATAAGAGGAGAAAAGCCATGTTGCATTTCAGGCAAAAATGCTCGGGATGAGAAAAAGCCATGCATACCCACAAAAAAACACCCAAAACGTAGAGAGACTAGAAAGAACAGAGTCAGGTGTGAAAGTTGGATGAATTGAAAGGATGCATAAAATTATAAGACATAGTGCCATTGGTAAAATTTCCATTCCCATCGCAACTTTTTCCCTGTTGCACTAGACTGGCTAATGCCTGACAACGTGATTAGGCTTTTGGTCTTTTGATTTCACAGAAGAAAATAAAAAATTATTTCAGTGCTTCTTATTTCCCACCTCTCTCACTTCATATCTTTAAACGTTTGGGATTTTTTTTTCTTCCCTTCACAATATTCTTTATTATTCTTTTCTCCATGAATAATATTTTGCATACTACAACTCCATACCCCACTGACGTGCAGCCTGAAACAATATACAATTAGATGATCTTTTGCTCCATTTTTTGTAGAAAGACATCTGTCTTGTGATGATCTGCTGCCAGCGCAGGTGACAGTATTTGTCAAGGTATTTCTTTTGTAACAACATGAAGAAATTATTACTGAAATCAGATTAAAAATAAGGATATGTTAGATACAGCTGGTGCTTTTATATTCCTTACAAATTCTATCCATCTTTGCTGATGTGCAAGAGATTTTGTTTCACCAGTATATGATTCTGTAAATAAAAACTATTTAAACTTCAAGTTAGAAGAAGAAGAGGAAAGACATTAACTATAATGAGAATTCCTCTCTTTTTCAAAAAGATTATTTGTATATCCAACCCCCAGTAATTTGTCAGTGTGCCACATTCCACTTTCATGTTTTTATAGGATTATTTCTTAACAAGTTTTATTGAAATTTTTGATACCTCATAAAGATAGACAAGTGAAGCCTGAGGGACAAAGCATTTGATTTATGTATGTTTTTCTTTTATGTGATAGTAAACAAACAAAAAAGCAAATAAAGTTCTCCACTAGACATATAGTAGTAAACCCATAGGACAAAGTTTCAAAGGAGAACAGCATTAATGGCAATTTTAACATGACCAAACAATCAAAGGAATCCCTGTTGCAATATTACTTTAACAAGAATAGTAGTGAAGAATTTGCTAAAAGGAAAAAAACACCCAACTTCTTTTCGCAGCAAAATGATGACAAGGCCTGCACAGCATGCTAAAAAGAGCAAACTAAACATGGTAATTACACTTTTTGCTTGTCAGCACAGCCTCTGAAGACTTAAGAAGGCTGAGCTAAAATGTTGAACTAAAAGAGAAATTGCCTCCAAAAGCTATGATGTCTGAATGTTACTGAAATGTGTTCAGTATTTAAGTTCTTGTTTGTTTGTTTTTTCTTCTTGTTACTTCAGTCCAAACTGCTTATCTTTGCACCCCACTGCCATTGCCAGCATTTCAGGACAATCTGGCTTCTTAAAGAAATGACGGTGCATCTAGGACTCAAAGAGTGGCATGCACAGGCATGGTTCCATCTGTTCAGGACTGCTGCGTGGAAATAATACGATGTTACTGCTGCTTCAAAATGAGTTTCACTAGTGGCAATAGCAAACAGCTCATTGTGTAATAATGTTATGTAGATTACGGACTCCCATGCCTTCAAACAAGAGGACTGTAGTTTACTACCATAAGGCTAGTCATCTGAAATACTGCCCAACTTTGTATTCCACTGGAATTATTTCCCATGGCAGAGAAGTCTTTCATACAAGATTATACCACTGTAAATTTTTTGGCTGCTGCTTTATTTTCTTGGCAATCCAGAGGAACTGGTCAGAAAGATGAAACTAAGTTTCTCAGATACATTACCAGCTTAATGACCAAATCAAGGAGCAATTATAATTTGCAACAACATATCTAAACTGGATCTTGAAAGCTCATTTATTCTGAGAGTCATTTCCCACTTTCTCACCCATGGCGATTATCAGGCTCCATGGAAGCAGCTGACCTCTAGTTGAAAAGTGAATCTTAAGGTGTTCTGTGCCAGCATTGATATACATGCTGGACGACTCCCAGGTGCCCTGTGTATAAAGCCCCTCAACTGCTTGGAATAAATTCTGGTAGAAGACATTTGTACCTCAAATTGTAAGGACACTGCAGATGTCTCTTCAATTTGCCAGGCTCCTTGCTGCCAAGAAGGTTTCTTATGTCAAGGGCTTATTCTCTGCTCTGGCACACCACTTTGAGGCTAGTATTTCTACAGCGATCTCAGAGCTAATACAGAATGACTTCTACAGTTCTGAAAACTTAAGCCCAAGAGATGCAGTCTGGAGTGGTCCTACTGTAAAGTTTTGGAGAATTCAGGTGATCAAGTAAGTTTTAAGTAGGTTTCTTCCTCTGCTGTCCTTAATATTCTTAATCCCTTGGATCTGTTAGTAATTGAGCTTCTGTCTTTCTGAGGCAGCCTTTCTACCAGTACTGCTCTGGGACATCCCACACTATCATCAGCTTTTTACCATCAGCAATTATTTCATCTGCCTTCATTGGAAGTCCTTCAACAGATGCAACCTTGTGGCAGCAGCAGCCTCTCCTCGTCCTTTGTGCTGAGCTTGCTCAGGTCCCTCAGTCGTCCTTGTTTCTTTGGATAGCAGAAATCAAGTGGAATCAAAGTTATGTAGTAACAAATTGGCCCAACTTTCCATTTCACGAAGTCTTTTTATTCCATCATACATATGTCTCTCTTCTGACTCTTCACCCTACCACTCCATTTCTTTTTTCTCTTCCCTTTTGTAATTGTATTGCCCCATGGTGCTTTTCTTTCTCCATATATTTTTGTTTCATGCCTGTGTGTCACTTCTTCTAATTCCCCTAGGTCACATGTTGATGTATGAAAACAGCTCCTATTTCCTCTGCAGCTCTCAGGCAGCAGAAGTTTCTACCAGAGAGATCTAAAGTACTTCCCCCCTTGACTTTAATTTGGTTTTGTGTGTCTTGTTTTCAGTGAAGAACACGAAGAAGCAGATGAAAATATGAAGCACTAACTTTAAGAGTTAGTGAAGCAGGTCATTGAAATCCATAGAATTCATAGAACTAATATCATAGTTCTCAGACTACAGATTGGAAATCAGATTTTGGTTTTTAGAAAGTGAAAGAAAGATATGAATAAATGTAATAATCCATTAAAGCATAGTTAAGTACAAACTAAAGGCCACCATTTTAACAGAGTGTGTTGTTTTTCTATCTCTTCACATCAGTCACACTTCAGAAGTTCATGAATTCTGCAACAGTCTTATTTAAAATAGAGGGAATATCTCCTATAT
Organism: Gallinago undulata; assembly: GCA_026546715.1. NCBI lineage: Eukaryota > Metazoa > Chordata > Aves > Charadriiformes > Scolopacidae > Gallinago > Gallinago undulata. The sequence goes on along the minus strand of JAOTQQ010000001.1, from coordinate 97,680,064 downwards.
CAAGACACCATTTTTAAGGAGAGCTCTTATATAGGAGCTACTGTACATATTTTAAGGAAAACATCATGAATTTTAAAAGATTGACTTTCGGAGTGAACCAAATCAGAAAAATTAAATAGAAAGCATTTATACAAGATCAAGGTATGTGGTAATGTCCCCCCTTGCTTTTCCTGGGGATAACAGTAATACACTAGTCAGGTCTGTTTCTACAAATTTGCAACTGCTGCTTCTGATTTGTTCTGCCTTGATATAATCAATCTGAATTCATGGTCTCACCCTATGCTGCCACAGAAACAGTTTCTGTGGGAAACAGAGCAAAATGCAATGGATCCTTCCCTGGTACAAATGGGTGTGACACAGTCTTTACTACAAGGTCAGTTAAGAGCAAATTGCCTATGACCTTCTTATTGCTTGTAAATTTAATTGCTTTACTTGATAGCTAATATCCTGGAAAAAATATGGAAAGAATATAACGGGCTGATTTGTATTTACGTATTCTTTATTAGAAAATTTTACATATTAAGAAAGTCATTGCCTGAAATTGTGAGTGTTGCCTGCTCCTATTTGCAGTGCTGACATTCAGCACTAGTTTACTGTATTATTGCATTTTCAGATGATGGTTTATGTGTGTCCTTATTCAAGAATACACTAAACATTGCTGTCCTGACTTCCTTAATATTTGGTGTCATGTACATTTACATTCAAGGATGCTGTCCCGTGATCGGATCTGTTCCTTAACACCTCTCTTATGAACACCTCACTCAAAACGCAGAGGTGGAGAGGCATCACAATTCAAATGATGGGATTCACATGGATTCAGTAGTGCTGGTGTGAAACTGTGAGATTATGCATAAGAGTTAGGTACTTTTTCTGCCTTGTATGCAGATGGGCAGGAGGATTTATAAACAGATTTCATCTTTGTGAATTATTTATCTTACTTCCTTTAAATTTAAATTTAAAAAAATATTAAAAGTGTAGTATGTGCTTCCCCCTTCCTCATTCACTTGCAGTGAAGCCAAGCACTAAGTCTGGCCTGAAAACTGAATGAGATAATTAAAATGCAATAGGGGATTGTCCAGGACTGTGTATCGGTTGTGCTTAAAAAAATTTTCAGTTGTGCTGTTCACTTCGTTGAATAGTCTTGTATCTATTCTCCAGGAATTTTACTTGATCATCACTGAGACTAAGTCCCCAGAATCATCTTCCAGCCACTTTTGCAAGTTTGACTAAATGAAAATGTTGGTCACCATAGTGGCACTGGCAGGAAAAAAAATCACTCCTGAGACACCCCAGTAGATAGGAACTTTATTAATTAGCAATGGGAAATGGGAGTAAGAACAATTTTCTTTTCACAGGGAAGGCATTAGGGTTTTGTTTTTTACTTGGATATTAAAGCAATAAATTCTTGATATGTTAATTTGTTGGATCTGAATGTGCTTAGACTCTGTGATGAAGCTGTTTTGACATTGGATGATGGGGTGTTTTGATAGTACATTTCTGAGGTTGGGCTGTTTTGACACAAAAGACTTTGACAAGATATTTGGAAGGTCACTGTGACCTACCGCTGCTGTTAATGTGGAAGTGATGGAAATGTAAATGTACTGGTGTCTAATCACTGGAATAAAGTACTGTGGGATATATGTAAATTGAGATGTAAATTAGCTAGTTTGGGTTATAAATTAGCATGTTTGAAAAATGCTTCATGGGAGCTTTCTTGGCCATCTTGCTTTTCCAGTCCTGGGGGACGCATTTAACTATGAAAACTTTATGAGACTTTACAGTGGTCTTCCAGTATCTAAAGGGGACCTATAGGAAAGATGAGGAGGGAGGATATTTTATGAGGGAATGTAGTGATAGGACAAGGGGTAGCTTTAGATTAGATATTAGGAAGAAATTCTTTACTGTCAGGGTGATGAGACACTAGAACATGTTGCCCAGAGAAGCTGTGGATGCCCCATCCCTGGAAGTGTTCAAGGCCAGTTTGGATGGGGCTTTGATTAACCTGGTCTAGTGGGAGGTGTTCCTACTTATGGTGGGGTGCGGACGGGACACAACACCTAGATGATCTTTAAGACCCAAATCATTTTATGATTGTATGAAAACAGTGTTTAGCATTACAGAAGTGCTTCTTTCCGCTTACTAAGACAGGAAAAAAAGTGCATATTTTGATTTCTGGTTAAGAAAACTTGTTATGTTTTCTAATAACCTTACAAAATTTAATTTAGCAAAAGCAAATACCTTTAACTGGGCCTTATATAATCTCAGCCTAAATGTCTGGTCAACTCCTAAAGGGAAAGCACCTGGTTTAGTGGCTAATGTAGAATACATATCACAGAATTAATTTTCCCTCTTATAGAAAAGAAGCTGTTGTCATTCAGCTCCTGTGATAAAGCCTGACAGCCTGGCAGAACCAGCAATGCAAACTTCAGTGCTGGCAAAGCAGAGGGAGACAGTGAGGAAATACCCAGCGAAATGTTGCTACCCTGGGCTGTGGGATGGCTGTGACTGTCTTTTTTCACTATTTTGTGCCAGGCCAGACAGCTATTGAAGAATTAACAGGGGGCTGCTACACAAACAGAGCAGCCTGTTGGTTTGTTATGCAATTTAATGCCCTCACAGGAGATGGATCAATATCACAGTGGGAAAGGTAAGGAATCCAAAGAGATTAGTCATAGAAGGTGAAGAATGAAGAAAGAGAAAAAGCAAGAAGAGGAAAGAAGAAAGTTTCCTCCTCTTCTTCAGAATTAATATTATTTTTATTTTTTTTCTTTTCTTTCGGATTTGGTCTGTATGCCTGTATATGTTTGGGGTTTGCAGGAATCTTTTTCCAAGGGCCTCTTTTTACTATTATTTTTAATTATTTTTGTAATTGTATGTCTGTTTTGTTTCTCTAAAACATACCAGAGCTTGGTGTCAGTGCGTTGCTGCCTGAAGACCTTGTACTGACTTCTATTTGCAATCCTGTACAATCTCAGTTTAATCACTATGGCATGGCAGTCAGCTAAGAAGTGCCCATAGGTGGAAAACATCACTGTAACATGATGCAGTTGGTTTTACTTCAGCACGGCCTCCAGACAAGCCATACTGACACACAGAAAGTGTGTAGTAACTCCTCTTCCACTGTACACATTCACACACTTGCAGATATGAATTTGTCCTTTCTGAAAACAATTTTAGAAAATGTACAATAAACCACCATTATTCTTTATATGGTAAGAGCAGATATTAAACAGATTGCAAACAAGGCAGCCTGACAGAGAAACTTAAGATATCCCATTAAGTAAATGCATCATTCTTTGCTCCCTTCAGTACCCTTTTACCTATCTTATCACTTCCATCAATCTTCAATCACTCTAATCATCTCCTTCCAGCCTTTGCATCCTGCAAAGACCATAAAAAGCCCTGCACTGGCTTTGTGGTTTCATTTCTCTTCCTTTTGCTCCCAGCAACACAAATAAGTGATTTCACAACCATTGGGAAGGGGGAGCAGAGGGAAAAAAGATTTAACCTACCTCATCTAATCAGAAGCTCCTAACAGATGGAGAGAAACTGCTCCCTGTGCCCGATGGGGAACTGAGCCAGGGCTCTTCCCTCACCACCAAATGCTGCCAGATAAACATCTGAATTTCCTCTCTTCTGGAAGCTTATAAAAGCTCTAATCCAAGAAACAGCACCTTGTTCTTTCCTCTTCCCTCCCTCATGCCATTCCCTTCTCCCAGAGCACATGGCAGAGCGCCTTTCTAGCCTGATGAGCTTCAACATTGTGACAATGTCTAAGTCACCACTTCCCATCCACTGTTAAAAAAAAACTTAACTGTGATTTAAGAGACCTAAAATTAAAGTATTTTCTGGCAAAAAGCAGAACCTTTTAGGTAGCCCTTGCATCTTTGTGAGCTTACCTTTCTTGTTTGGAAGAGAAATTTCATCCTGCGCCTGACAAACCTCCAAACTGAAGAGGATACCTTGGTCGCTGTCAGAGCACCAACCTTATTTGCCAAAATTAAATTCCCCATTACACCAGTTACTCATTTCCAGCTATTTTCCATGTTTGGACTGAGTAATAGGTACATATGATAGCATATTTCAAAGTCCAGTGCCTACCTTGTCATTCAGGTGGAGGAACACAGCCAGTACTCCTTGGCTCCCTTCCTACAAAGTATTTCTGTGTAGAGGATGGGCTATTGGATTACCCAAACACGGGACTCTGACTAGACAGACCTAAAGGCTAGAAAGACACCAGCACTCCCCAGGTTAGACATGGCTTTACAAGCCATAGTAAGGAAAATTTTTGTAGGCAATGAAAGCGAATATCACTAGTATTCAGCCCCAGGGTCACCAGTAATTTGTTAGTGCATGTGGGCCTTAAAAAGAAAAACAACTCTATCTGGTACTGATCAGGTAGGATCGCTGGGCATTTATTGCAAAAGATCCACCTAATGCAATCCACCTGCAGAAGTTCAGCAGAATGACCCTTGGCAAAAATTCATGCTCAATGCAATTCATCAGACAGATAGATCATCGATATTCTGTGTTTCATCTCCCTTAAAGGAAAGAGAACCCCACTTTACATAAATCAATTTGAATACAAGTTTTATAAGTGGTCAGCTGGGCACTAAGGTCTTTCTGAGAAAGGGACCAGAGACAATGGATGTGACATCACGGAAGTTCATAAAGCTTTAGTTTTCTAATTGTTTGAGTGTCATCCAGATAATAATTTTTATAGTCACCACGATGTTCCTGCTGAAACTCTATACCAGAGACTCCTGATGGATTCCCCAACATCCAGTTTTGAGATTCAAACACAAAATTCATCTAAGTTTGCATCCAACATTTTCTTCAGAGACCTAATGTGCATGCAGCCACACACATGCACATGCACACCTCCCACATACACCTAAATGGAATCTAATAGTCAAAGCCCAACAAGCTAATTCTCCTATAGTTTTAGAAGAAGGGACAAGAACAATACTATAATTTCTGGCTTAATATTACTATGATAAAAATTATTCTATAGCTTCTATTCCAACATTCACTGGCAAATAATTCCTTTACTTATCTGTACAGCCAGTGTATTTGTCATATGCATTATGGTGAATAAGATATTACTTCTGTTTCGTAAGGACTTCGATATGACTAGTAACACAAATATCTAGGTTGGTATTACAATTGTACTTTGACAACTTCTGCAGAAGAATAGATGCGCATTTGTAGCTGATTTATTTTTCCAGCAGAAAATTCCAAAACAGTGTTTTGTCAGTGTAATGAGATGCGACTTTCAAAAGTAGTAAATGGTCACAAACTGAAATATAAAAAAGTCTTTTTAAACAAAAGAAAGAAAAAACCCTCACACCTTTTTTCACTGTGAGAGTGATTAAACACTGGCAAAGTTTGCCCGGAGAGGGTGTTAAATCTCCATCATTGGAGATATTCAACCCCCGACTAGGCATGGCCCTGAGCAACCCCTCTGTATGTGACACTTCTTTGAGCAGAGGGGTTGGACTAGACGATTTCCAGAGATGCCTTCCAGCCTCAGATACTCTGTGATTCTAAGTAGTCGCATTTTCTGTACAGTCACAAAGGTTTTGTTTCTTTTCAGATAGTTCCATGAATTTCTCCCATTGTCAAATTCAATACCATCAGTCATCTTTCTGTTTTTGTAATAGCTGAAGCTTATCAGTATAAGAGGGACAATTCAGAGGCAATTTTTACCTTTCCAGGAGAGAGGGCTGAAACAAAGGTGAGCTTTAAAGCTATTGTAAATTATGGATGCTGAGATAGAGATAACAGAGTACACCTTCTTTAAGTAGGAATTATTTACAGTCTTTCATTTTAATAGTTTCTCTTCTTGATGTTTAAAGACTCTCCATCCTTTGAGTGCAAAAATCTTTCAGGTAAATTAGAAATAAGGGTAAATTAGAAATAAGGGTAAATTAGAAATAAGATAAATTAGAAATGCACTGAGTGATAGAGACAAAATAGCCAAAATGAAGACTTGTTATAATCCTGAAACTGCATCATAATCTGATATTCTACAAAGGGATGAAACTAAAAGGAGAGAGATAAAATGTGGTTGGATCACTGTATAACTCATGTGTCAAATGTGTTCATTAAACCAGTGAAACAGAATATGATAAACTGTGAAGGTTAATTACTAATGAAAAAATAAACACAAAGTGGGGAAAAAGAAAGGACAACTCTGGAGTTTGTAATGATTGAATACAGCATGCTTAGGGGACTATTGCCACACATCTGCTTTGTGACAAGTACAGTAAAATTAGTTATGGATCATCAAAGAGATTCCCAGCACTTAACAAAATGAGACTGAAAGTGCTTTTTTTCCCCAGGTTCAGACATCTGGGAAAACATTAATCAAACATACAGATTCAGTGGGAGGAAAAATTTGGAAAACAACAATGTTGAAAGAGACTGAGTGGATAATATTGGCAGAAAATTAGATGCGAATCTGCAATGCAGTATCAGTGCAAAAGAGCCATTTTTGACTTCTAATTTCTTTTTATTTTTTCAGTCAGCAGATGAAGAACCATAATACCTTTATTTAGGAAGAAACAATAATCCCATTCTGTTTGGGAACAGTGAAATGGAAAATTCTGGTTGGTCCCAGAAGATGCTTCATGTTTCCTACTGAATGTTCTTGGATCCCCTCTGATGCAGAAGGGAGCTGGTCCCTAGAAGGCAGCGTACAGGGCTGGACAACTTCTTGCCATAATGTTGCAGAGCAGTTGGAAGGAAATTCAAAGAAATGCAACTCTAGTGATTTCTGAGGGGACTGGCTTACGAGAAAAGATTAAAACTTCTCTGATTACATCTGTGCCCAGTGGAATGTGGTGAGGCTCTTCATAACAAGTAGACAGCACTAAAATAAAAAAGAAATTTTGTGAAATTGGCCTCTGCATCAGAGCTGATCCCTCGTTCAGGGAAGTGAGTTGGCTCTCCTTTCTCTGTGTGTAGAGGCAACCTCTTGGGCAGAGTTTGGCTTCCATTTAATTTGCTTTTAGCTTATCTCAAACACTTCTTAACTTAATTTAAATTGGCAGGTTTAAGAGTCTTGGATTTGTTTGTCGGGGCTTTTTTTCTTATCTATGTATTCTATTTATTATTCTATTTCTAGTGCGTAGGTGATGATCTCAAACAACAAACAAGTACGGAATATGGGGAGAAGAATGTGCAAACAAGTATGAGGAACAGCAAGGGAGTGACGCTCTGGAATGGACAGTTGTCTTTGAATATCAGCAGAAATAGCTTCTCCCAGACCTGCCTACGTGACCTGTTCAGTTTGCGCAAAAGCATGACCCCTTTAGCAGTTGCATATTCAGTACTGCACTATATCTGTCTCAGTGAGTTTGCTTCCTCCTCCCTACCCACTCTGTTCTGTTTTTTGAATGTGTAGGCGATAACCATTACAATTTATTTATTTTTTCTTTTGGTGTGCTGTGAACCTGAGCTCTCTGCAACTACAATTCTGGGACCAAATTCACACATACCCATTCCTAGATCTCTCCCTTTTGACAGTCTGGTACCTTTTCAAACTGAATAAAAGGTGTCCAGTGTTGCATTGCTGGTCTTTACAAATATGTATCAGGTTTGGGTCAGGGGATGCCTGCTGGCCTTGGCTCTGTAAGTCAGAGCTCAGGCCAGATTCTGTAACACTTTTGGCCTTGTACATTATTCTGGCAACTTTATAAGTATCACTGTAGTGTGATTAGCAAAAACAAAAGGTGCACTGCCCATCAGCTGTGCCTATTGTCTTCAGTGAAACAGACAGTGCTGTTCCCACCACCTTGATCACATTAACAGAGATGACAGAGCTTTTATCCTGGTAGACCCTGCTGACTCTCTCCTTCCTTTCTCTAAAAAATCAAAATTACAAGAAAGGGCAATTTAACTATCACCTAAGCTCCTGGAGGATGAGAGAAGGTTTTGGAAACCGAGGGTAGAAGACACTGTGCTGTAAGTAGGCTACCAGCTGCTGGGTAGTACCTGCTCTTCTTACATAATTGCATGCTAGTTTGTACAGCTAAGAGAGAAGAGAAATGAAGAGGAACTCCCTCCCCAAAATCCATTTGCCCTGGACACTTAATCAGAGAAGACTTTTGTGTTCTATATGAAGGATAAATAGTGACAGTTTAAAATTCAGAGTTTATAGGCTATATGACTTCCCCCTCCCTCTTTTTTTATATATATATATAATTTTCTTCTGTATTTCATGAACATTTAGTAGATTATTTCTAAGGGAATTCACAGACTATATTGTGAATGTGCAGGGGTATTTAACAAAGACCTTTTAAAGTGGGGAAACACTGCTTTCATTGTGTGTGTGGTGTGGTTATGTTCCCACTGTTACTGCACTTTATTTTAAACTTAGTCTATTGAACCATGAAAGAATCTTAAGTATGAGAAATGTACTTTTCTTTTATGTAGCTAGTATTATGAGCTTCATAAAAAAAAATCTCAGATGAATAAAGAAAATCTTTATTTTTGCAAAATACAAGTAAGAAGATATAACTATTTAACTAAGGCTTCAAGAAACTGTGCAAAATTACACATGTTGCAACCAACATGTCGTTCCATAACCATGGGTAGAAATGAAGCTAGGTTTCCCACAGATCTATGCCCTACATATCTTCACATCACAGCCCCCACCTCTGCAATAAACCCACACCTCCTCCTACAATTACCCCTCCCACACACACCACACCACAGCAATATCCCTCCATCTTCCCTAGATGCCTCACTTCCCCTCTCTGTCCTCAGTATTGCTGATTGGAATAAGCCCTCTCCTCTACGCACATGTGGGTATGCAAGAAGCACCGTATGCCATCAGCGGCTCAGAGCTCTGTGTGAGGATCCTGCCCAACCAGCCATGGCCCTTGACTGCTGGAGAACCAAAGAGAAATGCTGTGGGCTGAGCCATCCCTGCCTGTCCTTCAGCACATTTCTGTCTTCAACCCAGCCCTGCATTTTCCCAAACTTGCTTGGAGCACCGTATATTTGAAACCTGATGCTTTCTGTCAAACATGGCTGAAATGCTCCTGTCAGTTCAAAAGGTATTGAAAGGGAGGGAGAAAGACAAACATACAGGTACACAGAAAGCTTTCTTGTACAAGCCTCATTTCTGAAGAAAACCATCGAAGTTGAAGCTAAGAAAGAAACAGTGAGGGCCATGAGGGTGTAACAGTTTGAAATGAGTAGTTCACAAAAAGAGAGAGGTGAAAGCTTGCAGCCTTTAAGCCTCCTATTGCCATAAACTCTTTTCCTGCTACTTCCCACCTTGGCTTTGCTGTACCACAAAATGCATGTCACACTTCTTGAGGACAGGCAAAAAGTACACAGATGCAGAAACAGTGGTTTGAAACAACTGTCCAGAACACCAGGGGTTAAAAATGTCCACAGCCTCCTGCCTCACTGCTCAGGAAGTCTATGCATTTCTTATGCAGAGCTGATTTACAGCTGCACTGCTAAGTTTTATCCTGGGAAAAAGCCTCAAAAATATGTTTCTGCCACAGAAATTCTCCCCTTTGTAATTGGGGAAGAAAATGGCTACAAAATATGCTACAGAGCTCTGCAAAACAGCACTTCGAAATGTACTTCATTACATACCATGAAAGCTGGAACTTCAAAACCCATTGATTAAAATGAGAGCATTACTGCACCCTGTTAATTAGGATATAGTACTTAACACTATTCTTAGTTTGCACGGTGCACAATAAGTACACTTCTATTAACAGGGTTTTGGAGTGGGTAGGGGGACAGTGTTAGTCTTTTTTTTGCATCAAAAGGCAGGAGCTGGCAGTCACCATTTTGAGAGTGCTATGGGAAGAGGAGGTTTATTGTTGGGAGGAGCCAAAGAAGAGTGGAGGGAAAAAATGTATGTCAGATGCAGAAGGGAGAACAATTAGGAATGGATAGCTGCGATGCAGTGAACTGCTACATTCTCAGAACTTTTTTTTTTAACCAGTATTTCTGGGGTTCAACAGGGAAAACACCCTTCTGAACATTTAGGGGGAAGGGTTATCAGCATGCAGGAAGGAAAATAGGGCTTGTGTAAATACATACAAATACCTATTTGATAGTCAGATTGGGAGCAGGGAATTTTAAATGTACACAACAAGCAGTGAGTCTGAGTAGTTTTTTCTCAACCACTGTCACTGCATTCAACACATGAAGAAAGGTTAACAATTCAAACAGCTGCAAGTCCTCAGCAGATAGGTGGAAAAAACAGGTGGTGGAGGTGTATCAAAATGTATAATATTGGTTGCATCTAATGGGAGCAAAAGAAAAGGTAGAAGTCAGAAAAGTGAAGGAAAAAAAAATAATCACAAGCCCAGATCCCTTTCTTGGTACTATGCGAAGTGCTGACAGTGTTTACACAAAGGATGTACAAAAGTTCATGCTGGCCCCCATTCTTTTCAGTCTGGAACAGCAGAAAAATCCAGCTCTGACCCATCAGCAAACCAGCCACCTGAAGACATATCCCTGTTGCCACACTTCATCACACAATAGCCTTTCCCCTTCCAGGATCTGTCCCACTCTAGACGGGTGATGTTGTTATGCCAGAGTGTGGCTATATCAATTAGGGAGTATCACCAGGAAAGCCTCTGGGTTTTGTCTGCCACCAGCAAAGGGCTTGCCCCAGCTGCTTGCTGGTGTTGAACTGGGCAGCACCTGATGGTGAGAGGCAAGGGCGGGAGCAGACAGGCAGGGCTGTCCCCTGCTATAGCACTTGGAAGTTTTCCAGGAGATGGCATGGCCCAGCTGCACCCAACCAGTATTAGTATGCTTTCAGTTAATGCACTCTGAATCTACTACACTTTCAAAAGGAGCACAGAATGTATTTTATCTCAGCAGTTAATGCATCCTAAGATTTGTGCTGTGTGAATGCAGGTCACCTGAACATGCGCAAACCAAGCTCAGAGTGAATGTGAAGGGAGCCCCAGCTCCCTCATGTAAACAAGTTCTTAATCTTCCTAGGCTCTACCTGAGAAAAGAATTAGGATGCTGATCCTCAATTTTGTCCGTCTCCTCTCCATCATCTGTGGTTGTTTATTGAAGCGTTGGGCTGGTTACATAATTTTTCACATTATTCTCACAGGCTGTCCAATGTATGAAGTCGGCCTTAAATTGAAGGTTCTATTTGCATGCTTCACAACCCTTAAAATATTCTGCTTAGAATGTCAGACGAGGTTAATTGAGGACTCACTTGATGATGGTATTATTGTAATTTGAACTCAGAGAAATCCAATATTAATTCTGTGAGGATTCTATAAGATTTATTTTTCCTCCTTAGGTTTAATCTTTGTATTGAGAATTAGTTTGTAGTTTAAATTCAAACCTATTTTGAATGTATTGAAATTCATAACATTCTAATGAATTATAGAAATTATATTTTCCTAGAAATAGGATGGTGGCATTGTATTTAAATATTACTCTTTGGATTCTACAACATATGAGACTGCATTATACTCTTGAATTGCAGAATTTTTATTTCCTCTTGGCTGTATGCAGGAAATTATTTCTCGGGTTGGTCTGAGATCAAGCGTAGTTACTGTTCTAGATTGTTGCCTCACTGTGACTGGTTTATGTATTTACCTTTGAAAACTGGCTATGAAAATAATTTTTTACCTATCGATAATGTTGTTTAGGAATTTCCTTCTTTCTATTTTGCCCTCAATTTTTCAGCAGGCAGGTCATCTCCATGAGGAAAAGCATTGGTCCCTGTTTAAAGTCCAGAATTTCACTCTAACAACCTAAGTGAAAGGCATCTTTGTTAGAGGCTCAAAGTATCCATTCAGGTCTTTGTGGAGATCTGTAAGTACAAACTTTATCACTCAAAAGTTATGGAAACTTTTTTGTTTTCTCTAAGTATATGTTGTCATCCATCTCGCTGTCATGATAAGTTCGTGCCCTGTTGAAGAATTAGGTTTTACCTTGTATTGGAAGATGATAAACATGTATCCATGTTTACATTAGATACATTTATATGAATTCTGTAACATAGCTGTCCAATGGTAAAGTAACATAATTGAATTCCTTGTCTATTAACAAACATATTTCAAACTAAAAAATACAATGGTCTTCAAGTCATATGTTTAACAGCTTTTAGTCCAAAGTTTGGTGAGATGTGTTGAAAGCCTGACACAAAGAATAGTTTAAAAAAATGCTTTGAAAAAACACAAACACAACACTAAGTTTATATCTAGGTATTTCCTGCAGAGTCTAAAATTTCCACAATATAATCCTCTATCAATTGATTTATTTTAGAAAGGAAATGGAATGTTTATTTCCTAGTAGATCATACTTTGTTCCCATAGAACTGAAAGGGGAGTTTGGATACAACTGTGACATTCTTGCACTGAACCATTAGATTGTTTCTCAGTTCAGGAAAACTCTACATAGATTTGTTACTTCAAGTTCAGTGTATGATCCTTCAGAAACGAAAAGAGGCAAGCCTTTACTTCCATATGGCATCAATTATTGTATTCTAAGGGTCACCTGGAGGAGACTGTTTGAAAATGTGAATTTCATGCTTGTATTCATATCAGTTCATATCAGTTGAGTATGAGTTTGCTTTGCTCTGTGGACTGTTCAACAAAGTACCTTTCTGTTTTGTTTTGTTTTGTTTTTAACTTAGTATTCTGGCCTTCCAGTTCTACTCCTCTGCACACCTGTATTTGAGTCATGCACTGAGAAGTGAGACAACATTTTATTGTAAAACTATCAAGTAGCAGTCCTCCTGCCACACAACCATTACTGTTGTTTCTGTGGAGAGGATACTCATTAACCAGTATGTGAAATTACAATGGGAGAAAATAGTGAACATCTCAAACAGAGAAGTAATTACCATGTACCATAAATTATATGGTTATGTTTGTCTTTAAAAAATGTTGTGGAAAGTTTTTCTTTATCTTTTTTTTCTTTCCTGTTTTAAACTTCAGATGCTTTAAAGTAGTCTGGATTTTCAATACCATCACCTATTTCTATCATAGCTTCATACATCCTGAACTATCACTATTGTAGCAACAAATGTGACAAATTACATCATGTAACTGAACACCCAGATCCTACATGTTCACTGGCCAATTAGAGAAAAATAAAGAAAAACATGCACAAAAAAAAAGCATTTTTATTTCTTTAGAAAACAGTAGATGAATTTAACCTCCCAAGAAAATCTCAGATGTTATTCTGAATAGTTCTGAATAATACTGGCCACTGGAGTGACTCAGTAACACAAGAGGAATATGTGGTTCATAAGTAAGGATACCATAAAAATCAAATGTTTAATGGATACTTTATTTTTGGTAAGGAAGAGTTAAAGGTCAGAATCTTGTGATCCATCATATACAGACTTATAGCAAAGAAAACAAAGGGGTTCTCTTTTTAATTCTTTTTCTTTTATAAAGTAGCCAGCTAAACTGCCCAACAAAAGGGCCAGTCACTGTGTGCCAGAAACAAGAATTTGGGCCCCACTGACAACATTGCCATTTTCCTTCTTAACAGTTAACAATCTGGTCCAAACACATTAGGTTGTAAAGATTTATTTTGGTTTGTTTTCATATGGTGCATGAAAACTAGATTGTTTTTAAAAAGAATGCATAAGCAACAAAGAGGTTCTTATTTGTTCTTGACCTTCATGGAAGGCTGTCTTTTCCCCTAAAAGCTCTACATTCAACTGTGTTCACTGCATTAGGAAGAGGAAGCTTGGAATGCTCAAATCTCCACATAACACAATGCTGTTGATATTAACTGTAGATCGCTCTGTAACACATCTATCCAGGAGCAAGAAGAGCTGTTGTGAGGGGCAGATATCCACATGAATCACTCTGCTCTTCATGTGTATGCAGGGTCTTTCCCTGCAGATTTTCAAGCTGTTCCTTATCCTCTTCCCTTTAGACAGGAACGTACAGTTGTCTTTCTCTGTTGGCCCTCTCCCTAAGGTATTATAGCAAGGGGACATGATTTGTCCATGGGTTATTAGAGCAGACACCACATACAATAGGAATTCCCAGTATATAAATAATGTCCTTGCTAATTAATTTATTTGTGTTTGAGTCTCTCCTCCTGTCCTGTTACTGGCACTTGTGATTATTAGAACAGAAAGCCCAAGTCCTTTCCCAGTCTTTGTCAGACGGACGCCTCTGTGTTAACCAGTGGGCTGCTCTGTACACCATCCCTGGAGTGAAAATTAGCTTCTCTGCAAAATGCAACAGCAGAGGAAGAAGAGAAACTGTCGGGTTTGAAAACCCACAACCATATGTGATTTTTAGAAAGGGTATTACTGTCATGATAAACCTGAAGATTAACAAGGAAGTCATGCAAAACACCAAACTGACTGCTGGCTCAGTGAAATAAGATACTTCTTTTCTTGCAAAAGGAGAAGAGTTAACGTTGGTTATGAAAAAAAACAACACTTCCATTCATGTCAAATGAGGATTTCATTAAGTAACGTAAATAGCACTTTTATTCTTCTGTCGTTGACTGTGAATTGCCCAGGTAGTGCTGTAATGGTATGAAGTTGTTGCAAATGTCTGGTCCAGAACTTCCCCCTCCCAGGGTGAGCTGCTTGCTGATAGGAAACTGATGGAGCCGATAAAGCCAGCTCCTTTGGCCTATTACATGAGACGGATTAATATAATGAAGTGCAGTGAAATTTCAGCCTGCCACCACCATTAGCTCACAGAGAGTCATGGTGAATAGGAATTGCTTGGACATATTCAAGGGCATGCAAAAAGCACAGCTCTCAGTGCAACTGCAGTCTGTCCCCTTGTCCTTCACCAGCTACGCCTGAGTGGTAAGGAGAAAAGATCTTCACTGTGAGGTGGGATATAGTAAACAGGATACTTTAAAAAATGGTTTCTTGTTGGTCTGACCACTGTTATCACTGCTAGCAACTGTCACTATACAGTTTTCTCGAAGCTACAAGACATATATCAGGATCCAGCCCAGCAGATGTTTCAAACACTGTGGCAGAGTCTTGTCTAGGTGAAGAAGACAGAAGTAAATGTTTAATAAAGAGTTCTGATTGCTGGAGAATAGTCACCCAATCTCCTAATGGAAAGATACATTTTGCAGAACAATCTATAGATGCTATCTCACAGCTGTCACAGTGAAATTACCTTCACAGAAGTAAGCCAGGAGCTCTGCTAGGAGTTGTAGAGTGTAGAAATGTCCTGAATCCAGGAGTACCTCAGTGGTGCAAAGTCATTTCTCATTTTCATTTAAAAAATGCAGTGAGAAAAGATTTGACATTATTCTTTAAGATAACATGAAATCCACACCAATTCTGAACTGTAACACTCTTATTTTACCCAAAAGTAATTTGCTCTCTATGCATGAGTAAACTGCTGTTTTGTTTTGTGCATCTCCAGAAGTATGCATTTTGTTTCCTGCTCAACAAAAACTCTGAGTAAAAGGAAATATATAAATTACTTCTAGCTCTGTATGGTAACTATGCAGAGTGCCTACCTTACAGACTCAGAAGCTTGAGAAAAAAAGCCTCTTCATTTTATATTAGTATTTTTTCCTGAGCAGTATCTACGCTGAGGGCTATGGAAATAATCAATAAACTGAAGAGACAAGCAACAACAGTCACCATAGAAAAGTTCTGAAAAATCTGATGAAAAAGTTAAGCAAACTGCCTACAGAAAATACAAGGAAGCTGTTAATTTTTTTCTTTTTATTTTCTGTGACTTATAAACAGAATGATATAAAAATATGTGGTTTGGGTGTTTTGTTCTGTTTTGATTTGTTTTGTTTTCCCAGGGACTGGGCACATGCAAGAAGTAACTATGGCCTAAAATTAAGAAGGTAAAGATGTAGACCACCTAGTGGAAGGCATTTTATAACAGTGCAGGCTATTTGAGAAGTAAAAAAATTCCTAGTTATTGAAGGCAAAAATGCACACAAAACTAAGATGGATTCCATATAAAAACCCTGAACAACACATATTCAGAACCCATGAGTCTTGTTTTAGGCTTTTTTATCTAAAGACATAAGAGCTTTTCTCCCCCTTATTGGATAATACAAAGGTTAAGCTGTAATACATACTCTACAAGACTTTGCAGAATTGGAAAGTCATAGGTTCCTGAAAAATCCAGATGTGGAGAAGGACTTTGTATTTGATGGCTAAAAGTGAAAGGACAATTCCTCTTCTCATAGGTTTAAGACCAAAACTGCAACATATAAAGGCCCTCAGAAGCTGTTTTAACAGAGGCTGTGGAGGCAAAGGGCAGACTGTGTACTAAACTGATGGCTAAAGCTTGATGCACCTTAATGAAGAGCTATCAGTAGCATGTTATCACTGAATTGTTTACTGTTTTGACCAGAATATTACAAAGATAGACAATTTCTGGCAAACAGCAATCCTGTTCTTGCACCCCAAATGTCTAGATCCCTAGATCCTTCAGGACACTTGCATTGCTGTCAACATTGGTTTCACAATCCTTTTATTTAAAAAAAAAAAAAAAAAAAAAAAAGAGAAAGATTGTGCCTGTTCTTGCTTTGGTAAAGGGGAAAAATCTTTGCATTCTTTCTTCCCTTCCTTGCCTACAACTTTTTCACCTACTTCTGGCCGGACACAATCCAGTATTAAACTGTACTGAAGCCATACCTCCTGTAAAATGCATCCAGCAAATTGAGCTTTCCTATCAGCCACCCGCATCTTAGCAATGCTGTGCTAAGAAATGACAGACAACTCTGCAGAGTTATTGGGGGAAGAGGGGTGAGGAGAGAGTGGTTTGTTTAATTATCCTACTCCAGCTTGATTGCTACAGCTTTATCTTACAAGTGCAAAGATTTGCCAAATAGATTTTTGGTAATTAGTGTTTAGATTATTGTAATGCTAGCACCTGGGATCTTTCTCCGAGGATTTACTCACGCTGGAAAGAAATACCCAGCCTCTCACATTCTCTGATCTCCTCAGTGGATCAGCTATCAGACACGGAGGCAAGCAAGTGCACCAGGCTCATGGATCAGAAGCACTCCTGTGGCAGGTAATGAAGAGGAGACTATGTTTCAGGGCTGGAGGGAGACCCATTTCATCCTTCATGATGAAGCCCATGCCGCTTGTGCTACACCAGTGTGTTTGTAGGCATTACTGTTAACACATCCTAATTCCAGATGAAACTCTGCTGTCACTTGCTGCCTTGGGTGAGGCTGAAATCCAGCATGTATAACAAAAATGGAGCTTTAAGCAGGTAGTCAAGAATGAAGTGAATACGAATGTCACAAATTGTTGATATAGTGTTGGTAAATTATCCAGTCTGCAGCTGCACTACTTTGGGAAACCAAAAGAATCACAAAAGCATTAAGTGTCACGGATGCCCTTCCACCATGGAAGGTGAACAGCACTATTACCTGGACAAAAAATATATTTTTATAATAATTCACAAAGAATTACACTGTATAAACTCTCTTGAGGGCCTGTGAATGTAACGCATCCAATGGTAGAATATCAGCAAAAACTACAGTGTTGTCTTCTACAGCTACCTGAGACAGCACATGCTACCTGATACAGATCAGAACAAACCACTTGGATCCCCAAAATAACTACTTCCATGAGACTGGAATCCTCTGATCACTTCCTAGACGTATGCACAATTCAGGAGATACTTCGGAGCGCATGTCAGCAGAAACAGGCATATGCACCGAAATGAAGGATCTCACCAGTATAAAAAAGAGGAAGCTTGGGCATATGGCTGGGAGCTTGGGCAACTTGGGCAACTACCACACAAACACCTGTTTGTATTTAAGAAATGGTGCTATGGCACAGCATTAAGCAGTGACACGAAGCTCTTCATATGGCCACAGTCTAGATTCAAAGCTCCATAAGCAGCTCTTCCTTGTTTTTTCTTTGTTGCCGGCAGTTCTTCCTCAGAGTAAGCAGAGCCTCTGTGCTCATCTGGGCTTTGGAACAGCAGTTCACTTGAACACAGTGGGTGTTCCACCTGAGGCTGACCAGGTTCAGGCACTGAGTCACGCAGCCTTAAGTATGCCTGCTTACCTTGCATAAAGAGGGATTTATGAGTTGCTAGTAGGGGCAGATAGCTGTTATTTGAAAAGAAGAGGAAAATGCATTAATAGAAATTCAATTTAGGTTAAAAAAAAAAAAAGAAGAAAAAAAAAGAGAGAGACCTACCTACTTAATTTTAGGAGAATTCATGAGTTAAAATATAAGACCTTTGTTAGGAAATAATTGCACGCTTCTGACCTGAGGCAATAGTGAGAATTTGCTGAAAAAAAATGGTACGTGTCATTAAATTTAATAATACTTAATTATAGAATCATAAATATTTGAGATTGGAAAGGACCAGCAAGTCATTTAAGTCCCCCTTCCTATCAGTGCAGGACTGCTCCCTATTGCACATAATGCTGGTATGTTCTCCGCAGACTATTAGAATTCATTGTCAGGAGGATTTGCCTTAAATTCTGCCTCAATTTTCCATTTCTTAATTTCATCCCATTACTCCCAGATATACCTGCTTGTTTCATGCTAAGTAATTCCTTCCCCTCCCTAGTGTGTATGCCAGTCAAATATTTGTAGATGGTTAGTATGCTTCTCCTTAGTTATCGCTTAGCCAAACTATACATATTTATTTAGCCCTTTTAATCTTCCTCATAGGTAAATCCCTCCAGCCCCTTAATTATTTTGTTGCTCTTTTCTGAAGTCTCTCTGTTTTCAAATCAGTCTTGTGGTCATATTGAATTCAGTATCCCATTTCTTGCCATTCAGAGCCACAGAAAAATCAGGGGGGCTATTGCATCTCTGCTGGAATGCAATGTGTCTTTGTGTCTGACCCAGTATAATTTTTTTCCCTGCTCTGTCATGCTGAGCACCATGCAAGGCTGGAGAGAGGTCAAGACAACCTCTGTTTTTAAAATTCTGCCCTGAAGCTATCCCTTACGGTGCTGTCAGTGGGGAAGACATTTCTTCTTCTAAAACCTTACTTCTGATAGTTTTTCCATCTAAAGATGTTGTAACTTGAGCTTTCTTCTGCATTGGGCAATAACTTCACTTATACTTCTCCCCTCTTTCTGCTTCTTTACTGTCCTCTGCCCTGTGTGTTTCAGAGATCAGTAAGAATGGGAGAACAGACAGCGCAAGAACCAAAAAAAAAAAAAGTAGCTGACTGCAAAAGCAGGAAAAAGCTTCATCTCCTGGGTTTATCATCCCACAGATTAGTAGCCCAGGATGAGGAAAAGGTTCTAGGGAAGCACTATGATGAAAAACACAAGAATGAAGACTAAAGTGAGGAGATAAAGTAGTACAGAAATAACAGTGGGGCAAGCTGACAGGAGAAATGGAAACAGAGAAGTCAGCACATATATTTTCTTCCTGGCCAGCACCTAGCAACAGATTTTGTTCTTGAATAATTGGTACTAGGCTGATTGCTGTGGATGGCTTTGTTTTGACTTTTCCTTGTAAGTTTTGATATCTCAATTTACTCCAAAACACTTTCTTCTTCCTCGGCCCTTGGTTCAACTGAGTTGAAAGGTGGACCTTCCACGTAGAGTCTAACTTTGCTTTCCTGGCAGGGCCACTGGCCTTACCACAAGGTCCCCTAAATAGTGAGGTCCATCTCTTAAATGTCTTGAGCATTTACCATGAAGTGGTTTCTAACAGCATATTGCAGAAAAGGTAAGGGATTTAGATTAACATGGTTGGTGCCCGGGGTTGGGAAAAGACTAGTCATCAACTGCTTGTTCTCTTGAGACCTTTCCTGATTAAACAGAACACAAATATTATCCAAGAAGTACTAGATTCAAATAATATGAGTTGCTTTGGTGTTCTAGCTAAGGGATTTTGCAGTGTTTGCTTTATCCTTATCTTTTTATCATTTTTTTTAATCTTGTATATCATGTCATTTGAGAGAACTGTGCAGGAATGTAAAAAGTAAAAGTAAAAATCCGCAAAGTAAAAGTATATATATGTAAATATTCCAGTACAGGGATGAGTCTCTACATAAAGGGCAACCTATTTGTTCTTCCTCTGTCAGAGTCCTCAGCTGTTTTGCTTTTTTTCCCCCCTGAAAGAAAGAGAAAAGATAACTTGGAGAGGTAGCACCATAATGTTCCATGTTTGTAAGGGTATTTAGGCACCTAATTGCCAGCTTGACAGAAATAAAATTGTGTCTCTGTTTATGTTTTAACAATTATTTATTTATTTATTTATAACCCAATTTCTGTCATATTTGTTAAAAATAATAGAAAATACATTTTTTTAATAAATTTTCATGTAACTGTCAAGTACGTCTCTTGCATAAATACATCTTATAAGTCATATTATCACAGTAACTGTCTTGAAATCATTCCATGGGAAGAAATTGACCCTTATGTGATAATTATTTCAAACGATAAAAGGACAAACATGAGCAGAGAATGTTTCCTTCTTTAATATAAGCCAGTGTTTTCCAACCTAGCCATCAATTTTGCGCACATCCAACCATACGTGAAAGAGTACTTGTGTGAATGTTTGGATGAGTAATCAGTATCTGAAGCTGACAGGACTCACCGAGGCCATCACCTGCATGTGGAAGTCATGGTGCTTAAACAAGGGATCCTGAGAAGTTCTCATCGTTGAAACAACCTTTTACAGTTGGACATGCATACGAATCTGATAGCCACAAAGAAACAAAGGCAAGGAGAGCAGGGGACAGGGAGACCACACTCTTACAGCATGGGCTCTGGTTATTCACAGTCCCAATAGTATTCCCCTTCTATTCTTTTCGGGTGCTATAGAAACCTAAATAAAGTTGAAAACTGAAGTCCTGAAGTAAATTCAGATGACAGATACTGAAAGCTTTTGCCTTTCACTGACTTATCTAATGTATCAGGCAGCCAGCATAATACAGAAAGAAGGGTGTTTATGCAGCATTTTTCCCTATTTATCATTTTTTGAGCCTATATCTGAAATACTGTGACACTCATAGTTGTTTGTCCCCCCTTAGAAAGGTTTTGAGATATTTTTTGAAAAAAAATATGCAAAATATAGAGAGATTAAACTCCAGCCTCCAAATCTCCTTATTTTATATCTTTGTTTTGGTGGCTCAGAAAATGAAGGCTATTGGCTCTTGGATTATGTAAACTGACATGGTACATTTTGTTTCATTTTCTTCAGAGTGCCCACATCAACTTATCTATAAAGTATTGATTGCAGGGGGCTGAAACTGTCTTCACAGCTCTGGCTGATTTTATAAGAGATTTTATTCATAATTCTGCCACAAAAGCAAGCTGTTGCTGTTACTTATATTAGAAAGTATGCGATGTTAAAGACATGCAGGTGTCTGTGGGAGACTGCCTTGTACTTTAATGCCCATGTTTATGTCTTTAAGCACAGTATATGTGAGAATATGAGGAAGTCACTGCACTTTGATCTTTCCTCTGGAGCAAATTGCCTTCAAAGTCTTATTTTCCCTGCTACATCCAAACCACTGTTTACTCTCTCCTTTCCACATGTCTGCATGGGTTGGGACAATCCCAACCACAAATACAGGCTCAGCAGAAAATGGATTTGAGAACAGCCCTCAGGAGAAGTACTTAGGGGTACTGGTTGATGAGAAGCTCAACATGAGTTGACAATGTGCGTTCACAGTGTGGAAAGCCAACCACAGCACACTGGGCTGCATCAAAAAAGCACGGTCAGCAGTTCAAGGGAGGTGATTCTTCCCCTCTACTCTGCTCTTCTGAGACCCTACCTGGAGTATTGTGTCCAGCTTTGGAGCCTACAACGTAAGGACATGGACCTGTTGGAGCAAGTCCAGAGGAGGGCCGTGAGAATGATCAGAGAGCTGGAGCACCTCTCCTATGATGACAGGCTGTGAGAGTTGGGGTTGTTCAGCTTGGAGAAGTCAGCTCCAGGGAGACCTTATAGCAGCCTTACAGTACCTGAGGGGGGGCGACAGTAAAGATGGTGAGGGACTCTTTTTATAATTGAAGAATCATATAATTATAGAATGGTTTAAGTTGGAAGGCACCTTCAAGATCATCTAGTTTCAACCTCCTGCCATTGTCAGGGACACCTCCCACCAGACCAGATAGCTCAAAGCTCCATCCAGCCTAGTCTTGAGGGTAACAGTTTTAAACTGAAAGAGGGTAGATGAGACATTGGGAAGAAATTCTTTACTGTGAAGGTGGTGAAACACTAGAACAGGTTGCCCAGAGAAGCTGTGGATAACCCATCCCTGGAAGTATTCAAGACCAAGTTGGACTGGGGCTTTGAGCAACCTGGTCTAGTGGAAGGTGCCCCAGCTCATGTCAGGGGGGCTAGAACTAGGTGATCTTCAGGGTCCCTTCCAACACTAACCATTCTATGATTCTATTCTACATCTACAAGGGATTTCCCAGGTGGAAACATGCCAAATATTTGTTCTGTGCACAAGCAGTAAAGATAATATTTTGTGGATGTATCATAAACTGATCTCATTCTCAGCAGATCCAACAAACACATCCTGGAAGCATCAGCCTTATTGAGCAGAGCTACATGACACAACTACAGAAACTCTGAACATCACAGTGCATGCCTGGAGAGCAGAGACGTAATGAATCTGAGAGGACCAGGCATGTGGTAGAGCCTTCACACAGCTAAACATCTCAGAAGCCTCAGGAAAGTCCTTGATACAAGCTGGACAAAACTTCCTTGGGCAAAGGGTTGTTTCAAGGAAACCCACAACCACTATGTGGATTTTTACACAGGAGTTGCTAATGGGCTTGCACAAGCTCCCAGGGCCATGCTACAGCCACATCTTCTCCCTTCCCCCTCCTACTCATTTCTTTGGGGAGAGGTCAGGCATTGCTGCCTCTGGCTTTTGGTTTAGAGTCACAGGTGCTGTGTGTCTCCTGTGTGTATGCAGGTATATGCTTTTATCTTTGGGCTGAAAGGCTTCGCTGCATGACCCAGCATCCCGCAGTGCCGGTGGGAGCTGGCCCCAGCCTGGTGGCCATGTCTGGTATGGAGGGAGGTAGCAGAGCTGGCCACTGCTCCCAGCCCCCACACACCACCTCCTGTTTGAAAGGCTTACTGGGCCTGCCAGCCCTTGCCTCCATTCTTGCCATCTTCTCAGCCCTCAACTGTAAGAGGAAGTAGCCTGCCCCACCTTTCTGGGTATTTTTCCAATTCCACTAATTAATGCTGAGGGTGCGGTCAAGGTCAGGGTCCTGGGCTCCAGCCAGATAAAGGCACCGGTCTCTCACTGCTCCCACCTGCATGTGACTCCTATAAGGGCTGCTTGCATCACAGACTGCAGACAGCTTGCTGATGTTTCAAATAATTTTTTTAACCTTCTCTGAACACTGTAATAATTTCCTACCTGCATTCAGGATAGGTCAGGTATTTTACTGCTCAGATGTAACAAATACGATCTTGCTTGACTTCCAGAAGGTGTTAAGCATTTCCAAAGTTTCATAATGTTCAAAGAGATTGTGCTGCAAACGAAATGGACATCGCTGCCAAAAGAATTTAATTTTTTTAGGCAGCGGTTTGCTGCCTTCTGGCTCCTCGGAGTGGTTGGTGCTGGCAATGCCTCCTTCTGCTGGGGAAATGCTGGGTCTCTGGCAGGCAGCCTGGGGGGGGGACGTTTGGCTGACCTAGATTTTGAAGCACTGTGGAATAATATTGTACAGCTCCTATTAGTCCTGAATGATGACTGGATTAGTAAACTGATTATGTAGCGAAGTATCTACGGTTTCGGCTGTGTCTCTGTGGTGTATTTCTGTATTTTATGTCTTGCACTTTATTTGCACAGAGCATACAAAATTTTTTCTGCATCTTAATTTTTCACCTGCATGTCAGACTTTTTTTAAAAGGATTTCACAAAACCAGAGGGGTCTAGCTGATTAAGAAAACTCAGATATTCATTAATAAACAGATATTTAAGAATTTTAATAACATTGTGTTGCAGCAGCTTCTTGTGCTCTTATTTTAGCACAAGAAATGTATTTGCACAAAGAAAGACAGAATCAGTCACTTTCTCAGATTTTGCAGCCCATCCACCCTACACTGGAGATCCCTTGAGATGTCATTACTGAAGTGATGAGACATTCTGGTTTAAGAGCTCATGGTCTCTGCAGACCAAGGGGCTAGGAATTAAGTATGCATCTTATGCGTAATAGTGCAGAACAGCATCAATAAATGACTATTCTCCTCCTTAATGTTTGCTTTTAGATTCATGGGGACTAGAAGAAACTAGTGCCAGGCCAGAACTCATGATTTTTAATTCTTGTTTGGCTCTGGATTAGTACTGCTGAACTCCATTGTGCCTCTGGAAAACAGACATAATACTTGCACTTCCAATTGAGCTGTTATCCAGATCAGCTACTCATCAAGGAGTTCTGTGAATGCTGAAAAGGCTGTATGGGAAGTAAGGTTTATGTTTGTAGTGGAACAGGGCTTCAGTAATGATCCGTGGCTAAGATGAGACATCTAGAGATATATTATCTGTCCTATCCGGTGAAATCACGGGTGGTTTGCCAGTGATCTCAGTGGGAACATTGTTTTTCATGCAAAATCTTCTGCTACAAATGCTTTTATGTTTTCTCTCAGTACATGCAATGTGGTACATCAAACATGCCTGTGTTTACAACACCTTCTATGATTTGTTTTTTGTTTGGATCACACGCATTAAAAAACAGAGCAATCACCTGATAGCAAGGTAAGCTTTGTGTTAAGGTTAGAAGTAATATATAGCAGATCTCCTTGTGCTTAAAACACAGCTACAGTAAGCTGAATTATTGTCCCTGTGCAGTTTTCATAGTTATTACTTGGTAGGTTGCCTCTTCAGTGTCAAATTAGAAGTCATTCGGCTAGAACCATTGCAGTGGTGCCTCTTGAGGTTTGTAGGCTCACGTATTTGAAGTATATTGCATATTTTTCTGAACAGTTGAGCTTTCATGGGGGTCTATATTAGAACAGCATGAAATCTGCTGCTGTTTACCTAGGTTTCATCTAAACCTTACTGGTGGGTTCTCTTTATGCAACGTCAGCAGCACTGAGAGTCAAACTCTGTCTCTGTTTTAGACAAACTTGAAACTTAAAAGAAAACTTAAACTCAACCTCCTGAATTCCCTTCAGTGCCTATCTCCTTTCCTTTTGTTTCTTCAAGGGCAAATATGCATTTAGCTTTCTGATATTTTGTGCACACCAAACAGCATCTTTTCCTGCTTTTCAAGAGCCATTTTATTTTGCAGTTTTGCTTCCGCTTCTGTCCTTCCTTCCACTCACCTATCCACGTCACATACTTGCTGTCATATACTGAAAGAAGGATGGGAAGCAAGTATAGATTACATTTAACTTTTTGCTTTATATATTTGTGATCATGGAGGATGAATTTCCTGTGTTAAAGTGTTTGTTTACTGGCTACAGAGAGCTTAAATTAGAGGCCAGGGGACAGAAGGGCTGGAGAAAACATTCAAGGAACAACTGCCTTATTCATATGAAGATGATCGTTAGGGAAGAAATCTTTACAGATTATAAAAATGAGGCTCATACTGGGTGCAAAGGTAGAAAATCTTTTTCTGCATCTTAGTAATTAAAAACTGCACTGGTTGGTGAATCAAAGAAGTGTTGTGGTCCTCATTTCACTGTTAAGGAATCTACAGCTCCAATAATTGAATTGAAGGTGAATAGAGAAATCTAACCAGCTTAAGTTTGTATAGAAACATGGTAAAAGATCTAGGCACCAAATTAAAAAATGTGGGATTAAGCAAATTGCTGATGAGTTTAATTACTTAAAATACTCTCTCTACAGTGTTTTATACATGGACTTCTGCTGCTGTTTATTTTATTTGGTCTCTCACTTTTTCCTTAAAGAATTGTTCTAATACAAGTAGTTTTTATTATGGTGCCTTGTCCTTTAGTCTTGACTGAAAATTTGCTTTATTTTTCAGATAGTACCTTTGCCTGAAAATTTTCATTACAGTGTCTTCTGACAAACAGAAGAGAGATTTGAGTAGGGCCAAAGACAAATCTGGGGATGGGATTAAATCAAACAAGAGTTCTAGTCTTCCCATAGGATTCTTAATCTTAGAAAGTAAAAAACCAGATGAGATTAAAAAGAATCATACAAAAAAAAAAAAAGTTAATGCTTTTATGTAAAATAGAAAGGTAAAATTTTGAACACAGACAATTATTTTTAGTTAAAATTAATAAAACTGAGCATTATATATATGTGATTTATATTCTGCAATGCATATTAACATGGAGTCTCTAGGGAAACTCTTGGAGTTTATGATTCAAAGTAAAAAAATGTGACTGAAAATCTAGCCTGGATCATGGTTATTAAAACAGATATCAAGAACCTGAATTGGTCCTTGTATGGTTTAATTCCTTTGTCTTTGTGTAAGAAGATGAAGTACCATAAACTTTGGTTTGATACTTCTTTTTCTGTTCTAGAGGAAAGATGAGAAAATTTCCCTCTATTACAGCTTATATTTGCAAAGTATGATGGATAACTGGGTTCAAAGTGACTGAGCATCCACTAAGATATTTTCATTATATGTTTGCTGTATTTTTTTTATGTGAAAGCAAGACAGATTGTAATAATCAGCAGAGATCCTTTATAACCCCTTTTCTATTAAAAGGACAAGCATACAAGCGACAATTCTTTTATTTGTCAGACAGGAGAATGTATAAAAGCAGCACCTTCTCTACTTCCTTTCTCTATACATCCATATCCATACACAGACAGGTATACATGTATATGCGCACACATGTTGCTTCAAAAAGACTTTCCAATGGCCCTGCATGACATTTCCTTGTATATAAGTCAAGAAATTTGTTTTGGTTTGTTTTTTTGCTAGGAAGTAATAATACACCTGGATAATAAACAGATCTATTTAGATTAGGGATGGGGTTGTTGTATTGTGTAAAGGGCGGCTGTGATGAATGAGACTGCTTAATACTGGTGGAGACTCATGCGCCTATCTTTTGAGAGCCTCCCTTTGGGTTCACTCTGCATCATATACAGAAAGCAACACTGCATCAAATACAGAAAGCAGAGGACCCATGGAGGAGCACTGATGCCGACAGAGATTGAAGTGTTGGGCAGATAAAGTCTTGGGTTTCCTTCAAACCCCAACACAGACTAAGCAAGCATAAAAGCAGACTGGACCCTCTCTCCAAAAGGCTTTTGCAAAGCCCCGGTGAGAGACTGTGGCTGCAGCTGTAACTCTGAAAACTGTCTAGAGAAATTTTCATACATTGTATATGATGTGCTGGCCCAAATGCTGGAAGTTGTACCGAGCACCCTGCTCAGGCTTCCCAACAGGGGAGTCATGCTTACATGGAAAGATGCTGGGCAGAGTCTGTTGTAAGATTAATGAGAGTAAGTGACAGCTCAACAGAAATGACAATAAGTAGCAGCAAATGAAATCCTCTCCAGGCTTTTCCTGTCTGCAGAGTGTAACACAAAACCTGCAGCTATATAAGAAACGAAATAAATTCTTTCTAGGTCATTTTATTTTTAAAGATTAACTTGAGATCAAAGACTTGCTTCATGCTGTGTGGATGCCTCTGTATTTTGTAATATAGTTATTGGTACAGATTTTTAAGGAGTAAATTGTGAAAATAGTTCTGTAGTTCTGTGAAATCTAGTTATTTTGCACAGATTACAGTACCTCGATATTTGAAATGGATTTTTAAATTCCAGTTGCTGGAATTGCATCTTTAGTTGTTCCTCGTTTGTCTGTAGATGCTACAAATGCCTTTGGATCCAGGCAGAGTGATAATGGCTTTGAGCATAGAAATGGACTTGCAGCTGGATTCTCAGGAGAGCTTTCTACACTGGGTAATAGGCTCACATATTGAAATGTGCTCATCGGAGAGGCATTATGGGGGCAGTAAAGAGAACCAAGATTTGCCTGCAAAGTGGAGATAAGAAGCAGGAACAGGTAGAAAGAATCTAATTTCTCAGGGAATTTCTGGTAAAAATCAAACCCCATTATTTTCATCACTAATTTTAGGCCAGGATCTGCAACAGTTGCTGAAGGTACCCATTACCTTGTTTCCAATGCAATTTCATTTATTACAGTATATATCAAAGAAACATGGAAAATTGTTCTTCCCAGGGTAAGCTGCTGCTTAACATAAGTGTCAGAAGTGTCTAGCCTTTACTGATTCAAATTCTGAGTTCTTTATATTATATAACCATCCTAAGCAGAAATAGCTAATGTGCTGAAAGGCAGTACATTGTATTTGCAAAAAGAACAGCATGAAAGGATCTATGCTGCAGTGCTGTCTTGTTTTCTTTACTGTTGCTACAGAGTTGAAAGCCCATCTGTCCTCCTTATTATGTTAAATTCATTCAGGAGTCACTTAACTGAAGTATCCTTAACCTAGTGCTTCTGCAAACCAGTACATCTACATAAAGAATAGTTATTAAAATAAACATCTCATATTCAGCATCCTAATGCAGTACCATTGTGAGTAATCAATGAGGTCTCTAGTAATCATGGGAATTATACAATATAATTGCGTTATTTATAATAAAATTGCTAAAGAGTTGCTGACCTTCCCAGTTAAACCTTTTTTCTTTTTCTCATACAGCCTGCTGATCTTGCTCTTTTAGCACACCATGTTTTCTTCTTTGTCCTAACATAACTTTAAAATAGCAATCTATTAAGCTAAGCTCACGTTTATAAAAGAAGAAAATTGTCATGGAGTTGCATTACAGAATCATGTTGCATTCCTTAAGCTTTAAAACCATCACTCCAGGTAAGAATTTTATGCTATCTGCCAAAATGAAATAGAAGCTGAAAAGATGTAACATGAGAAAATCTTCTATGTTTCTTCCACCTCACACTAACAGTCTATATTTTGCCCCTTTTACCTTAGTCTCTTAGTCAACCGTGCAGTAAAGAGGGTTTGAATCCCCTGCACACCCATTATAGAGAACATGTAAGAATCAAGCTAATGCTGGAAGCCTCAGCTCTGAGAAAACAAATAAGAGAATAAGAAGCTTCCAGCAGATACAATAAAGGCATACAAATGCCTTCACTTTGCAACCGAATGATCCCCTCCCTTTTTGTCCCTTCTCCACTGGGGCTTGCACACCTACAGAAATCCTGGTAGAAAGCTACCAGTGGCTACTCCTCATCTGCCTCAATGCCAAAACTTAAGTTAAACTGATGATTAAGAAGACCTTGCAGATTTAATACAAAAATGAATGAAAGAGCACCTGTGTTCTGTAGTTTCAGAAAGGAGGACAGTTACCTCTAGCAGGAGAGTGCTGATAATTGTGTGGAGCTTGTAAAGTTATTAACCACACCCAAAACAGGGTGTTTGCCCAATCCCTAACTGCAAAGGGAAGGGATATGCATACAGTTGTGATTTGCACTTTAGGCTGTCCAACAATTTAGAATGTGGATGTACTGGATACCTTGAAATTTCTTAGAAATATTTTCTGTTCTCCATAAGATGCTTCAGCAATTATTTGGACCCCCAGAGTTAAATTGCCATTAGAAGTCATTGCCTAGGTTTGCATTAGGATAAGTCTGTTGTGAGACCATTGATATCAATGGGTTTAGAGGAGTGTCAAAAAGATTGGAGTAGATGCTGTAGTTTTAATTATGTACCTTTTTTAAAAATAGGTGATATGCTGGTCCCCCTTATGGTGGGTACAGGATTTGCAATGCTGTGCATTGTTTCACAAATGACAGGTTAAAAGCCATGCAAGTCATCAGCATGAAAATTAAAGGAATCATATCTGGGGAGCCTATTCCATGTCAAGAAAAGAATCTAGAGAGTAGCAGTTATAGCTTGCTAATTTGTCAGGCAGTTGAGTTTGTAGGAGAACTGAGTCCTAGCTACACGGTAGCAGGGGAGCTATTCTGTTGGCTGAGCTGAGAAGGCCATCTCAGAACTCAGGTGGTAAAGGGTTCTGCAGGCTCAATAGTCCTTCCAAACAGAGGACTTTGGGACACCATGTGTCTGTGGAAGGAGGGTGGGAGAGATAAAACATGACCATCACCAGTATAAAATAAAACTTAGACCTAGATCCCCTAGTCTTGTAGGGTCTTCACCCTGGCCTTAAAGACAGACAAGGACAAATCACCTGAAGACTTGCAGAAGATGCTGACTTGTGCCTTTTGTTAGGCCTAGGAGTGATAATGGAGGAGGGGTCTTGCCAGCTCTTTTTTTTCGCATTTGAAAAGCTGTACTGCTGTGTTTCATTTTAGTTAACCACACACAAATGGCAGAAGGAGGGAAGCAGGAGAAAAGGCTCTACATCAGACACAGCAGAAGGAAATATGGGAGGAGGGTGGAGGGGTGGGTTGGTGTTGTCTGGTTTATGGCCCTTCTGTGCCATCTGAAAGGTACAAAAGGCTAAAAACCAGCTTGAGCATCTGTGTTACTCTCTGCGCTGCTATGATAATGAAAATCCACAAATGCTTAGAGGAATAAACAACATTTCAAGTTTCCTGAGGTTATATAAAAGAAATATTTATTCTGTCTGAGAAAGAGTATGCAGAGAAGTATTCCAGTTAAAAAAAAAGACATAATGTGTTCACAATGTGAGGGAGCAGAGCAGCACAGTGAGCAACCTTAACTACGTTGTTTTCAAACTTTTGACTGCCTAACCATGCAGCCTTAATGCTCTGTTACCATATTTGTCATGCACACAGTATTATATAGATATATATATATAATACTGACTGTCTGGCTAGATATAGATATCTTTTTTTTATTGGAATTTTATCCTCAGTCCCCTCTGCTTCTATTTTCACAGGTTTTCTGAAGTACAATGTGAAACTAATACTTTAAAATTTCAGCTGCACTTTTGAACCCATGATATTTGAAAGCAATTTTTTCTCATCACAGCCTGAAACTGATATGTTGTTACACAGGAAATATTACACATCTCAAAACTCTCCACTTGCAGTACATATCCTTTCAAAGATGTGGGATGCATGTGAAAAAAGTTATCAAGATTACTTGTCTCATTGGAAATTATCACTGCAGCTCTTTTCTCTACCTACTTTTTCTTAACAGAAATGCCAAAAATGTCCTTTAAAAATGTTTAAAATTCATATTCCATCATCTAGATCCTGGATTTTATTTTTAAAAGCAAGCTTGTCTGTGAAAGCTATATTATGTATTTTGGTATTCATGATACAGAAAAATATTAATGTAAAGTAAATCCAAGCTCACTTGAGTGATCTCCAAGACCAAATCCTGCCTGACCAATGAAAGCCAGTGACACTAGGCTGCTCCAAGTCTCAGATTCTCAAAGGATCTTAGCACTCAGGTGGTTTCACAAATTTAGGTATCTAAACTTACCATCTGAGGATGGACAAGTTTTCTTTACTTTTTCACAAAGGCATATGATTTGGGGACCAAATTGGAGGGACAGAAGCTTAAGCACAGTCTTGTAGCCCAGTGATGTTTTGAATGTGTGAGTGTTAAAGGAAATTACAAAACAGTCCCCAAAGAAGAAATATCAGAAGAGAAATGCTGCTTTTTGTCATTTCTGAGGAGGACCAGGTGCAAAACAGGCTGTACCAGGGAACTTTCTAGTGAAAACCCAAGTACCCTTAGCCTTTTAGATGCTAGGGAGTTAAAGCAAGGGTTTTGTGAGTTGTGTTCTTGGATTCAACTGTCTAAATCTCACAGAAAACCTACCCAGGATATCTAACTCTCTCTATTGAATTGATTTCGTTTGTTCTTTATTTTTTTCTGGTTACTTGTACATATAAATGTATTTCTTATATATGTACGCATGTTAACCCTGAAACTAATGCCATGTTATGTATCAGTTTAAATTTTGACACAGGTGAGACTGAATTCCTCTGCTTTCTCTGCACTCCCAGAGTTTGATAAACTGTAGATCAGAAGCACTTGGCATGCATGTGGAGTCGCCTTCTCTGGAGATCCTCAAGACCCACCTGGATGCAGCCCTGAGTAATGCGCTCTACACAATCCTGCTTTAGCAGGGGAGTTGGGCTAGATGATCTCTAGAGGTCCCTCCCAACTCTGACAATTCTGTGATTCTGTGAAAAGGTCTAGTGTTGATTCAGTTTCCAGTAAGCACCCATCCATCTAATCCATCATACTTGAACAGATGATATGTAAATCTGATTAGCTCACCTAAGAATGTAAAAGAGTTTCTTGCTGCCTTTGGTAAGCACATCAGTCCAATAACCTAGGCATAAACAGAAACAGGCTTTAAACTTTACAGAGGAGAATCAATAATCCTAAGGATATGCCAATTATAAGTCTATACAACCACCAGGAAGGTTGCAGGCAGCTGAAGAGAGAAATCCTTCATCTCTTAAGCTGTTCAGACTCAAAGACTTGTTTGGTTAGCTGATCATGCTTTCTTTGAGAAGACCTATATGCTTAATGCAACAGCTCAATATGCAACATTAATTTTAATCAACAAATTGCTTGCAGACCTATAGGTCTATCATATTGTTACTATAGCTGAGGATAGGAAACTGTCTGAAGGAAATAAATTTGAAGCAATTCAGGCACAGGTAAATAGCCTGTTATTATCTATGAACCATTGTCATTATGGTCATTTCTGAAAAAATCATGTGTTTCCCATGGCTCATTAAATCTGTTTTACTCCCCAAATAAATGGGCCACTTTGATATGTCGGCTGTGAAGACTAAAGGAACTCCAAGTAGAAGGATTTACTCCACTAAGAAAGATGGCAATCAGCAACATGAAAGACTTTCCAGAAAATCTTATACATTTGGTTTTATTAATTTATAATGTTAAATGTTTTCAACAGCTAGTTAGTCACAAGATTTCATCAAGATGTTAACTCATAAACAAAGCAAAGACATTAGCTTTTCTTTAGCTCTTTGATACTTTTATTCTTAAACAAAAAAAAACAAAACAAAACAAAAACACAAAACAAAACAAAACAACCCATAACATTCTCAAAATGGAAATTTTTTACTTCAGCAGGCCTGTCTACCAGATTGTCAGAAAATGTCTTCAAAATGTCCAGCATGAGGCTTCTACCAAGACTTATCAACAACTGAGCAACAAAACCCCCCATGTTATGGAGTCAGAAAAAGGCAAGAAAGGAACAAGTGAGCTGTTGGCGTGCTCCCATCAGGCAGGGTGCTGCCCTTGCCCAAAACAGATTTTAGAGCAGGCCAGTCCGGTTAACGTGATTGTAGTTCCTGAGCACGTACTTACATGATGGCATATTGCATTTTTATCATGCTATATTGTTACAGGACTGCTGTAAAGAGAGGCAGCAGAGAGGAAGGTTGGTTCTAGTGACTACTGGGGTTTGAAGCAAGAAAGGGAGGAGGGAGGAAGGCAAACCACACCTTCCACAAGAGCATCCAAGCAAGCCAGATTGCTAATCCCTCTGGTGGGCAGGGCAAGAGGGAAAAGAGGAAAGCAGGGAAAGATGTGAAGGAGTGAGGACTGGAGGACTTCTGAAGCGAACAAGAGGCTATCTGCAGTGGAGGGCAGACCTACACCAAACCTCAAAAATGACAGAAAGTAACCTTTCTTGAAGTATCCAAAGAGAAGCCAGGGGAGAGGACACTCTCAACCTCAAAAATGCTGAAAGTTGCTAAATTTGAAAGAAAGTCTGGAGAAAAAGAACCATCCTTCTCAAGAGAGATACTGGTTTAACAACTTTTCATAGTTGTTTTTTTCCTCACTTTTTAGGTTCTGAATTTTCCTTGCTTAGATGGTTATCTTGTTTTACTGGGTGTGAGACTTTTAGGATTATTTTTTTTTCTTTCCTAATAAATATCTTAATTTAAAAAGCTACAAAACCCAACCAACTTTGGGTTGTTGTGAAGGATTTGCTTTCTATTTCATGGTCCTTCTGGTGCAGGGCTTGTCAGAAGGTAGCCTTACACTACCAGTTGTAGCTGTCAGTACGGTCAAACCCTGCAAAAGTAGAGGATAGTTTAGGAATAATGTTGAAAAACTATAGGAGAGCTGCACAGGGACAAAGAGAAGTAGCTCTTCCTCTTTCCCTTGCTCATCACAGCACCAAAATCTGGAAGGGTAGATCTTGAGTATTGGTGATCCCTTGGACCTAAAGGTCCTCTTGGACCTTTCAAAGGCAAAATCTAGCTGCCTTGGACATGAACATGCAGTAGGAAAGTAATGATGAGGGAATAAGGAATTGGTTGCTAGAAGTCAATGAATGACTGCCCTGAAAGCTGCCTGTGACTTACTCAGGAGTGTACGGACAAAAGGTTCATGTTGATCTGGATCTGTATTACATCCTATATGATGGCCCTTTTGTATGCTCCCCAGCAAAGCATAAACCTGCCTGCTACCCAGCACTGCCTACACGACAGCCTGTGCTCTGAACTACAGTCAGGATATTGAACGCACTTTTTTTCCTAGTGCAATAGGGTATATGTGGGATCTGCATACATATCAGATTGGTTTCCAGCCACCTGCCAGAATGTGATGGCAGGAAATTTGCATGGCTCCTGTTGTAGCCAAGTGACAGATAATAAGAGAAAGGTGCCATTGTTGGAACTATCAGTATCAGATTTTCTAATACAGCCCTGTTGTGATGAGATCATAAACATTGCTCAAGCTGCAATCAGAACTTTCACTGAAGGAATGAGCCTGGATAATAATAAAAGCAGAAAGCATTTTAAGTAAATAGAATTTCCCAGATACTGCATAATGTTGTTTGTTATTGCTATCTTTTATGAGACTTGAGAAATACATTGTATAAGAACGATTTCCTTCAATATAAACTGTTATCATGGAGGTCTCCTATGTCAATTCTTATTTAAAATATATTTCCTTACTTGTTTGATATTATGAAAGCATAAATTAATGCAACCTCTCTGCTTCCATTCCATGTTCTTATAAAGCCTCGCCATAGCTCTCCAAAGAAGAGTTACTTGCTGCTTTGTACAAATGTAGCCTAACCCACTCCAAATAACAAGATCCATTTTGTCAGTAAAAATTCATTTTATGTACAGCTTTCACAGCCCCTGAAAAGCCAAGGTCTTTTAGTGAACGTTGCACAGACCATTTTTTTCTAAACTCAAGTGAGAGTGAAGAAGCATGTAGATGATCTCCCTCTCTGCTCTCCTAATGGAAAACTTCCATGAGCCTAAACAAGTGCTGTTTCTTTTGAAGAGCTTGTGGGAGCATAAACAGGGAGCCCGACAGCTCTAACAGCCAGTGCAACAACCATGCCCTGGCAAATGCAGAAGGGAGGGCAGACTATTTCCATCAGCTACAGCAGTACATTATTTCCCTCTTGCCTAAAACTTGCCATTGACAAAAAGACAAAGCCAAAACAAACTCCTATGGTGAAATGCACGTTCCTGATTAACATTAAGACCATTTTCCTACTTTGCACAATTTGCTTTTTATTTTGATGTGTATTTCTTATTGCTGGCAGCATATAACAAATACAATTTCATTGTATTTCCACATCAATTTCTGACCACTGGATCTAATTAGACTATTTTGTACTGGTAAAAGAGCTGTATGTTTTCAAAATTTCTTCCTTAGGTAGTTAAATATCTTGGGTTTAGGCAAGAAAGAAACATACCTTATACATAAATTCAAAATTAATCCTTAGTACAACAGAAATCCTAACAGTCTAATCCAATAATCATTATTAGGCCAGATATAATTATTATGCAAAGAGAAAGAATATGTCTATACAGAAAGATTTTGGTAATAATAATAGTAATACAGTTAAATTTGTATGGGTGCACTTAGTTTCTACCCCTTTTCTTGATGTTAAGTCCACCCTTCTGATGTTCCTTTTAGTCCTAAGGTCAGGGGTTTCATTCTGATGTTGGTGATGTTAACAATGAGTTGTCAGCACCTGAAGTCCTTTGCAAGGAGGAATACAATGTTCACATTGGTATTTTCCTCTGTTTTGATCATGGATTCACTCAGCGTCACTTTTATAAGTATGCTAACATCTATAGACGTCTAGCCTTTGTTTAACTGAACTGTACTTCCACATTATAGCCACTTTTTTATGGTGGATTTATGTATGTCAGATTCTATCTCTTTGTACTCTTTCTTATCCTAAAAAACATTTTTTGCCCAGCTCTGCGTCTGCATTTCTTTAGCTGTGAGGTCTCCAGTGTTGAGCCTCTGGTTCATATCTTATCATCGCAAGTCTGTACCCCTCCACACTGCACCCTGTGTGTCCTTTATCCTGCCTGGCCTATATTTATCTGTACTGGTAAAACCATGGTGGTACCACACAAAGATATACAAAAGTAAAATAAATCAGCCTTAAAGTCCTGAAGAATTAGAGAAATTGTTGTCACAACTAAGCCAGCTCAACAAGGCTATAGGCAGGTCAAGGAAAGTTCAGACAGAGCAAGTCCTGATACCTTGCAAACTCAGTGCAAAGCTTATAGCATGTTACTAGCCATGCCAATACTGTATTACAGATCAACATAATCACAGTAGGTTCTTGTATAATATCTTTTCACCTTTCATAGAGAGAGATTTATCTTCTTTAGGCTTTTACTGTAAAAACATGAATTTCATCCCCCAAGTAATTCTGTAGCTCAGAAAATAAGTACCTCACTTTCTTCTGTGATCGTCAGCAAAATGTGTATATGACAGTTATAACAAAATAGTTGTATAATGTAACATGTGTAGGTTAGTGAGGTTTATAAAGGACAGTTGGTAATTTTTCTGGCTGTCACGTGTCCAGACAATGCTTCATACTTATTTAGACCCCAGATTTTTAGTTCTATAATCTAACATGGCTCAAAACGAACTGAGAAGTTGTAACATATAGAGAAAAAGGAAAAGATGGTGGGTGCAGAGCCTTGTATAAGCAAAGGCAACCACTGCTGAGAGTGTTCTTTATGCTTTATTTTAAAAAGCATCACATGTCCAGACCCCATCACTGTATTATACTGCACATGTCCATCACAATTAGCTTTATTGAAATATCAGTCTTATTTCCTAGGGAATGACATTTGAGATCATGGTATCTATATGAATATTTTATTTTGGTCTGTTTCTCCTTCCTTCCAAAAATTTTTTGTGCCATTTTCCACAGTTTGTCTGATTCAAAAGATGGGTAAGTAATCTCAGAC
Source organism: Gallinago undulata (assembly GCA_026546715.1). NCBI lineage: Eukaryota > Metazoa > Chordata > Aves > Charadriiformes > Scolopacidae > Gallinago > Gallinago undulata. The sequence continues at coordinate 97,643,026 of JAOTQQ010000001.1, read as the reverse complement.
AGTACTGATTTCTCAATATTTCTTAAATATTGCTTTTGTCTCTGGTAAATCCACGGACATCATACTATGCTGCTGTACTGCTGAAATGATCTGAGAGATGAATAACAGCTCTTATTCTGCTGCTACTGTTTTATTTCATCAAGATCTAGATATCCCACCTGAAGAGAGAAAATAGTACTACAAGGTGCTGTCTACATGTACAGTGAGCAGCAGCTTCTGTTCAGATAAATTTATGATTATCCACGCAATTTATCTCAATGAAATGTGAACTTTTAAGTTTGCATGGTCCATTAGGGCCTCAAGTGAGCAAGGCATTTAAGCATGTGCTTAAATCCATCCATATTCAGAAAACCAATTAAGCACATGCTTAATTTTAATGATGGATCCTGTACTAAGGCCTGTAAAGCTAAACTGCCATTAAACTTGGACTATGTCCACTTTCTTTTACTTTCAAAAAAACTTAACCTAGAAATTTATATTCAAGAGCTTGTGTTAGTACAAAACAAGGCTTTTCAATTTCCATGTGCAAATATCAAGAACTGAAATAGTGAGGATTAGTTGCAATAACTTTGATCTATCCAGTTAACTAAAATGCAGAGAGGCGGGAAGGTTAATTCACAAAGGTTAACTTTTGCTAGTGAGACAGGGCAATTCGAAGTGGCAAAACAAGGTTTCTGCATCTTCATGGACTCTAGAGGCAGCCTAGGGAAATTAATTCAACTGGATTCAAGTTATCAGTCATTCAATACTTGCATAACCAGACCTAAATTTCAACAGTCTCCCATAGTAGACAGTATAAAAGCACAAAGTAAATTATCTAATGTTATATTTCCTATACTGACTTCTGTGCCTTTTCATTTGCAACTTTAATCATTCCATTAACAGTGCCACAGATGCCTTTATTTTGTTTTCTAAGCATTGCTATCATAAGACCAACCAAAACTATAAAGTTATTTCACACTGAGCTACGTATGATGCCTATTGATGTCAAAATTAAAGGTTTCTGAAGAAACAGTGCTGCAACCTTACTATTAGTTCACTAATTGCTCATCCAATTTGGTCTGTGTATGACATCTCATAATATATTCCATTTCACCCTCTTTACCACACTACACAGGGCAGCTAAGTACTTTGAAAGCTTTAAGGAGGTCTTTCTTTTTATGAGGGCAAAGGCGATGTGTAGGCATTCCTTAATAACGTAGGTCTGAATCAGCGTAAAAAAGTTAGAAATGAAGCAGCAGCATATTAAAAAGGAAGCTTAGAGAGAGCTGATTTTAGCAGAATTATCTGTGGTACTTGAAAATACTAGAAAGAACCCAGCAACACCACAGAATTTAAATAAGGAGACAAATTTCGCAGCTAAACCCTGCAGGTAATGGGAATAACATGTAGAGTCTTGTCCATCCCTGAAGGAGTACTTTTGACCTATATTAACTACTTAATCTAGGGAGTTCAGTTTAACACCATTAGAAAAAAAAAACTGAGCACAAGTTTAGCGAGTGAACAGACATAAAAATGTTAAACAGACATAAAAATGCCTCAAAGCTCGTGCTTGGATTGTACTACTCAATATGGCTGTTAGAGCAACACTGGCTCAGGGCACTTGACAAGTGGTAGAACAAGAAGATAAAGAGACCAGTGATATATTTACAATACTAAAATTATACATCTGGAAAGAATTATGTGTTGCCTTCGTAAATGCACACATTGGCAAAAAGGTAATGATTTCTTTTAAGGCAGTGAATTGATGGTCTGTTGTCTGTTTTTTTCAGGAGGCAGCTATAATAAAAAGGACTTTCTTCAGTAGTAGTTGTGCCTGAAATTCAGTTGTGTGCCGGTGTACAATTATTAGAGATGGGAGGAAGATGCATCCTTACCTCTTTCCTCCCCCTGCCTCTGTTGACTTTCCATTCTGAGCCCAGGTTCCCTCTCCTTTCCCAACCACCGAGTAAATTGGTCCAGATCTACGTGTATACTTGACTCTCCTTACAAATATTGTATGTCCCAGGCAGCAGAAGCTTGTGCTGGCAGCCAGCATGAACCCGTGTGTGCACTGTGGTGTTCCTCTCTGGGAACTGGGAGAGGTCTTGCAATTCCTTCCTTTGCAGCATGAGAGATATTGCAGGGTTTATAATGCGGTGATTATTCTCAGGAAGATGGGAGAGATGTCACATTTCCCTTTGTGAGAAATACTTAAATATCTTCTGTGTCACAGAGAGAAAGCGAGTGTGCTGCAAAAATGAACCCAAGTTGCACTGGGACAGAAAAGAAAGAGAAGGTACCTCCCTTCCAAGGATATTTATCCAATGCCAGTTTATTCCAAAGTATATAAAACACAGAAACAGTCCTGGGAGCAACTCTCATTTTCTTGTCTGTTGGGTGACTGCCCAGACAACAAGGCTGTTGTGTGAAAAGTGGCTCCTCCACGTCCTTTGGCCACGTTTTAAAAGAAAACAGCTGTTGTCTGTGTATCCTCTACAAGAAGATACAAAAACCCAACAGATTGACCCTCATTTGGAGGAAGGCTTTGTTTCTAGGTCCTATTGAACATGAGCTTTGCTATGAGCCACTGAGGAATGCAGCAGTTCTCCATTTACCTCCAGCCACATGATAAATCTGCACGCGTTGGGACAACTCTAAAATTAGCATGCTAATCAGTGGGTACATTCCAGGTGTTTTTGGATGTGGCTTTGGATCCTGTCCCTAAGACTGCAGGTAAGCGGGATTTTTGTGACAGAGCTCTCCTCAGCATTTTTCACTGCAGGAACCTTCAGCCTTTGCCAGAGAATCTCAGCTTTCTTCTTTGTTTCTTTCATATGTATCTGAAAGTCTCCAAAAAACATATGCCTTCAATCTCATTTAAGTCATCAAAGAGCCCAAAACAACACTCTTGAGAGCCTGGGGACAGAACTGATGTTGTGCCACCATGAAATTTGACATTTTGCTAAGGTACCACATGAGTCAGTGTTTTACTGCAGATTTAATTATTTTGCTGCTATCAGAAGTCTACGTGTATTTTAATTTGTAGGGCCTGTTCTGTAGTGAGACTGGATATAGCTGCATCTTACTCTACATTCTTCCTCACAAAAAAGGAATTCACTTCCTTTTGCACTGGGGGTAGGAGAACTAAAGCTATATCGCTTAGTCTAGAAAAAGAAAGTGAGAGTGTAGAAAGAAAAAATGGCTTTCTACTAACCATATTTGCCTGTCTGTGAGTGAGATGATAGCATAAAGTAGGGTGATGAAATTCTTTGCAGAAGGATTCAAGGGCTAACAAGCAGAGGAGAAAATACTCCTTAACATCTGCTATGACTGCAGGAAAGTGAGAACAAAGGAAAAATCTGTATAACCTTTCCCATTACCTTATGCCCATACCCATACAACACTTGGATTCTATTACAGCTCTTTCTTCACTGCACACAGACTTTGATCTTAGTGGACTTCTGTTCTTTGGATGTATTTTTCTTTGGGTGATAAAAGGTCCATGTGTTTCTGAGAGTAAGATTTCATGCATGCGGCTTGAGAGCAGGTGCTAAAGAATATTTATAACCTGAAAAGGGAAGCTTGATCCTGATAAAGGCATGAATTGGGAAAATGACCTTAAAGATATGACCAGGAACATAGAGTGGCTAGGTCTGTGGCCAGCTGAAAAGTGTGTAGGTAACATGGATTATTATTATATTAAAATGCACTGGTGTTCACCACCTGTAGATCTCATCCAAGGTCAGGATGGAAGAATCAGGGCAATAATTAGACATTCTGCTTTGCAATTAGAAACCACAGATGAAGTAATGAAAAGCTTTCCAGAACATCACTTACTATATTATTGGGTGGTGGTTTTTTTAATTGGTTCTTAAAATTAATTCTCCTTAAGTGACTAACTAGACAGTCACTATTCAGCTTGGGAAGTGCAGACAGGCTGGGATAACCAAAACAAACAGAACTGAATTGATTTTCATATTAATAGGAGAGTTCATTCTAGAGAGAAAAGGTTAATTTGCTTTTCAGTGAGTTTATGAAGGGAACGCTCGTGGCTAGGGTGATAATTTATAGCTAAATCATATGTTTAAAGGCGAAAGCGATTATAGAAAAGGTAGGGACAGTATTTGCAGTATTATGCAACAGAACTGTCAACAATATTCTCTGTGCTTTCTTCTTCCCCCAAGCACAAGTATTTGAGAAACAAGCCAGCATGATAGCACTGTCACTTGTGGTCTTATTTTTTCTACACAGCAGATACCTTAACAAATGCAGAACCAGAGACAATGCTGGTCCACCCAGCTTTAATGCTGCTTGTTCTGATAGTCTGAAAGTATTCCTTAAGCACGCATGGCTTTTGTTGGGCTTGGCTTCACCACAAGTGTGCTGTCCACAGATAGCAAATTTTCACCTGGTTAGCATACTAATTCTTAAGATTTATGATTTTTCAGAGAAGCAAGCAAAGGAAGTTATGCCTGAAATGATGACTGGATAAATTCATTGTGAATATGGTTTTAATTTTTTTTTTTTTTGAAATTGTTATATTTGTGCAATGGAGTTTTAGATGGGCTAACTTGTTTCTTTGATACATCTGGGTTTAGTAGTTGAACTTTTGGCTAGCTACCAGCAAGGTTAAATTGCAATAACAGTGGTAACTCTTCTACTGAGTTAAGAACTGCTGCAATAAATGTGACTTGATACAAGTGTGTGAATAGAATAGTGACTTAGAAGAAGACATGAATATAATACAGAAATATTTGTAATGGCACTGTACTCATGTGGGTGAGGAGCAGTAACAGCAGCTTGCTCGTCCTACCTTTAATGCTATATTAAAAGTTTAAACAAACACGCAAACCTAGACAAGAGCGACAAACAAATACCTAGGAAAGTTTGCCCTTTGGAATTTTGGAAATTAAACTTGCTATCTCATCTCCTTTATAACTGTGATTTTCACTACACCTGCCATAGTTTGGATGGCAGTGGACTGAGAAGCCCAAATAAGCCTGACATCTGAAAAGCCACAATTTAAAATTCTGCCCCTTTTTGTGTGAGTGCCTGAACTTGCAGATTCCTAAGGGAAAATCCCCAAGAAAAAGAGAGATTAACTCAAAGTGTATCATTTAGCAGTACCTGAAATAATTAACCAAGGAATAGTATTAATGCTGTCTTAGTTCCACCAAATTTTCTATAAAAACTCAGAACTCCAACTTGTGTTTTAAAGTTAGATGGAAACTTTCTTCACAGTGAAAAGTGTTATGGCCAGTGTCAGCAGTGGTGTATGTTAACTGATATTAATGATATTATTTCATGGTCAAATGAAACCTACTTGAAATTAAAGTAACTGTTCAGGTTCTATGTGGGTTTTATCATTTCATATTGTATCATCTGTCCTTTTAATCAGAAACCTATTCAATATTCATTTTTAAAATGTACTGCTGTTTTCTCTTTGTCTGTAGCTGCCTAAAGTATTTAGATAAATAAGTGCAATCACCGTCATTGAAAGTTACTCATGCACTTCAAGACCTCAGTCCTACAAACATGAGCTTTCCCATTAAACAGGACAAGCCTTTTTACATGCAGGAAGTTTCTCAAGCAGAGAGGTGCTAGAAAGATCAAGCCCTAATACATCATATTCATTCAGAGGAGAGTGTATACCTACATTGCCTAACTTACCCAAAAGGGAAATGTGCAAGGATGTACAATGCACCTATGTCTTCAGTGGGTTTTACTTTGGTTGGTTGTCACTAGAGGGTTGGGTTTTTTTGCAAGACAGAAGTGGAATGTGCAACACGGAACTCAGACTTAATCAGGTTGATGACATATAAGAAGAGCAAGAGGCAGTACAACAAAGACACTCTGGATTTGTCCAGGTCTAGTAGGATATGATTGGCATTTAATCTGAAGGGAAACCATGGAAGATCGATACCACATGTTTGAACATCAGGTTTCACTCACAGCTCATAGCTGAATCAAATTGCTGGCAACTTGCATGATTGATGCATCATGTTGTCCAAAAAAAATGAGAGACCCTGGTATCTCTTTTGTTCCTGCCAAGTTATCACTATTTTCACTATGAAGGAGATGGAAATACTCTATGCCCACTATAATAGAAGAATTTGAAATAGCTTGTAGCTTAAAAGAACATCAAAAACCTCTTTTTAGCAGTGGCAAGCAGCATTGTGGAAAGATATTTGAGGAAGCAGAAACAGTTGAGACAGCATACAACACTACAGAAGCAGGTTTTCAAAGGACATTTTAACGTAAATTACTAGCTTAGTTTTGGTACAGCAATGTCCATGAGCTTCAGCCATGGATCAGGATAACACAGAACAACAACAAAAAGCCTGCTTCCAAGTAGTTTGAAATTGCACCAGATAACTCTCTGTGCAGAACAACAGATCTGTGCAAAAGGGGTATCTGTTTTCAATACCGTAAAGTCTTAAGGAAAAGGAACTGGTGGCATGCCTGCAGGAGCTTTTTACAAAACTCAACAGTTAATATTAACTGGCTTTTGAGTAGTCAGTGCTATCCCTCAGAAGATCCTTCACTTTTCTTTATGCCAAGTTTTGCAACTTGAGGCCGAGCCTTGCAAAATATCACAGCTCATCTCTAGGGTAATATCTGAACTTCACAAACCTGGAAAAGACAACTGAACAATTCCAAATCAGCTGTTGACACCTCTGAGGAGGAAAGGCATGTATCAGGAGATGGTCTGAGGCTAGATTATAGAGGGGTACTTCAAACTGGAACTATTTTAGGCTCATTTTGTAGTACAGAAAGATCCTTCATACTCCTGAAGCAGTGGGGCAAAAAAAAAAGAGGGTACACTTGCACATTGTAAACACCCTTGGCTGACATGTACAAAAGTACATACAGGTATTTTCACATTTCACATTTCACATAAATAAGAGTTCAAATTGACCAAGAAATAGATAATATGTGTATCTGCAGGATGCTATCATCTGCAGTAAAGATTATGTATTGCAAATCACAAACTGTGTTAAAAGAAGTATCTTCTTTGCTATGGCAAAAGAACAGTTGCACCTTCCACATTTTCAGGCTCACATGTGGGCATGATAAAATCTTAACAACATGCCATTAAATATGCCTTTACAACATCCCTTCCACCTCAGCTAGATATATCTGTGAATCCTCCCTTTGCGCTGGAGATTAAATAAACTCCCTGGACAGCTGAGAAGAATTTAAGTATGACCTGATAGTTTCTCTGCTTGACAATAATATTGTCTGTCAGTTTGTGCTGTATCCAAGATACTGTTCTCTGATCCATGCTCAGAAAACAGATATTGATGGTTTTAGCTGATTAGCATCTGTATACCATTTGACATTTCAGTCTTGGAACATATTTTACAAAGTGTTGCAGCAGGTGGTTTCTAGACTATGCATAGTAATGCTCAATGCAAATATTTCCCTGCATCACCTAGCTAATGCATTGAAACTTTTTCTGTCTTAAAAAAGTGGTAGCGCTGTTGAGTTTGGCCAGTGGAGTCCAACCTTTTGATTGAGACGTGGCTTGCATCCCATATGAAGGTAGGGAAAGATTTTCTGACTGATCCCCATCCTCTATAGGAAAGGACATAATCTACTAACTGGTCAAAATGCAGGTACTCCTACACCCCAAAATGTATCCAGTGATTTGTGGGAAATACATTTGGACAAGCAACAACACAAAGAAGGAACTCACTACTGTTAAAGTATACAGGCACTCCTTAAACATGAACTATACTCGCACCTGTTACACAACCTGGATACCCAAATTTTAGTCAAGCAGCAGATGCATGTCAAGTTACGTATTGGGTTTGAGTGGCAAGATTTTGGTAGCATGGAAGTTTCAGGGGTGGCTTCTGTGAGAAGCTGCTAAAAGACTGAGCCCATAAGCAACTGGGTAACAGTGATTGGGTAACAGCAACTACAGCCAACGAGTAAAAATACATGAAAGAAACAACTCTGCAGACACCAAGGTCAGTGCAGAAGGAGGGGGAAGAGGTTCTCCAGTTGCTGAAGCAGAGATTCTTCTGCAGCCCATGGTGAAGAAAGTGGTGAGGCAGGCTGTCCCCCTGCAGCCCGTGGGAGCAGATATCTACCTGCAGCCGGTGGAGGAGGATCCCATACTACATCATGTGAGTGTCTGAATGAGGCTGTGACACCATGGGAAGCTCATGTAAGCAGGCTCCTGGCAGGACATGTGGACCTGTGGAGAGATGAGCCCACACTGGAGCAGGTTTGCTGGCAGAACTTGTGATCCTGTGAGGGACACGTGCTGGAGAAGTTCATGGAACACTGTCCCATGCTGGAGCCCAGGAAGTGTAGGAGGAGGAAGGAGCGGCAGAGACAGCACGTGATAAGGTGACCACAACCTCCATCCCCCATCCCCCTGTGTCACTGGGAAGGGAGGAGGTAGAGAAATCGGGAATAAAGTTAAACCCAGGAAGAAGGGACC
>JAOTQQ010000001.1:97558524-97625404 GCA_026546715.1 Gallinago undulata | reverse complement strand
CCTACTCGCCACGCTGTTCCTGATACAAGCCAGGATGCTGTTGGCCTTCTTGGCCACCTGGGCACACTGCTGGCTCAATGTTTCAGCCTAGACCAGGAATGACTTTTGAAATGGTCCCCGCTTACAGTACTTTAGTTCACAATGTGGAATGGTCATGGCCCATGTACTCTCACACACACAATAGACTTCAGGTGACTCTGTCTCAAAAGATGAGCACCAGGTGTGCATCTGATGCTCTCTGGTTGCTAATGAGCTCTCTGCACACAAGACCAGACTAGTGCTAGTCCAGAGGAACACTCCTCAAACACCTGCAGGCTCCTCTGCACCAACTGTTTCGCTCTGTAAGTCTCCTCCTTTTGGGCTACAACTTGCTGATACCCCTCTGAAACACAACTACATGGTAAGTGCAGGCATCCCCCCGTTAAAAATAAACATTCAGAAGCACTGGAGGCCTCACCTCTTGCAACCCTGAATTCTCTGTCATGCTTATCCCAAAGCATGTTTACAGCCATGCCAGCTGTCTCTCTAGAGAAGGGCTTAGCCACAAGTCCTCCTGAAGTGCTGGTGCTTTGAGGAGCTGAAATATTCAATGAGTAGATAGCCAGGAGTATTATGTGATAGTCAAGTGGTAAAGACACTTCCCTGAGGAGAATCTCTGCTCTCTGCCTGGACGTAAATTCATATGCACCACACAGCAGGAGGCATTAATCTCCTTTGCATTAGAAACCAAACCCCAGGATTCCCCAGCACTGGCACCCAGAGGCCACCTCCCTGAGATGCTGTTTAGGCAATGCCTCCTGGAACTGTAACAAAAATAAATCCATAAGAAGATAATACACAAGGACCACGTTTCCTGCAGTCACAAACTACACAGCCAGACTCTTCTGCATCTCCTGTGAGCTGTCTGAAGTGTTCCCCAGTTAGCTTTTGGGGCACATACCTCCCCCCATGCAATGCGCAGGCAGTTTTCACATCAGGCTGAGGTTTGTGAGTTCCACTCTTGGAAGCAGCTGCCTAAAATTTAGGCATCGTGATGCTCAGCACAACTACTCTCCCATGTGCTGGATCTGAGACAGCATGACAGGACCAGGGCCAGCCCCAAAACTAGGAGTGAAATTCAGGCATTTCTTTTACATATTTTGACTATCTAAATCACTTTCTCAGATACACAAGTCACAGATCAAGGCGACTATAACAGACATACTACTTCCTTTTCATTGGCACTAAAGGGGAAAGAAAAAAAAAAAGAGGTATTTTTGAGAAGTCAAACTATAATTTGGGTATTGTTGTTTATCGCCACCAAAATTAGACCCTTTAATTTGGTGTTAATTTAAGTCAATAAGAGATTGCCTACGCCAGAAAAGGAGTACAGATTGTGAGATAATTATTCTGACACACTGCTTGCAATATATGGCCTCCAAGGACACTTTTATCTGATGTCTTTTAACCTTTTCAGTTGTGAATTACAGTCTCGGAATTTCATTACATGTTCATCTGTAAGGCTGCATATGGCAGAATTGCTTACCCGACATGCCCCAGTAATAGGACTGTGAGAATAATTAGGGTAATGTGTTAATGTATGGCCCTTGGAGGACTTGCCTGACCAAAACAAAAGAAAAGAGACTCACAAAAAAGGAGTTTTTTTGCTTTACACCCTTAGCCAGACAACATCAGTTCGAATTAGACTTTGTGAATTTGATGCTATCTGAAGAACAGGTCTGCTCCAAAAGCCACCAATAACTTTTTTTTTTTCCTCCTCCATTTTCTAAAGGAACTCAATAGGCTTTAGAGCTGATAAAAGGAATATGTGCAAATCTTTTCGGGGGGAGAGGAGGGTTGTGTTTGGTTTTGATTGGTTTGTTGGGGTTTTTTAGTACAAAACAGTTTTATTAACATCGGTAAAATAAGTATGGGTGTAAGGCACTGCTCATTAAAAGGTGGGATCCCCAGAATCTGCTCTTTCAAGAGCTGGGATGTTTTTAAAATAAACATATTTCTCATACATCTTTTCTCCCTGGTGAAAAGTTGGTATTGGACAGCTTATTTAATAGTTTTGCAGATCCTCCCTGCAAAGAAGAGTGAGAAAATTTACTTCATCTGAAAATCAATTTTCTTTGAGTGGGAAAATCCACAGATCCAGCTCATTTGACATGAGGATTACCATAGAGAGACATGAGACACACGTAAACTGTGACATCCATCCTTCTCTCTCTCTTTTTTTTTTTTTTGGCAAGATTGCTTAGAAATAGAAGGGGAAGGAGTACCCCATAACTAAAGCCTCATTAAAGGCTCCTTAAGAACTATAATTCTACTGTGTGTATTTGATCTATGGAGCTGGTTACTAAAAAAAGGAAATTTAAAGCAAGAAAAGAACCTCTATATTTAATTTTGTTACTAGAATTCACAAAATGCAACATTCAATGTCCCATGCAGAAGAATTCCTGCAGACAAAACTGTAAAATCTTATGCATGAGTATTTGAATCATAAATGTTGGCACATTTATCTAAATGTTTTATAAAGCACAGTGTTCACAGCCATACAGGAATAGAAGAACAGTCATACCAGGCCAGATCAAAGATCCAGATGGATTTTTTTAACAGCAAGTAGGAGATATCTACAGATAACACAGAGTGGCTCTTCCCCTGAATTGTCTTTGGAAAATCAGCAAACACAGGGCAGTTAGAATAATTCATGAATTTCATCAGATGCTGCTAATAAAAAAAAATAAATTAAACTGTGATCTGGCCATTTGCATTCCACAAGCAGAAAAATAAGAGCCAAAATTAGTCATTACTCATCCTAAATTATTTGGTCACATCTAAAATTATTTCAATAGATAAAATTATTTACAGATGTTTTTCTTTAGCTAGTAATTACATTTCACACAAAGTAAATTATTTGCTTAATGCTTAGGTACAAATTAGGAAACTTCTGGGGTATCTATAATCCTAGATGAATTTTTAAAGACAGGGACAGATACTTTTAACATCTTTAACAGGAATTATTTTCCCTTCTAGGCAGATCCAGAACAGGAAATCAATACCACAAAGGTTATGTTATGCCTCCTTTTGCCGAAGAAACAACAAGCTGTTGATGATTAGTTTTTTGTAAATGGCTCATTATATTAGTGGAGAAGTCGTGCATTGTCTACCCCTGAAATCACTACGCCTTTAGGATTTTTTTCCCTTAATGAAGCATATTGGCTCTTGAAGCTAGTGGTTAGAAGAAAGTTTGCTTTATGGAAAAAAATCCAAAAGTTTACACATGATTTCATATACATGGCATCTTTGTCATGTTAGGATCGAAAATACTCCCCCGTAGCTACCGATGAGAATTCTCAGCTTTTTTTATGCTGTTTAGTTATTCTCTTTTGATGTTAAGCAAGAAATGTCATATAGCAATAAAATTAAGCTGCTTCCAGAAAATGTGCAATAATCCATCCTCACTCAAGATAGCTAATGAAAACTGGGATTCATCAAATTCTGCTGATATAAGAGACTGACTGCATCCAGAACGCATTTATCTAATGTTCTGGCAACAGATAAATACACAGTCTCTCTTTTAATTAGAAAATCTGTCCCTCACTGTTTGATTCCATGAGGCAAAAGTGTGAATAAAAAGAAGCTGCATGCTGCAGGTACTGACTTACAAGTTCACTAAATAGAAACGATGCTTTCAAGATCATTTTTGTTGCCAATCAAGGCATCTGTGCTACAACCCACTTAAATGGGCGATCCCTAACCAAACACACACTTCAAGGAGGACAAAGCAATCTGACCTCTTGCTCTGCTGGTCACAATACAAACAATGCCCCACAAAGCAGGGCACATACTTTAAGGGGACTTCAGAAATGTTAGCATAAAGTCAACCTGCTGCAAAAGGAGGTGGCAGCAGCGAGGATAACAACCACACTGCAGGCGAAAGGCTCAAAAGGGAGTGGCAGGGCGTCCATTAAAAAGAGCATGGCCGGGAGATTGAGGGAGGTCATCCTCCCCCTCCATTCTGCCCTGGTGTGGCCACATCTGGAGTATTGTGTCCAGCTCTGGGCCCCTCAGTTCAAGAATGACAGAGAACTACCAGATAAAATCCAGCGGAGGGCTACAAAGATGATTAATGGAATAGAAAACCTCTCTTATGAGGAAAGGCTGAGATACCTGGGTCTGTTTAGCCTGGAGAAGAGAAAACTGAGAGGGGATCTTATCAATACTGCACAGAATCACCTAGGTTGGAAGGGACCTATTAAGATCATCTAGTCCAACCAATAAAAAAAAACAAAACAAAACAAAATCACATCCACACCACACAACACACCACCCAACACTAATCCATATCTCCGAGCACCATGTCAACTCGTCTCTTGAATACCTCCAGGGATGGTGCCTCAACCACCTCCCTGGGCAGCCCATTCCAATGTCTGATAACCCCTTCAGTAAAGAAATATTTCCTAATATCTAACCTGAACCTCCCCTGCCGTAACTTGAAACCATTGCCCCTTGTCCTATCATCTGTAACTTGGGAGAAGAGACCGACCCCCACCTCTCTAGAGCCTCCTTTCAGGTAGTTCTAGAGATAAATATCTAAAGGGCAGGTACCAAGAGGATGCAGTCAGACTCTTTTCAGTGGCACCTGAGAACAGGAAAACACTTGTTCTAGCACAAGCACAAGCTAGAACACAGGAAATTCCGTCTCAACATGAGGGAAAAACCTCTTTACTTCGAGGGGGGCAGAGCCCCGGAGGAGGTTGTGGAGCCTCCTTCCCTGGAAATATTCACAACGTGCCTGGATGTGTTCTTGTCCAGCCTGCTGTAGGTGAACCTGCTTTGGCAGCAGGGTTGGAGTAGATGATCTCCAAAGGTCCCCTCCAACCCCTACAATTCTGTGATTCTGCAGACCCATCGTCTGGAAATGCACAGAAGATGGGAAGGCTTCCCTGCTACCATGGCCTGTGTTGGAGTCAGCAATGGAAGAGAAAGTAGTTGTTGGATCACCCCATAGCCAAAAAAAATGAAGCACAGAATCTATGCAAAAGCATTTGGCTTTTTAAGCTGTAACTGCTGAGGGGGCACAGTGTTGCTGCCTCTTTGCTTCTGCCAGCTGCATCGCTTTATCTGGCCATCAAAGAGAAATATGGGAGTTGGATGTAGGTGGTTCTTGTCCTCTGTCTCTTCTCTCCCTTTTCCTGCTTCTCTGCATTTATCTACCCTTCTTGCCCTCTTCTGCTCCTGTAAGTTTTGTTTCTTGGCTCTATCCATAATACACCGAGATTATTTTTCATTAAATGGTACTGAAAAGGCAGGATATTTGTATTGCTCAGGCGCAGGTGGGGATGAAAGAATAAATGAAGCTGGGGGCTGTGTGGTCAACAACTTGATAATTTCTATTATAGATGTCATTGTTAGTAACAATAGAGAGAAACTCTTTTTCCCCTTAAGGAGGTGGAAAAAAAAAGAAAAAGAAAAAAAAAAATTGGAGGCATATTGCACTTAAAATTTGCAGCATGAAAGAGAAACATTGAAGCATGTGATGAAAAGGAAACAAAAATAGGTTTTGCTCTTCCCCAACCATGGCAAATCAAGCCCCACTCTTTTTTATGCTTACAGACCCTAGAAAAGGCACACTTTTATTATAAAGTTAAGTTATTCTACATAAAGGAATTGACCAAACAGCCATCAAGGCACCAGCAGAGCCTGCAACAGTGAGCCAGACCAGGCCAGGGCAGATTACCAGTGTCAGCCACAGCCCGGCCATTCCCTGGTGCCACTGCAGTCCCTGGGCCGGGCCAGGGGTCTATCTCAAAAGTAATTAACCTCTTCTCACAGCCTCCTCCCACCCCTGTGAAAATTCTTTGTTTTTCATGGTGCCTGTCTGGAAGAACCATGGACCAGGTCTTCCCTTCTCCACCCATACTGCCACGTCCTCTGGACATGGAGAACACAGCCCAAAGGACCAGGTCTGTGAGCCTTGAGGAGAGCCGTCATGGGCCCCATGGCTGAAGAGCAGCATTTCACCACACACCATGCTAGACCAGCATCTCAAAGCCAAACCTAAGTTGTTTTTTTTACTGCCTCTCATCAATGCCCTTTTTATTTCTCTCAGAAGCATCCACTGGAGACATAGGTTTGTAGGCAGGGTTTGAAGCTACCTTTGCCAGTCTTCTGCCAGGATAAGAGCTGTTGCTTTGGCATGGCTGGCGAGGGCAGGGAGATGAACCCAATGGCAGGGGAGGGAAACACAGCCTAGATGCAGGTTGTCAGTAAGCTAATACCAGGGTTGCGGCAGGTACCTGACTGCTTTGCTGGTGCCCAGGTAAATTATGGAAACACTTGATCTGGATGACTTCTGGAAAAGAAGCAGTAAAATATAGCCAGTGTATTAAGAGCAATAGGAATCAACTTACTATTTTGGGCTTTCATGAATCTCTTCCTTCTATACATATCAGAGGAGGCTTTTGAACAGGGAGTTTTTCAGCACCCATACATGCACTTTCTTAAAAGCTTCCTAAAGAAAAAGGGTCTCTCGTCAAGCCATCTCCTCAAAGTAGCCTGTACTCTTACTAATATAGAGGGAGGAAAGCTTTCACATGATTTGAGCTTGTACTCTCTTTTCAGATGAGATGATTTTCCTCTTTCCCTTCCATTGATCCTCCTTATGAAGAAAAGGTTCAGCTTCATTATAGATGATCTTCTAATGAACTTTAGGTGTACTAAGGAATGTAAAAGATTTATGTATGTCACATGCATCCAGAGGGGTTTTACAGCCAAGATATCTTAGAGCTTATTCTCACATAAAATTTATACAATTTAAAGTACACTAAAGCAATACAGATCCTGTAATGTTGTTATCCTAATATGAACGTCTCTCTATCCATACATCTTTGTCCCCTACAGGAAAGCAGTAACAACAATGATATAAGGCATTTCTAGACTGGTATAATTATATATTCCTTTGACATCCCATCCTCTTTTAGCTGTATTAGCAAAAAAAGCCTGTAACTGACTGACAGCACTAATCCATATGCAAACACCTTTGAAATTCTTCTAAACAAAGCTATATGCTTTGGCAACCAATACAACATATAACATTAACACAAGAAACGTGCAAGTATACTGTCTGCTGAGCTATGAAAATATTTCCATGTATTTTCTTCCCAGTGACACACACAGAACATTACAAATATATTTCCAAAACACAAGAAGAAAGCAGATGCAGACAAGAATAGTTACATATTTAAATGGAAATCTCCAGGTTTGGGTTTGTTTTTTTTTTTTTAATTACATTAAGCAACTGTGGATAGAAACCTAGCATTCACAAGGTAAACCATAATCTGGAATACTATCTCTTTTGAACGTTTAGTGATTTTTTCAGTTCAAGTACCAGAACGCTCTTAAAGAAATACATCTTGCTTTCTATGCCTTCAATATCAATTATGAGACTTGAGATCTGCAGCTCTTAACATTCATTTCATGTGGCTCTTGCTAGGAGACAAGGCTTCTAAACCTTTCTGATAAAATATTTGAAATATTTGACTACACATAGACAAATTTTATCTAGTGCCCAAATAATGCTACAAACACTATGGCATTATGCCAAATGCTAAAAGAGTGCACGTGCTCTCTCATAACAATCGAGCACTGCAACTGTAGGCTCTTGGGATGTAATTCTCCAAAGCAACACATTTCATCTGAGGTGAAAACGCTTAAATTTTGGAAGATGGAAGTTAGTAGAATGCTGGCCTCATTGGAAACTAGAATCAGTTTTCAAATCAAAAATCTTTAAAAGCAGCACAATAATTTATGTTTTGAGCATGAAGTTCTCAGACATTCAGACTCCTGACAGAGGAAAAACAAGGCACAGCAGTGATGTATGCCATTTTCACATCACCTCTCTGCAGATTAGCAGGGAGCCAGCAAAAAATTGATTTTTATTAAAAAGAAAAGAAATTTTCACTTGATAAAAATTTTAATGAGCCTCAGTCTGAGAACTCTTTATTTTATTTCCTTCTTGCCCCAAGTTTTTATCACCCAAAATCACCCAGTAGCCTATCATGCTTCAAATATCTGGTCTATTTATGTATTACTGCTATTAAAGACTTAACATAAGCAGAACACAAACCAAAAAGAACACTGAAAAGAATTCAAGGTATCTCTCAGCCCCTCAAGTGCAGTTCTGGCCTCATAACTCCACAGTCTGACAAGAGCTCCTAAGAACACGTTTGATTCCAACAAACTGTCAAGTCCTCATGTTCATTTGGTATTAATCCCTTAGAATGATATTACAACTCTCAACTGCAGTGTAATGAGAATTATAGATTTTGAATATACAATTCAAATACTGAATTACAGAAATGAATATTTCTCAGCAGTGTAGTTGCAAGCTAAGTGTCCTATCAAGGCAGAAAGGGACATTTCTCTTTTCTCTGTCAAGGCTTGGTTCACACCAATGCTAACTTAGGAAGAAATAAAACTCCTTAATGTTGTGGCAATGTACGCGCTATAATACTGTATTTGAGTTTTTTCATGACAGATAGGAAAATTCTGATGCTGAACCATGAGGCCAAAAATCAAGATCTGAGATTGATTTTCAGCCTAGTCAGACTTCTTCCTGATTTTGTGACAGCTAGAAGTTTTTCTGTGGCTTTTTTTCTGCCACACTACCCATCTCTGTCTCCTTATGAGCAAAACAGACTCAATATTCCGTTTTGTGCTTCCAAGTTCAGTTTTTTGGGTCTTTTTTTTTTTTTTTTAAAGTGCTTCATAAGGAGGGTGGTTTCTGTTTAGCACATCTCCTCACATGCATCTCACCAGGTGTATTTTCATTACGTGAGCAATAAATGATAGAGTTTGGCCTGTAGTTTTAAGAGAGACCTTAAATATCAAAGCTCGCTAACCAATCCATTGAGGCAAAGGAAGTGGATTGTTACCTATAGTCATTTTTTCTGAAACTGCAAAATACCCCCCAGTTGGCTGATCATACAGGTGACTGTTGTTCCACATGTACAACTGTTACTTGCTACAGAAACAGGAACAATGTGACACCCCTGAAGAGGAATAGATGAAAAGCAGGTTAATTTCCCTCCTGTCCTGGTTTGAGGATAAAAACCACAACACCTCTTCTGCTTACTGAAAGAGAA
Source organism: Gallinago undulata (assembly GCA_026546715.1). NCBI lineage: Eukaryota > Metazoa > Chordata > Aves > Charadriiformes > Scolopacidae > Gallinago > Gallinago undulata. The sequence goes on along the minus strand of JAOTQQ010000001.1, from coordinate 97,616,273 downwards.
ATTAAAATTTTATGTTAATTTAAAACCTGACATAGTTTTGTTCTAGCTCTTTAAAAATCTTTGAGAAGAAGACTTCCAACATTTCACTTTGGCAATATCACATAAGGGCAAGTTCTAACTTTTCTCTGGCATTGCACTCTTTGCCAAGATTAGTCTGAGTTGACATCGCACTTAATTCCTCCAGAAGTAGCAACTTTACAAAGTAAATCTACCATTTCTATGTACCTCAGTTTCTACCATTCCATTTCCACATCAGCAGTGGATACATTGGCCTAAAAGCAAGTTGGCTGTTCTATCAGTATCTCTGAAGCAAAGGTAATCAATCACTGGACCAAGGAAAGCTGAACACTCATGTCTGGCTATTTTTCCCTGAGATAGAGTACAGCTCAAATATAAATTACAAGCTTGATGAAGGAATTACAAGATAAGATGTTATGGCCCGAGTTATATAGGAGATAAAATGCAATTATATTGGTTCCTTTGAGTGTTTCCATCTCAAAGTTTCTTTTAATTGAGTCTTTCACAAAAGGCAATGCTATAACCAATCGAAGTGGAGAATATCCATGTCAGGAAAATATTATAGAAGATGATAAGAAAGCCATTGTTATCATTTCACTAGCTAGTGGAAGGCAAGTACTAGAAAGTAGGATTTTAAAACTACATGGGAACATACTGGTGAATATGAAAACCCTTTGGCAGTTATGAACCAATACATTTTCTTTCTGGAATATAATAGATACACATTGCAGAGACTCACATCAAGATAATTCAATCAAACTAAACCATGGTGTTAAGAAATTTTAAAATATATATGGTAATCCAGGGAGATAAATTCATTAGAGTAGATTCAAACCAACAAGATCAATGCACTCAGAGGGCATGTGGTATAGTGCTTATTTACTGACTTCAGAATATAGAGCATCTCCGATGATGCTGGTTGCAAACAACGTCAGCAGAAGTGTTTACAGCCAGTCAGGAATCTTAGGAGGCAAATTAAGTTGCTTTTTACCAATGACAGAGCACTAAAAACATTCTTCTTGAATGCCACTTCAGGAACGAGCATTCAAACATGGTGGTCAGATTTAGAACAGAAAGCATCTCTGCATCTAAGTGCACAGGAGTGCCACAAACTGCAAGACTAGGTCTGTAATGACTGTCATTAAATCCACACTGACCTTTACCCCTCTGCAGCATTTTCTGTTTACTTCAGGGCAATATAACATAAAATCCACCCATTAAAAACAGCTATGCCTAATGCCAGGACAAGGATGTTCCATGATGCATTTCAAAATCGAAGCATCCCCACATTTAAGATTTTTATTACATAGGTTATTCAAGATCTGCATTACTGTTCTCTTACTCTGGTATCAGTGAAGGAAACGCTACCTCAGCTAGATAATTTGCCACTTAGGACTCGAAAACTGCTGAGGGATTTTACTTTCACTGGACTGAAAACATTCAATTTAATTTTTTGTTATTAAATTCTGGGGTTTGAGAGAAACTTCCTGGGGAGGAAATTTATGGCATCCTACTTCTTAGTATATGTTGAAAAGTTGCTAGCAGGGAGGTTAAGATAACGTCAGGAATCAATGGCTGATACATGTGAGTGCTGGAATTCCTCAGGTTTTATGACGATGGCTTTTCCCACTCTATTTATAATCTTGTCCACGAGGTGGCAGGAGAAGTTAACGAAAACTTCATTAGTCCCTTCGTGTCAAGAGACAACGCTGGGGCAGGAACAGTTTCCACCAATTAATAGACCCAATATTCCCGTTCCTCCCGAGCTGGGGAGCAGAAAAGTTACCATAAGTAAAGGTGACGAAGTATGGATCGTGCATAGTCTACTGAGAAACAGAAAAACCTCTCGCTGAATCTAATGCTTATGCACGTGCAATACGTGCAGTTATAAACACAGACCATTTTTAAGGAAATGCTATCTGCAGCAGCATTCCAGCAGTGTAATCAATATCTAGACTCCAATTTCATTTTTATTGTTACTTGATTTCAGCTTCATTTTATAGAAAGTAGTTTTGCAATACTCAATTGATGTAAAGGACAACAATTTAAAGGAATCCAGATTAAAGAATTAAAAAAAAATAAAAAATAAAAAATCAGTGACCCAACTGAAAACCATCCATCACTGATGTTCACACTTTGTAACTGGAACATTGGAATACCGAGTGTTTTTACTGAGAAATCTCATTAGTACTTTCATATTTATCCATATTGCAACAAGAGAGCCCAGACCACAATACCAGATTTTGTACAGGAAAAGTCATTCCCTAATTTGAGTTAAAAATAAAAGAATGAGTAATGAAAAAAATCAGTCTCTGCCCGTGTTTCCTAGAATTGGTGCTCTGTTCATCCTCTTTTAATTACTTCAAACTCTCTTTGTCACTCAATCCATTTTCCTTTTCTTTCACAACCACTATGCACAGGAAAAAGGATCAGTCCCTCGGGAATTACATATTAGTTAGGCACCAGCCATTAATTGAAATGAATCAAAGTATTCTGTCTTTGTAGCAATTATTAAATAGTATTCACTTAATTTTGCTTCAGTAGAACACAAAATAAATGTAGACAAATTATTCAAATTCAGGCAAAATACCAGTCTTCAGAAAAAATATCCAGAGGTGTTTTTTTTTTTATAAGTTGGTAATTCATGTAAATCGAGAGCCTGGGGTGAGAACGCTTGATTAATAATTGCTTATTCAGATGTTTAAGTGGTAGTTTTTTGTTTCTAGAAGCACAATTACCACAGTACGCAAGTTATATCTGGAGAAGGAGCATAAAGTAAACAAGTTCACTTTTGTTATATGCAGCCTAGAAAATAGCTACATGCAGTGAGCAGTTAAGGAAGCCAAAAACCTTTGCAAGTATCAAGTGTTAATGATAGCAGACCAAACCATGCCACAGGCAGCCTGTGATAGAGCTCTGCTGTAGATTCACGTGGAAACTTCTCAGATGATGGTGTCTTAGTAATTAGGAACTTTCACCCAAGTTAAATGACAGTTCCAAGTGCAACAAAGAGCTAGGCTGTACTACATTTTCTCAAACTTTCCCCTCACCTTTTCACCCTGGGGAAAAAAAAAAAAAAAAAGAAAAAAAAATTCAAAGGCATTTTTTGCAGAAACATAAGATTTTGTGGGGGACACCTCAGGACTTTTCTGGTTAACCTGGGTTCTCTTGTAGTTTCCCAAACTTGTTGAATCCTCCACTAGCTTGTTAAATGAGCAGTCTTATCTGTCATCACAGAATTCCTATAAGATGACATCCAGTGTTAGGGATGATACCAATATAAGTGACTGCAAAAAGTTAGTTTTCTCCATAAAACAACAGAAAGGCAGTAGACAAAATGCAACTCTAAAAACATCAATGCAGCAGTGGGCACAAAAGCCCTGAAATCAGACTTTATCTCATTCAATATTGACACTTCATACTGAGATCAGGAGATAAAACCTGCTGGGTCATGGTCATCATATATGCATACATGGGCAGAGGCACTGGGTGTAACAAGGTCATGAAGACAGGAGGCACAAGTCTAACCAAAGCAGAGCATCTGAACGTCTTCCCCATTCCTCAACTCTGTGAATGTTTCACTACCAGAGAGAAAGCTCAGTGCTGAGCATGTATGAGAGCAAAAAAAAAAAAAGCAGAGGTAGGGGAGCCAGAGATGGTGGCAAGTCTCCCATTCAGAATGCAAGATGTGACTGTTTCCTTCCCTAGCCCACCCCCATCTTCAGATCATCAGATGCTCACCAGCATTTTATTACATCATTCGTACTTTACTTCTAATCACATGGATTTAATTCTCTCATTAGCACTACTTCAACGAGTGCTGCTATGGAGCATTGGAAGTGCCAGATTCGCAGTTACAGAGCAGTGAACAAAGATGTGTTTGCCATTTACTGACTGCTTACAGCACAGGCCTTTGATCCTAACTAAAGACAAACCCTTCACTTCTGTAAATGTAAGGATCTTGAGTTTTTCCTTTCATGGATTTACTAAGGATCCTTAGGAAGGCAAAAGCTCAGCCTCAAACTACACTGCTTTGGTCTCCCAAGGACATCAGTAAACCAAATCCAGTTCCAAAAAGAAGAAAAGTCACAAAATACTAACATTTTTCAAGAACAGAATGAAAATGTTGTCTTTTAAAGATTTTCCTCACTTGCAACAGAATCGAGTACTAAAGGGTAAACTGTTTTGCTTTGCCGTTAACTTTAAAAGCATGCAATTTTAGTACTCCACCACAGCAGAGAGGCTATAAATTAGCCTGTGTTTGGCAGAGGAGCGATGGCCTCATCTGAGGTTCTCCTGGCTCCTGCGTTCATTGGCGACCTCTCTGCAGGTGCTCCTTGAAACAGTACAGAACAAACCCTGCCAACCCCACCTAATTTTCCTCTCAGACAGGGTAACAAGCTTTGCAACCAAGAGAGACGTGAACTGTCCTTAGTCAGCTTGGAAACTGGACCACCTTAGCAAGAACTTCAAATGCAAACAGAGACAAGTAACACTAAGCTACACTCAGGAAAATAAAAAGTGCAAAAATTCCTTCAAATGACAAGTACAGGGGTTTGTGTTTAGGCAAGGACAAACAAGTGCACAGAACAGGACAGTCAGGAAGCAAATTTGCTAAAGATAACCTGGGATTAGAGCAGATTACTAGGCTTTTTGTTTGCATATCACAGGGTTTGGTTTGGTTTTGTGGTTGTTTTGTTTTGTTCTATTAGGTAATCTCATACAGTAATCCTTCCATTCTACTCTGAGCCCATAAAGCCTGTGTTCCAATATGTAGTTTTCAAAAATCACACTTAAAAAATAATGGATGTATTATAAAGAAGAGGTCTGACAGTTATTACAGGTAAAGAATATATGAGTTCTGAAGAAAGGTTGTCCCTTTTCCTTACTTCTTCCCTTATAATCAGTTTATTAAGCCTTCTGATACAGAAAGGTTCTAGCAATTTTATTTTGCCACACTGAGGCATTCTGGGAACAAGGAATCAGAAAAGTATGGAACCCTTAAGCTAAGTCAAAAACACATTTGACATTTAAGACAATATAGGTAAGGGTCTATTACAAACTTCCCCCATAATTATAGATGAACTTGAGAGACAATAATTAAAATTCTGTTATTAAGACATTAGCTTCCTTTATGTAGAATGGAGAGTGAATGTAAATAATTAAAATACTCAGAAACACTTGAATGTAACAGAAAGTTGTCTCTAGATATTCACTAAAGCAACAAACTTCTAGGCTAAGACAATGCTATTTTAGACATATCTCTAAAAGGTAGCATGGACCTAGAAAAACTGATCATAAAGAGAAAACTGATCATAAAAATGGTCCTTAGTAAAGCTATCACATGTATAGAACATAAGAGCTCTGCAAATCAAGTTTATTATTAGAAAAAGACAAATCTAGAAAGTAATGTAATTCACCCGGACTGAAAGGCCAAACATCTGAACTGGAATTTAACCAAGTCAGAGCTAGCACATCCTGAGGCAGGGAGTCAGTGATATTGCCACATCCCCATATGAAGATAGTACAGGATCAAACATAAAAAAAAGTAAAATAAGGGCATAGTTACAAAGACTGGCAAAGGGACTAATTGCCTAATCGCTAGGGAGAGTTTCATGTTATCAGTCATCAAACAAGGGAACACCACAAGCATTGTTAGATGCAAAGTCAGAATTTATGAAGCAAATTAATAGAAATAACAAATGATTCAGTAGGTACACACTAGGAAAAAAAAAAAAAAAACAACATAGAAAGAATAGAAGTAAGTTTATCATGTAGAAGGGGTGAATTCAAGATGAAAATGAATCCACTCAAATTCAATGCTAGCTCAATATTCTGCATCCGTTTTCATGAAAGTAATTTTGAATGCAGAATGGAGGATAAGAAGCTACCAAGATGAGTTGTCATTACATGTAACATAGAAGCACAGTGCCAAAGATTTACACCCAGTACTTTCAGATCAGAAGAGTTGCGTCTTTCCCAGAACACTGGCAGATTTTACACTTCAGAGGTTCTATAAAAAGGGTTATAGGATTGGGGGTTTTTTGGTTAGTTGTGGGGTTTTTTTCTTCAATTAAGGTAACTGAAGAATAGACAGGACCTACAATACCTGTACCTAAAAAGGAGAGAAGAAATACACATTAACCTGTGTTCAATAATATCCAAGAGCTATGAACAGGTTTTTGAGGAGGTAATTAGAAACAGATATAAACAGGAAAAAGGAAAAAAAGTGCAGCATGCATTCACTGAAGTTATCTTAGATAAGCCACTTAGCAGTTTCCCCAGCAAAGGGGTTGCTTTAATCCAGAATATGTTTAGCACATTTGATCTGGTCTAACAGACACAACATGTATTTATTATCCCTACCATTTATTAAAATTGTAAGGATAGTACCTGTTAGAAAAATTGTAAAGTGGGTTAAGAAGTGGCTAAGGGAAAAATGAGAGTGGTGTTCGCTGACTGGGAAACTATCAGTGCAGAGGAAAGTTACAAGTGAAACTCCACAAACATGGGTGCTAAATATTTAATTAGAGCTGATGGCATAAAAATGCAACACTATACTGAATAAATGATATGGATTAAAACTCAGGAATCAAAATAGATTGAGGAGGAAGATGCAGTTGCTCTACAGAATGGTGAATCCACTAGAGATGTATCGCCATGAAAGGACAAATATGATATATCAGACTCCATTTTCCACAGAAACGGGAAAGTACAGAACACTGGTAAGCTCATCAGGGGAGTTAAGAGGCATCTGAACCATGAGTAAATTCATCCAAAAGCAAAACACAGCTATAAACCACCCAGACCGCTAGCAAGACAGTGAGAAAAACTGTAGAAGAGACTGATTCACTAGGCCCATCAGGATGAAATTATTGCTGATGAAGTACCCTGATGAAGTAAAAGCACTAGGGAAGTAGGAGAGTCATTTAAGCCGAGAGACAACATCATCCAATGAACTTGAGCAGATCATCAATAAGTTTTGACCAAAATTTGAAAAAGGTCAAACACAAGAAAAGTGATGCTCTGGAGTAGGTAGTTATCAAAAGCCACTAGGAGGAGAAATTTCAGTTGTATAGTTCAGAAAAAGAGATAAATTACATGAATGCTCATGGCAGCAAAAACTGGACCTCTTTATCTAAGAGGTCATTGGGGTACACACCCCAGATTGGAATAAGAATCTGTGCACTTTCGTAGTCATGCTCATAAGAGCAGCCAGCATAGTTGTGAAAGGTTGTCTCAACAAATCCAAGTTTTATAGGTTAATTTTGATTTGGAAGTTGGGTCAATCTCCTGGTCAGAGTTGTTTTTCTTCTCCATCTTAAATATGATTCACTTATTGCTAACATGTGCTGTGTCTGAGTAGCAGGAGGAAACAGTTCTGTCTCTGAAGCACAGGATAAAGAAAAAAAAAAAAAAGAAACAGCTGGCTTGTGTATACACTTGAAAAAAATGGTCTTGCTGTTTTTACTTCTTTAGAAGTGTTGGGCAGCTTGTACTATTAATGCCATATCATTCTTTGAAGGCAGATTCTGATATCTCTGCCAGGAGAAGAAATAACTTTCATCTTTTAAAAGAATTAGTTGCTGGTGCAAGAGGTCATTACAACATTTTCCTGTGAATCATGGGCTGGATAGTAAAGCCAATAGTCTAACAAGACTTCGCATCCCACTATTGCCCTGGGACTCTGAAGAATGCATAATGAAAAAAATCACATGCAAATTATCTGTAACTGCACTCCACACAATTGCTGTTGTTAAAAGAAAACAATCAGTAAAATTCCAGAGATGGATAGAAATGCTTATCACATTAGTGAGACCAATGCACAAAAAGAAATTAATGCGATAGTACAATTATAATTTTTAAAATTCAATTTTTTTATATGACTGGATATGATCATAGGTATTTGTATCACATTATCTTGATAGCCTGCAGAGTCACAATAGAGCTGTCTTGGACCTTAGGAACTGTATGCTAGAAGGCTTACCTATTCATGTGAACGTTCTACTATACATCATTGTATTCACTATACAGTCTGCCCTACAGACAAAAATTCTGAGATATCTCCATATGATTCAAGTCATAAGCCCCAGCAGAAGAGAGAATCCAGCCTAGGGCTTAAGCTGTAATGAAATATATTTTTGAGGCACAAGGTCAATTGTTAATTACTTCATATTTGAGAGATGGCATAACTAAGATATAACAATCAAGGTCACCAAAATAATAAGTACCAAATGAGAATTTTTTTTAAAAAATCCCACCCATCACACCCCCATCTTCATGTTTTCTTCCTGTTCTGCACATACACACACACACATACACACATGACACGTGGTTGAAGTCAACAAAGTTTATTAAACACAGGAACAGGTTACTCAGAGACATGGAGGGATTTCCAACATTGTAGATATTCACAACCGACCTGGTTCAAGACACTTAGTGGTCTGAGCTCACCTCAAAGTTAGATGCAGACAAGTCAGCAGGAAATCTGCAGCCATGCCTAGAGATTTTCAAGGGCCCCTCAGAGCTGTCACTTGAGGAACACCCCTGCTATGGGGCACACCAAGGATGCACTCTGAAGTGCTACAGAGTAGAACAAAACCACTTGTCTTGCTAAGTACAAGAACTGCTTTCCTCAACTTCATAAGGAGCTCTCCCTTATCTTTCCCATGCCCCTAGCAAATTAACCTTTGTGACTTTATCACAGGTGCCTAGAATCATTTGATCCAAAGTGTTAAGAAGGTGACTGACATCACCAAGTCTGCCTTAGAAGAAACTCAGAAATACAGCCATGTATATGCCATAGAAAAATCCTGTATATGCGTCAGTGGTGGTCAGCCTGTCTTTCTGTCTTCTGATTATGACCAGTTGTATGAAGAGTCAATCTACGCTACATCACACAGCATTTTTTACAAGAGTAAAAATACTTGGAAAAATGCTTTGCATGTGAGCCTTTGGAAACTGGATCACCAAAGGGAAAATAGGAGCATCAGCTGATCTTCCTCTGTGGTTAAAAAGGGATTTTTTAACTTCAGTTCAACCTCTGCTTCTCCTTTCTAAATGACTTTTTAATGTTGACAATATTTCCATCATTTCAGCCATTTTTTCAGTCATTTTCTTTACTTACAGGAAAAATTATCAAACTACTAAATATTTTACCATATTGTGGCAAACTTTTCTAAAAATTCTTAGCAATTAATTGGAAATTTATAAAAATACTACATCCCAAGCAGCAGCAATTTTTGAAGTCAAGGCCCAAGCTGATATATGTGGAGTTTCCATACATGAGAGAACTCTGTCACTAAATTCTTACACAAAAGTTACTGATTTAATGATGAATACACTGTATGACAGTAAAGAGATATTTTCATACTGTATTTGAACATGGCTATCAAAACCAATTTTCAATTAAATAGGGCCTGATATACCTAATCAGGCAAAAGTAAATTTAGAGAGGTCCCACAGTAAAATTAAGATTTACTTACATACATGTAAATATGTACATTTAAAAAGCCACAGATACATAATACAGGATATCTCTTCATACTTTTGAGACTTGAGTTTGCCACCAGTGACCAAGAGTCTCCTTGTGGTGCAGGTCTAAAGCTCACACAGAAAGATTTGCAGCATCTTCTCCATTTGCCATAGACTGAGTCCTCACAGGCAACAGAGCTTTCTCACCATGCAGAACTGCAATTTTAGCCACCATCATTTTGCAGTTATTCCCTTTCCTAAATCCTGTCTTTCCCCTCTTAGTTCACAAGAGCCCTGTGAGCAGGGCCTCACTATTGCTTCAAAAACACAGGGAGAACAGAAAAAGGCCATCTCTTCTCAAACCAAAGAGAGAGAGCAAGAGTGCACATTTCTGTTAACTCAGAAAAAGGGCCCTGAAAGATAAAGGAGCCTTTTCCTATTCAAGATCAGAAGATAAGCCAGCACATCTGACTCTCAGCATGTTTTCCTACTGTTACTGAGCACTGGGGCACACCGTCACCTCAGAGAAGACAGTGTCCCAGATTTGCAAGATTTTTTTTTTTTTTTTTTTGCATAACAGTAATCATTGTTCTAGGGGATTTGATAGGATCTCAAAATAATTTTTTGAACGTTAATGCATAAATTATGAAGCATTGATTTCTCTTTCCTTATGTTTCTACTCAGGTAGCCAAGTAGATGAGAAAACAGTGATTCTACCCCAAGGCATGCTTTATCTTGAGTATTAAAGGAGAAGCTGCTGCCTGAGCATTGAGGAAAACAAAATCTGAAAAATGGAATTCTTCCTTATATGGAATTATGAATCCACGGCCAGCTCTCATAGTTTCATCCTCTTTGCATGCACCATTCTTGCAATGGTGCAAAATACTGAGACGCAGCTCCTCCTAGGCAGAACATCACAAGTTTTGCTGACTGGTATTTCCATCGCTTCTCCCTTTGATGCAGATGCCTTGCTGAATAACATTTTCATTTTGTCTAGAACTATGGCAACCTGGGCAGCTGCCAGAAGGCAGCTTTGGTTGACAACTCAAAAGAGTGATTCTCAGGCAAAACAATTAGTGGTAACTGCTCTTTTTCAGGGAGGCAGACTTTTTGGCAAATTACACAACTAAGTCAGAGAATTCAGACAAGGAGAAATCCAGCCTGCTTTGCCCAAAGGAAGGAATGCAGGTTTTTATAGCGTGGAAGGAGGAATTCTTTTGGTCTCTCGCTGCAGCTCCAAATACCAAAACTGTCTGTGGCCGGGTTCTGCCCTGAAGGGCATGGGGGCACGGTCGGCACCATCCCGCCTGAGCCATTCAGGGTGCCACACCACCACATGCTATCCACGGAGGAAGCAGCAATGAAGCTTTCCTGTGGACACATTAGCCTGGCAGTGACACACTCCTTGCTTCCCAGGCCCAGTGCTCCCACCCAGGCGTTCCAGCTCCCTGGGCCAGGTGAAGCTCCCCTCTGCTGCGCTGCAGAGGAATACCTGCAGTCAGTACCCTGCACGGGAACCCCTGCCAAAAAGGTCAAGTTCATCCTTCAGGGTTGTGTCTCGGAGGCAGAGCTGAAACAAAGCCCGTCACAATTCCCACGCAGCAGGGGGCCCAGAGCAAGTCCCGTTACAACAAGCTCTAAACGCCTTTATACTCCTACACGGAGTCTTTCCAACGACCTCACTCGCTCCCCTCGGCCCCGATTATTAAAGAGCCTTTCTAGGCCCCGGCCTCATTCCCCACTGCTGCCAGGCACCGCCGGCCACACCTAGGGAAACTGCTTTACTCATTAGCAGCACAGTGGCAATTGCAAGATGAAATCCTTCCAAAGAATTTGCTTAAATCATGCCTGGAGAGTGGCTGAAATTGGTTGTGAATTGCTGAGCTTAAGCCCAGGCTTTCGTTACTTCCCTGGGCTTGATTTGCAACTTGCTTTTCAGTCTTACTTTCCCCTCCTCGCCCTGCCCCCTGTATATTACATTAGCAATCTGTAGTTTTTTTCCATTAACAAGCACTGAGAGTCAGTGACTATTTGTAAGCACCCTCCTGCTGAAGATACCTATGGGTTAAATTAATTTTTTTTGATCTGATCATTGCCCTTTCAAATATTTCAAACCTATAATCTCTTTATTGGTATGTTTTATTAGATACCTATTAGATAGATGTTTTGTATCTCCTCTCTCTACCAAGAGTTTACAAGTACAGCCCAAACTTACAGGCCGGTTTAAACAAGCTGTAAGGCGAAACAATTAAGAAGATTCTGTCCCCAGGGAGTTTGCAGTATAATTCATATACAAACAGTGTTAGTTTATTTCTCACTAAGAGTCAGAAGTCTAATGCTGCTTAATAAGACATGCACACACAGAGAAACTTTTTGCTGACAAAATGTTCATTCAAATTATCCTTTTTTAACAAGGGGCAATTTTATTTCCCTTTCTATATTTTTAATTTAGTGGTTTGCATAATTTTGCTTCCATGATACCCAGTAAGAGCTAATACTATTATTTGCTTTCCATTTGTTTTTGCTTCCTGCTGTTGAATGAACAATCAGTGTTTACAGATTAGCAGCAGTTGTAAAGTGCCCTGACTTTCTCTTCCATTTCAAAGTTATGAGTGAGAAGCACATTATATTGGTTGCTCTGGCATTTTTGGAGTAGCTTAGGCATTCACAGTGCAAACCACTGTTATTCATACTGTTATAATTCCTCTGCAGTTAAGTCATTACTAGCAATCAGAGCAGGCTTGTAGTACAATTCCTTATTTGGGAATGTCATGTGAGATGCCCAGAGCAATATGAAAAAATAAAGGCCAACTTGTCTGGCTGCAGAGGGATTTATAGCAGGCCCACTGGCAGAGACCTGCTGGGAAGTATTAAGAGCTCCTGCTTAGCTGATCATATAAACACCCAAGCCAGCAGGTGCATTACATTTGTACACTATCTTTTTCCTTCAGGTGCACTATTAAAAATCCTGTCATCACAGCATGTTTATAGAAACTTGAATTATAATGGCCTTTTCCTGCAGATGGCTGAGCTGAAACTTTTCTTTAGGTAAATGTGAGATTCATTTAAAATCACTTAAATATTTTTATTCTGCTTTTTAACAAATGGCAATATTGCTAAGAAAAAATCTACTTCAGACAACATTTTTACTTTAAGTAAGAAAGAAGTCTCTCTTATAGAAGAGATATCTGATTATTAGTTACTAAAGGCAACATCTGGGGGTGTTTATTTCCAAACAGCTGGACTCCAAACAGACTCTGTCCCAAAATAGAGATACTTCACCTGAATGTGAAACTTTGGATAAATAGCTTTAAATTTGAATCAAAACCACAACTTTTATTATTTGTAAATGACCATTTTTTTTAATGTACTGAACATTTGATTAGATTAAAACGCAATCTACTTAGTAATAAACATACCCTAGGGAAAGCCAAGACTGAAGTTAATGAATGAAATTATATCTGGTTAAGGGTACAGTAATTATTAAATAATTAGGAACAACTTGCTATTTTACATGAGAGAAACCCACCCACTCTGTGTTAATGAACTGTCTGCTTGGATGCCCAAAGACTTAGAGTCAGGAAGTGGATAAATTAATGTTTTATATGGAATTTTAGCTTAGCTCTCCATCTCAAGTACTTTAATACACAGACTTTAATTGCACAATCACATTCTTTCCTGCTTTCCATAGCAGGCCTATGTGATACATAACTATTTTTTACTGTAACACTTGATGAGTCATTACTGTAGAAGAAACAGAGCATGTTTGTGAGCATGTGTATTTAATGGCACTGTAATCAAGTCAAGAAAGATTTCTCTTCCTGTAGTCTCCTTTTATGGGATTCAGAACAACAAAACAGAACAGGGCAAAAGGGTGATCCCGTAGGTACAGTGCCCTGCTGTAACCTGAGTTAAGGCACTTAAGGTGAAGTTTTACAACATGAATTCTTTCTTTAGCTTTTCAACAAGTGGCAGTATTACTAAGAAAAGGTCAGCTTCAGAAAATAATTATCTCTTATTAAGTAAAGAACCTCCTTTTGTAATAGAAATAGCCCCACTTCATGCACATTTTTTGCTTCAAGACACCACAACCTCCCTTGCCCTCATCCTGGCTATTTCTACCTATCTCTACATTCACAGAAAATTAATCAGGAAGCAAGAAGAATAGGTTTTCACCATTTTTGAGAGCAGAACCACCTGCACTCATCAGGGTACGTGATGAATCCCAGTGCCAGCCCGAGGAAAGTGGGGATATGATCTCTAGGGAGAAGCAAACTTCCAGATGACCAACTTTGGTACCCCATTTTGACTCTCTAAGCCTCATATCACTCCCTATTAACGTAAGGATGACAGCATTCATTACTTTATGGGAATGTTTTGAGGGTAAACACACCAAGGGTTACAAGGCACTCATTACAAATACAAGGGCCTTGCACAAGTGGTGGGCAAATCTGATTACTGCAGTGATAATATGTCTTATTCTACACAGGAAGAGTTTGTACATAAGTGTCTTAAAATGAAAACTCATCTCTTTGGTAAAATAACTTACTGTGACAACTCCAGAAGAGTTAACATTCATAACAAGGGAGAGGCTTGCACGTGTAGCGCTGCTTAGGGTGTAATTTTCAGAGACAATGAGCACCTCTGACTAAAGGATTTGGTGCAAGGAAAGTCTGTGTCAGATAATATGCTTTGTGCTGGAGGCATCCTCACCTAGCACCACCTTAAGTATATCCTCCCTCCTCCCCACAAAAGCCATCCTGGCATTTAGCATTTGTGGTGCAGCAAAGCAGACACTCTCCTGCTCTGTAACTTCATATGTTATGCTGATTGCTCTCATCCGTGATCTGCTCACCAGCTGCTCCTGGTGCAGGAGAGCCCTAGGGAGGAGGCACAGGGCTTTGCAGCATGTCTGTGGCAGGGATTGCACCAAGGCCTGGCCTCCTTCATATCAAGTGAGTTCCCTGACTCCAGTGCAGTTGGAAGTGGTACCTAGGGCACCAGTTGCAGAAGGGCAAAATAGTTAGGAGCTTTGCAAAGACTACAGCAAATCAGACAGAAATAACTAAATACATGCCATTGGGAGTCCCAATTGTCAGTCCCGGGCTGAGTAGTGATTTTGACGACAGTAGGAGGCCTGCATATGGTGATTACTAACTGCCAACAGGACCCTGTGTCTGCTAATGCTCGAATACTCTAACCTGAGGGATTTGAAATCCGTGAAGGAACTGAGTGGGAGTATAGGACTGGTGAGTGTTTATGAGTCTGAGAAGCCTCTCTGTAAAGAGCTGATACCCCTTACCCAAGCCATTTGCTTGTGTAAGCATAGTGTTGTGTGACCTCGGACTGTTTCTCTCTCACAGACCTTGTATGACAAGTCAAGCCAACAGGATTTAGTGACCTGATAGGCATGCTGGACCTTTAATCAGCTGTTCCTATATCACATCTGTTAGAAATTGTCAGACCTGATCTATATTGTCAGACATGACTTTTTCCTGGTAGAAAAGGACCTGAGGGTTGGTTATGGTCAACAGCCAGCTTAATATGGGCCAGCAGTGTGCCCAGGTGACCAAGAAGGCCAGTAACATTCTGGCTTGTACTAGAAAAAGTGTGGTGAGCAGGACTAGGGAACTGATTTTCCCCCTTTACTCAGCACTGGTGAAGCTGGACCTCGACTACTGTGTTCAGTTTGGGGGCCCTCACTAAAAGACATTGAGGTGCTGGAGCATGTCCAAAGGAAAGCAATGAAACTGCCGAGGAGTCTAGAACACATGTCTTATGAGGAACAGCTGAGGGAGCTTGGGTTGTTTAGCCTGGAGAAAAGGAGGCTGAGGGGAGACCTTATCACTCTCTACAACTACCTGAAAGGATGTTGTAGCGAGGTTGGGTTCGGTCTCTTCTCCCAGGTAACAAGCTATAGGAAAAGAGGAATGGCCTCAAGTTACACCAGGGGAGGTTTATGTTGGATATTAGGAAAAATTTCGTCACAGAAAGGGTTGTCAAGCATTGGAACAGGCTGCCCAGGGAAGTTGTTGAGTCACCATCCGTGGAGATATTTAAAAGACACATAGATGTGGCCCTTAGGGATATGGTTTAGTGGTAGACTTGGCAGTGTTAGGTTAATGGTTGGACTCAATGATCTTAAAGGTCTCTTCCAACCTAAATGATTGTATGATTCTATATTATTGGCAAGAGAGTAGAAGGTGAAGTATATGGGAGAAAAGAAGGAGGATGTGAGGGATGTAATGGCAGAATCTGCACAGGAAAGGTATATATAGCAAGGTTAGGAAGAACTAAATTCAGGTTGACTTAGAAAATAAGGGAGGAATTGAACATGGTTTTCTTCATGGCAAAGGGAATGCAGAATTCTAGAGAGTAAAGGCTTCCTTGAGGGTAAAAGAGAGACCAAATGTTTTCTCCTCTTTAAGATAAATTGATGACTGTTTGATTCCAGCCAAGATGAGTGATTCCTAGGTCTTGTTGTTGGGGAGCAAGGACTAAGACTGGATGAATCAGGGACATTAACTTTTCTACTAGTCAGTGGCTAAAACCACCATCCTTTTGTGGAGTGTTTTGCTTATTGTGCTGCTTCAAGCAAGTTTTTCTCCTGTTTTCCAATGACTTTAAACATCATCACAGTCCGCGCCCCATACCTGAAGTATGTACGATACATGTCCTAAGAGTTAGATTACAGAAATGTCTTTATTTGAAAGGGATTCAAATTTTTTATTTCATTCAATATATGAAATTTATGTCATGAAGTGACAACTGCTAACATGTTGGCCACCTATAACTTTTAAACATTTTAAAATAATTTTTACTCTTCAGCAAAAGCTCTGATTGTACCTGGGAGAGTTTAAAGTACAGTGATAACATTAAAATTAATTAATTAATTAAATAAATAAAAAACCACAAAACCCAAAAATGCCCTAAGAAATAAGGATATGAAAACTTATTCCTATCCTTAGGAAAATACTTGCTTTCTCCCCATAGACAAAATATGCAAAATTAATTCTGTGAACTGGGATGCTCTACACTTTAGTCCATAGTGCCTTTATCAGTACTTATGGAGAGCTTTACAAATACATAGTCTCTCTACTATGCTGGTTGTACTATCATTACCAATTAGCAGTTGTTAGGAGTCCAGTAACCTTCTAGTCATAGAGCAAAAGGGTGGTGGGGAAATAGCTATAGCCTGGAAGCTTTTCACAGTTCATTTGGAGTTCAGCCTCCACAAGGCATCACAAATGTCGCATACTGTGTTCTGTTCCACTGAAGCTAAACTGTAGTCTCTAGGCTTCCATTAGTTATTTTTCAGTTTAAAGGTGAAAATATGGAACTGACAATGGGGGCTGAGTGTGTACAAAGTCTCTGTAAACTTTCTTTTCAGCTCAGCTGAGGTTCCTCTCCCAACCCATATTAGCCTCAGCATTGCACAACTTGGGGTCTCCTGAGGAGAAATTGCAGATCATGCCAAACTGCAGACAGTATAACGGCAAGGTGGGGAAATACTAATTAGGTGTCAGGTTGAGACCACCAGTCTTATTTAGCTGTGAGGTCAAGCTGACTGAAACCTTGTCTCCAAGCTAGATATGGACAAACTTGTTTTGTGAGCAAAATTTCTGATAACATCTTCTTTTTCTTCTGTTTACACACAGGAAGCAGCCTCAAACTCTCAGAAATGTGTTCTTAGTTGTTCGTTGAACCATTTTTGTTTGTGGCAACAAAGGCATGAGTAAGGGCTGGACTATCTGCTTTTCTTTACACTGTCAGCCCCTAAACATGATCAAATCCAACAGTTAATTCATGCTTTCTCTGTCTTTATAGAATCAGTTAATTTTTTTTTTTTTAATTTTTTAAAAAGGCATTTCGTGAGCATTTGTATGCATCCAGACAGTGCAGGGCATTTTGATCTTAACCCTTTGGCAGGAGTAGATTGTAGTTTGTTCAGGTTGGTCATACAAGTGCTACAAGCACACTCTGTACCAACTTTCATGGCCCAGGAAAAGGCCTATCAAGATCTCTCAGTTCCTGGTGGTGTATCTTCTTACTTCTCAGGCATAGCCCTGAGGGTCTTATACTGTGCTCCTCCACTCTGACTGCAGCCTTTGAAGAACAAAAGTTTGTTCTGAGGAATTATTTTTCCCCCAGCGACAGAACCCCTCCTGCAGCTACTGCGGGGATGGGTTTTTTGTTAATGTAACACAACTACCTCATGTGATGTAACCCATAAAGACCACAATAGATACAACATCCAATTAGAAGCCCTATACGCCCAAAGAAAGAAACATACTTTGCATAATGGCAGTGACACGAGGACTGCACAGGGCCATAAATTTGAAAAGTCAAACAAGAAGAATATTGTTTTCTTCTTCTCTCTCTTTTTTCAAGACTTTCTCTCAAGGGGACAGGAAACCAGTTTAATTCCAATGATATAATACTGCCTAAACTGGCCATGGTTCAGCTCCTAGCAGTGACAGCACTGTAATGCTATGTCTTTTTTCCATGCTAAGCTTGTCTGGCTTAAGCTTTCACTTCAAAGATATTGAATGTTTAAAAGGGAAACAAATTATGTAGTTTACATTTGACAAGTGTACTAATGTTCTAATTCTAAACTATAATAAATGAAAGAATCAGAGAAAGAAGAACATTCATATTAACCTCTGAGAACCAGGAAATGGATGACTTCTCTTTCATAATGAATGAAACCTTGATACAAGAAGGAAGAGAAACTGCACCTATTAGTAATTTGTGACACCACAGAGGTCTTGAAAGACTCTTTCCTTCCAGAAGACTGAAGAAATCCTTAAGCAGTTATTTTTCCATCTTAAGTCCAAATGCTACTTGATTTAGAATTTAAAAAGTTACCAAATAGTCTGACTTAGAGTATGTATGTCTGGCATTTGAGAAATGGGACTATCTCGTAACAGAGAAGGGTAGTTGTTTTCCTCAAGAAATAGCTACAGGAGGAAAACTTAAGGCTGTTTTGCAGATCTAGCCAATAAATGAATTTTCTTTAAAAATAAAAATGTTTGCAGACTTAGGTATTGCTTTTTCTGAATACATCACAGGGAATAAACAAAAATCACTTGCTTAGTTTTGTCGTATGGAGGTATAAGGGATCTCAACCTGGATGCATTTTCCTTGATTTTGCTTCTGTTCAGTTTCAACCAATGACTGTCAATTGCATCTATGAAGTAGAACCCATTTTACCAAAGCAACAAATGGCAAGGAAACATGTTTTTTCTTTTTCATCTAGTTATATATTTACCGTATACTTGTCAGCGCGTATTAGAAAACTGTTACAGGAAAATTAGAAAAAGCTAGCTGAATGAGACTCTCCTTAGATTTCCAGGCAAATAACTTATAAGCCAGAATTAATTAAAAAGCCCGTGCCCATGGAAAAAGGTAAATTATGCTATGATGCATCATCTATGTAGCTGTCTACTTATAGTGCACCATAAGCTTGTATCATCAGCATCATTTATAAGTCCTTTACACTATATTGTTTGCTCCAATACTGTAACTATTGGTTTATAACCATAAAATGATGCTTTGTATTGTCATTATCTGTCTCTTAGGCGCGCTCTCTCTCTCTCTCTATATATATATATATATAATTATTTTTTTTAATGGTTGTGGGGTTTCCTGCTTTTATTTGGAAACCCTTTGTGTTTAGGTGTTTAGGCTTTACATTTTTAGCCTTGGTAGAAAAGTCCAAAGTTTAAAATGGATGACCTAGCATATGATTATTTGAAAAAGGAATAAAAACCACTTTCCAAAATACTGACATTACAGTCTTCATTTTATTCTGTCTTCTACTCCACTCGGTCGTCTTTTCTTTACTAGAATGATTGATTATGTTCCTCAAAACAGGAAGAAAAATTACTCTGTTGACACCTAAACAAAGGTGTGTTATCTATTTGTCATTTTAAAGTTGTAAAAAGAAAAATCTTGAAGTTTATGGCTTTAGAATTGCAAACAGAAATATGTTTTGCCCTCTGCTAAGATAATTCATGTCAAATTCAACACTGAAAAGAACACATTAATTAAAGAGACATCTCTAATTTATTCTTGCGTTTGCAACTTGTAGAAGAGCATTATTATTCTCCAGACTATGTGCTTTGCTTTCTAAAACAGTTCTAATCATGATCACAAAAACAGAGAAACTAGTTAGAATTTATTCCCCAGATAAAAAGAAAACAGGAGAAAATCTTGTAAACTTCTGTTTGTTTATTTCTTTCACTTTTTGGTTGAAAAATGGAATAGGTATACACCTCTAGTTTTTCATTAAATGCTAGATTTTTCTATGGTGACCAAGTGGAAGCTTTCTCTGTGTGCTTGTTGAATGAAAAAAATAATTTTCATTGGAAATCTGAAAATTTATGAGCAGTTATGTAGCAATTTTTAGCATGACACATGCATCCTCTTTGATTTGGAAACTGCCTCCCAACAGAACAGTAACTCGACATATTTTTAGCTATGCTGCATCCTCCCAGCTACTGTACACCATATTTGCATTGCTTAGGTTCACCAGGTCTCCATACACTACTACCCTTAGTCAATGCAGAAGGCTTCTTGGACTGGTGTTAGGACAGTGGCATTTGGGGGAATCTCAGTTATGCAGGGCATTCACAAATGTATGTAGTGCCACTCACTGACCACTACAAAGGGCCTATTTTTTAAACTGTCAAAGAAACACTTGTGGCATTGCAGAAACCAGAGAAAAGCTGTCAATTCTATTATTAAATTGACATTCCACACATGCTACTTTCTGATGACAGTCCATAATAAAGTTGCCCTATTTCTTTGCCCTCTATTCATGTCACTACCTAAAGTTTTTCTCTTGCATCTCCCACAGACACTGACTGATAGAACATCAGACATGTAAGCTCAACAAGAGGCCATCATTGTGCTGCAGTGACAGACATTTGTAACACCTGAAAAAAAAAACAGGGGACAGTCCTAAAGCACCCTTGGTAAGCTAGGCTATTACAATGCATGGAGCAAGGACAGTGACACCTCCCAGGGTATTGTCAATCAAGGAGTACTGAGACAAAGACAGACAACAGGGACCATTGTAATCCCATTGGAGGGAAAGGGGGAAAAGAAAGGCATAACAAGGCTTTGTCTTGGTCTTCAGAACACAGACACATCTGTGTGTTTCTCTAACTGGTGCAAGCTAATAGGATAACATGGGTTGTTGTGACCCTAACGGGAATTGTTACAAATTGGATGCTAATTCCATTGTGTCTAGTTCTCCTGTGAGGCCAACCATGCTAAGTGGCCTTCCCAGGAAAAGGAGCTCCCACTTCCCGTGCTTGTTTGTTTTTATAGACTTGTCTAAAAGACATAGGTCACAGAAGCCTGAGTTTTCCAGGTAAGGTGTCCAACCACGCTTCCTGCTGGGAAGTTTCTGTGAAGATAAGAAGACAACAGAGTATCCAGCTCTCACCCTCAGGGGTGTCTTGTTTAGTAAGAGCCTGTGACTGACAGCTGTTAAGAAGAATGACAAGATATTTTACATCTGTTTAGTGTCTTGACTGTCACCCATTCCTTCCCACACTGGCTATTGTCATTCTTCTGATATCCAGGAATCCTACTGCTGCCAATGCAAATGTCAGACCACTGTGGAGCTATAGTGCCATACAGCATACATTATACAAGAAATGAAAAGTGGATCAGGGTCATTGCATAGGGGAATGCAATGATTCCAAAGTATGTTCGTTATTCCAGACCTAAGATTTCAGACCAATAATTAGACCACCAGCTATTCTGTTGTGTGTATCAAATTTGAGAGTAAATCAAACACACATGGAGGGTTTTTTACATTTTTTTCTTTTCCTTGCAATTTACTGATTATTTTCTTTGTATCAAACCTTAAGCCTGCCTCCAGTGACAGTGCATGAATAATGCAGCACATCTACAGCACTTACTATGCATGAAAAACCCATATTTCTCCATTCTTATAGAATTCATAGAAGAATCATTAGGGGTTTTGGATTTTCATGGTCTCTTTATTCACATCGAATTTGCTAACTATTAAGCAGTGCTTTTTGTAGCCTGAGAGAAACAGCATATAAAGTAGGGTATAAAGAAAACCATACATTCATTTTGGAGGAATCAGGTAATTTTATCATATAACTTCAAATACCAGTTACAACAGATGAAACTGAAGTACATACTGCAAGGAGAATGTTTTGTCCAATTAATAAGGGCAATGTTTTTTGCTCTAAATCTGGCCCAACCACTAGAAATAAAGAAAAGGAATAAAGCTCACAATGTGAATCATAAGTGACCTGCCCAATGAAGACTATCCAAACTAGAGGAGATGTATAACTGCTTAAAATAAACAACAATTATAATGAACCCATTCAATCTTCATCACTCTTCAACCCACTCCAAGTCAAAAGACTGTGTAAATTATGAGCTCTACAGCATGCCTGGAATGTTAACAAATCTGGGCTCTGGAGCAGTGGTGGCAAGCGAACTTCAGAGTGAAGGATCCTTCACAGGATTTTAGTCAGCTTCAAAAGTATCATCATCCTTCAGCTAAAAACATCTCAGGCCATTTAAGCAAGTCTAAATTCAGCTCACCATTTTTCCATGGGCAGAGCAAACTACAGAGCACCAGTGTGCTACATTCTTGGTGCAAAAATCTAATGTATAAGGGGAGAACAGCACTTCTGAATTGTCCTTGGGTCGCATGCATCCTTTAAGACCACGTTAGAAATCGTCTGGATAATACCTCCAAGATCTTCCCAGTATATTTTTCAACCAAACGAAATGTGTTAATACTGTTTACTTCAGGAGCCAATAACAGAGTTACAAGTGACAAAGCCACTGGGATTCTGCATCAATATTAGTCTACTATGGGAGGTTAACATGGACTAATTAATGAAACATAGTCTATTTTTTTTTCCACTGGAGAACTGAAAAGTTTATACCTGGCAATTAAAAGGGAAGTAAAAATCTTATGACTGTAGCTGATATACCGCATCTTCAAAGAAGAAATTCAACTCAGGTGATAAATCTTGAGTATCAGATGTAACTTACATACCAGTCATCAGAGAAAGGGACTTTTGTATTCATCAATCTCTTTCATTCTTTGTGAGTGACATTCCTTGTGAAAGAATGGAAAAAACATGGAAATTTGTACCCTTTATTTTTCCTAAGGCTTGTAGTATTTGGTCTCCCATGTTTTCTTACTTCCCTAGGGCCACCAGGACAGCTGGTGAAAACAAAGTCCTTGAGCACATATGCAATGGGCACTCAATAGGTCATTGACAGAACTGCCACTGAAGACCCATTTCATATAAGTCATTTAAAAACAGTCATCTAGGCTTCAATTCCCAATTAGAATGTAGAAAAAAAAAAATAAAAAATCTGCAATAATCAAGTCTATGGATTTGATACCAAAAATCCAATGTAACTGCTACCAGACCTGCAGCCTAGTCAGATCTCAGCGTAAATGATACTGTACAGTTTAGTAGTCCAAATATATTCTCATTGCTGCACCTCCTGAATGAACTGAAGGAGAAGACAAGTTCTTCTGAACATACTTTTAAAACATAATGATGGAGAAGTAGTGAAAGGAGACAGGTTTTGCATTTTGTTCTCTAACCTTCGAGGTTCACAGAGAAAACTTTGGCTCTGGTTCTATTTCTTCAGCCGACAGCTTTATTTTTCCTGTAGAACGTATATCTGTTGGCATAACAGAGAAACAGGAGGCTGGCAAAATGGCATGAAACAAATAATCTAGATCTCCTCCAAGCTGTTCCTGCTGCCACTACATAACTAAGAGCTTAATAAAATGTGCTACCAAGATGCAAACATCTTGCATGCTTTCAAGCATTTTCTTTATTAACTTAAGTGATAAACCTGCCCATTCAATGCACATGTTCAAGTACTAGCAATCTTGACCATCTGAGCCAAAATCTAATATAAAAAACCACAAAGTGATTTTCAGATGATGATGATAACATCCAACATACTCTTTCCCCAGCTCAAAAATGAGAAGATGGAACAAGATTCCTACAATCTGTTGGTTCACAAAAGAGAAGAAACTATTGTATGGGTTTGAACTCTGGTGTGTTGCCTTTAAGCATTTCGTGGTACTCACTACTGCTTAAGAAGATATTTAGAATTCCAACATGAAAGGTCTGTTTCATATTTTAAGCCCAATAAATCTCGATCACAGCTCTCAATTGAGACAGCAGTCTGGCAAAACTACATGGACAGCAGACACTTTACTGTGGCTCTTTCTCCCCACTCAGCCTCTCCCTCCCCCACCTCCCCCAAATTGAAGTTTATTGTTGCCAGAAAAAACAAGAAACAGCATATCTGAAATTTAATCTTCCTTAAATTTGCAGAGCAAGCCTACAGAGAAGATTAACCATATAAACTGGGCATATTTTATTATTCCTCTCAGGATATGCGTCACCCCACCCGGTGTTTTCTGTTGTTATTGATTATCAAGTTACACCTATCAGCAAATCCAATCTTAGCAAAGGTAAGACTCTTTTGTAGTGTTTCCCCCCACCCCTTTTTCAATACACATTTGCCATGAAAAAAAGAAAGAATCAACTTGATGCAGCTGCTGCTGTTGAGATATTGTTGACAGATGAATACACTGGGAGCAAACAACTTATTTTTTGCCAAATTAAAATGTATTAGTTACAGTGCAGTCAACAAGGGTGTTAAGAAGCACATCTTTTCTGTATACTTCAGAAAATTATCTTACTATGGCTTTCAATTAGCCCAAGAAGCAGACAGCTATCATGTCCCTCTCCTTGCCCACCAACACTCATCAAACAAGGACATTGCTATAGATAGCTAAAGAATACCTCATGTACAGTACAGTTTTTACTGATATTAACCTTGTTTGAGACCAAAGCCTACTTGACCAAAGCATGATCTAGAGCCTGATGAAGCCTGCAGAAATGCTGTGGTAGCTTCAGGCTGTTTTAGGTCATGAGTAGATCTATGGGCTTATCAGTACTTGGTGCTTTTCCTAGTGATTATCACTTAGGACTTCAACAGAGAGAATGTGAGTATACTCTGTGAGATATTGATGTTTCCATGTTCTTGCTGGAGGAGCCTTCCTCAGAAGAGCTATCAGGGTGGTTACAAACAAAATGTGACAGCAGAGTAAGTCAGCAGATTGATGAAGATGTTTAATACCAACAACAGAATGTTAGCATTTAGTTATGCAGAGGTCTACAGCATAGGCAAAATGCAAATACTGACACATCTAAAACTAAGTTTGTTTGAGTTTGCTTGCAACTTTGGAAACACAATTAAAGCCAGACTGAATACTTAATATTATTTATGTTCATAGATTCACTGCTGCTTAAATGATAAAGGACAACAATGAGCAACTCATTATGTGCTTTGAATAATCTAATTCAAAAGCTTATTTGGATACAGCTTTGCATCACCTAATTCCTAAATCAACCCTATAATTTTTAATTCACTGAAATGGTCTCTGTGGGCAAGCTTTAGTTTCAATACTCTCAAGGATGAATTATCTATGAGAGATAAAGTATTACTACTATGTGGGCCTAAACTAAAGGCATCTTGGGTAAGCATGTGTATGACTGAACATTTTTGATTTTGGCAGAAAAAAATGGCAGACTATCTACCACTTTAATTTTTGGCTTTACTTTACTGTACTCATATGGCTTACATGAGAACACGTGTGAGTCCAAAAGAATAGAAAGAAAAGATAACCTAAATCCAAGCAAGTAAGCTTGATCCAGTTTGTGCTCCAAACTTCCTACAGATCTGGGTGCACAACTTCAGTATTATTTGCATGACTGATTTGACAGTATAGTGTGTGACAAAAATTCATTATATTCATGATTTTCACAATTTTATAAGGTAATCTATTTGTGCTTAGAGAATAGTTACAGAGGCTAGATAGAAAGTCTGTTCTGAATGTTGATGGAAAGCCTTTATTCTGGAAAAGTGTCTTATTCATAGCAGCTCTTTAGTTCATGCCTGTGTCATGCTGAGGCCAACTCACTGAAGAGCAGTTCTCATAGTAAAAGGGATAGAGCACTAAACTTCATCCAGAAATTATACTCGGGGCATTAACGCAGATGTAGAAAAAGGAATGCTGGAAGTATTTTAAAGTAAGGGGAATTAGTTGATACCAAGATCTTGACCCCTACATAGCTCCATCTGGAGAATTCCAGTGCCATGAAGGGATTATAGAGATAGCTCAGCTCACCACCTGAAAGTTAATTTTGTAACAAGCAAAGGAGTTACACAGAGGAGTAACTCTTTATGCAGAATGTGAAGAAGTAGTCTGCCTTCCACCTGGCCTGATTCTTTATGTTCTTCAAGTATCCTGGAAGGAGAGACTTGGTGGGGAGGGGAATGCAGACAGGAGAAATCACTCCTGTCTGATTTATTGTAAAAATTGGGTAAAATCCCAAACCAGATTATGATGCTCGGCTTTCTTCCCATCGAAGACTGAAAGAACCCTTTTGGCTTATTTTGGGATTTGGGTTTTGGTTCTGATTTCTTTTTACTTGAATATGTTCTTGGTTTTGTAGTATCACACGCAAGAATTTCCAGCCCTTCCACTTTATGGAAAATATCACTACAGGCCAATACAAGAATAAAATCTGCTGAATTCACTGTCTCTCCTCCATCCCTGCCATGATTCCATGCAATTTCACATTAAAAGCAATGCAAGGCCACATTTCATGCAGAATCTTTTTCTTCCTGGAGAATTGCTTTAACATTGTGTTAATGGGATATTCTTTTCTTTTGAAGGCAGAAGAGAATGGAGAAAGAATATAGAAATGGTAGTTTTTCCATTAATAGTTTTAATGGAAATAGTCTATTCCAACCTACTTTGTTTTACAATGCAATTTTTCTTTTAAATAATATGATAAAAAGAAGAGGGGCAGTGCTCTCAGCAGGAAAAAGAAACCCCAAAGAACTTTATTTTCTGAGCTGCAGCATTCAGAAGTCCCTCAAATGACATTCTTACAAAGCCATTCCTGTATCACAGGCCAGATTAAAGTGAATTTACCAAGTCCCAGTACTCTTTAGATCTAAATCTGTCTTTAGATGACCTTCCTGATTTAATCCAGATCATGAGCATGCTCAACATCCTTTCCTATATATTTGTTAGAAGTGATTGAAATGGAATGCAGTATCAGAGTTGCCCTTATTTGTAATTTATCTGAGAGGTGTTCCTATAAATGATAAGCACCATTCTCCCTTTTTCTGTTACACTTTTATGAAAGGCTCATCTAACCCACTGATATCCTGAATAGGTGTTCCATTATAAAAGACATGGTGTTTTTGCTATTGTAATACTGTGATATTTTTTTTCTGCAAAAGGTATTAAATTTTTGAACTTAAAACTACTAAGGGAAAAAAAAAAGAGAAAACTCAAAGACCTAAAAATAAAGAGAAACAGCTTCTTCTTTGGGGTTGTTTTTCTTTTTTAATGGAATCATCTATATTTAGATGCTGTTGGTCAAAATCCATTCTTTACATCTAGATCTCACCTAGCTTAAATTTTAATGCCATTAGTGCCTTGTCCTCTGAATCTGAGGGTCAAGTAAGCAAGACCTAGAGAAATACAACATTAAGACATGACAAACTGTACCATTATGTTACTGCACTATTTCCACTATCTGAAAGAGTTTTGCTAGGTTTGATTCTAGTTTCTAGACCTTGCGGGCTGAAAACTCTGCAGGGAAAAAAAAAAAAGTTTCTTTATAACCTTTAATTCAGTTTCCATCACATTTATGACTGTGGCAGCAAAGCGGAGATTGTAAAAGATCTGGAAGAAACAAGACTTAAAAAGAAAAGGATCAGTGCAAAGCAGACCAGTACTAGTGTTAAGTTTTTTCAACAACGCAACATCACAGAATATGAACGTGCTTTCCCAAATGAAGACCAAGAATGATCCACAACCCAGAAGGTGCTGAGAAGTTCCACACTGAGTACAACCCAAACTGCAAATGACCTATAACAAGAAAGAAAAGTGTGACTTAGCAGACCAGTTGGAATGCTTAATACCCACTAATGCATCTAAACATATATTCTAATCAAGGATGATCATAACAATTTTTCCCAGACTGCACATAATTTCAATTTTAATGGTCTGGGTGTCTTTGTATTGCACTAAAAGGCTATCTTTATTTAAGTTTGTGTTTAAATGACTGTTGGAAGTGGAATTCTCAGTCGGCAGACTACAGCACCAAAGCCAATGTTTGTTGAGCACTGCATTTGAACTCTGCTATGAACTATTTGAACAAGAGTTACTAACACAGAGTTTAGCTTGGGTAGGTTTCAAAAACACAGTCCTTGTCCTTGCTGCATATGAAAGGCAAAGCAGAATTTTCCTACCAAGATCCATTCTGCAACCAGAGAGCTGCAGCACCCTCCTGATTCTGAGTGCCCAGGAACGCCTGGGTTTGGCTTATAGAAAAAGATTTATTCCTTCCATCTGGGAAACACAAGAAAGGAGTTATTCCTAATATAATTTTCTATATTGTCTGCAGCTCAGATATTAACTATAGCCATGATAGACAGACAACACCAAATATAAGAATAAATGTCCCCACTTACAATAAGCTATAATATTTCCACTTACATCCAATGCTGACGTAAATTGAAATAAGGCTATAGCTTCAATCCATTGTTCATGAAGAAGAATAAGGTGCACATTGTACAAGAGAAAAACAAGCGTATTACTGATGGCAGGAGCTCTGTGACCCGACCTTCAGATTTGAACATACAGCCTACCTTGACACCATAAGCATGCTTGGAGCAGGCAGCAGCTGTGCCTAAATAACTGCAATTTGCTACAACACTGGAAGATAGAAAATATGAAAAGCTCTTCAGAAAACATCCCTAGTACCATGTCACTGAAATTGTTTATTAGTTAGTGAGTCAAGAAATTAGGACACTAAAAAGATGGCTGTGGTGGAGGACCAGAGAACATAAATCTGTTTCTGAAGTACAGGAATCAGCAAGCACACATTTCCCTTTAAGCATGTGACCTTGTTTTATCTCTCCTTTCTACCTGTAATTTACTTCCTAGCTGAAGAATAATCTTCTTTCTTAGCAGATCCAACCTTACTCCAGCATCTGCCCTCATTCTTATGCTCCTTACACACGTTTCATTTCTTTCTCTTCACCATGTATCTAATGCTGGCTGTCTGGCCCACCCATAGCCCTTTTCACATGGTGGTTTTGTTGTGGAGGACAGAACAAACCCATTCACTAGGAGAGTTTGTGGCAGAGCTGAGATGTCCTATATTAACTTTCTGTACTTAGCACAATAATGTAGATCATCACATTTTTTCAATCAAAACTTTTTTCAGCAAAAGAAGGCAAAGGCCTCTCCAGAAATGGATACTTTTGGAGACACTGTATTTTGTTCAGGTTTTTTTTTCTTTGTCTATAGCTAAGTGAGCCCAAAATATTTCATCTGTTTTTCTAAAAGCCAAGATTTTATCAAAACATTTCAAAAAATTAGAAAATAAAGCTGGACTTTGGGGTCCTCAGCTGTTTCAGTTGAACCTTTCTGATAATATTTTTAAACAAAACATTTATTGAGTTTCTCTTTTACATAGAAAACACTTACCATTTTCTAATCAACCCCAGTTATAATAGCTATGGCTTTGGGCTGAGAAGTCAAAGTACATTCCAGAGGCAGAGAGCTAGAAAAGGCCTAGTTGACCTCAGAGAGCAGTCAAAGAACTTTGCTTTCTCATAGGTACCTCATCACCTCAGCTTACTGTTCCTCCAAAACCAGCATTTACAACTTCTGCTTCACATCAAGCACAGAGACAACATATGAAAAGAGGCTTTCAGCAGGCTGGTTTTAAACTTGGTTTCCATGTAGACGGGAGGAAGACATATAGCTCTTTATTTTACGCCATTGAGAGCCTCAGAGCGGATTTTCTTAAAGAACCGCTTCAAGTGCTGGGAGTTGTTGAAATTATCCAAGGCTTTCTAGTTGCTAAAATATTCCCTCCCATATGCTGAGTGTCCACTTTGAAAACCTTGCTCATTCTTTCCTGCATCTGGCATAGATTTCCAGGGGGTGGGGCAGGCTCTGCGGTCGGCATGAGAGGAGCCCAACTTCGCAGCTGCTGTTTCCTTCCTCTGACAACGCAAAAAATATCTTCAAGGAGGGAATCCCATTTAACATGCAAGTGGTAATACCAAAGATGCTTTAGCTTCTCATCCTCTTTGTGACAGTGTCCTGAAACAAAACAGTGCAGCTAATATTAGCCCATAAGCTCCCCCCCACCTCAAGCCTTCATCCCTTTTCTTAACTTCTGTCGTGACTGAGCTCAGCATAAATACCACAAAATCAAAATGTCATTTAGTTATTTACAGTGAGCAATTTCTTTGATGAGCTTCACCCCCCTTCAGATGCTTTTTTCCAGCCAGCTTTCATTTTTGCACATCAGTTTACATTCAGTTGTTAAATGCCAAGTAGCATACCCGTCACAGACTAGTTTTCCCCTATTTTTAATAGTATTTCTGCATCTTGGCAAAACTGGCTACATAGCATGTTTTGTGATAGGCTAAAGAAATCATACCAAGGTCAGGATATTGTCCATATATATAATGGAAACACTGAATGGAATTTTTTCCTATGCCTTTGCCTAGCTTTTGCTTCCACAAGCACATTATCAGGTGGTAACAAGTCACCACTCCAGCACATCTGTGGAAACCACTGCTGTGGGCTCTCTCACTCTGTAGTCAGAGATAGTTTTAGGTAGCCATGGATCAATAACGTGGTTACTAGCACCTTATGTGCATCAGAGTACCCTGCTATTAGAGCCATCCCCACGTGGGGGCCATGTCAGAACCATGCAGCCCAGAGCCCCTGCTGGGGGCTGGCAGTTGCAGTGACAAACCCGGTGCCCAGCCTGATGAAGGGGCTTGTCAGCTATACAAAATTGATTACCACCATAACTGCTATAATCACATCCCAACATCCCAGAGCAGGGTAAAGACACCCCATCTTTGGTCTTCTTAAAAATGTCACTGAGATGTTGCTGAGCTTAGCTAGAATATGCTAGTAAAAAAAAAAAAAAAAAAAAAAAGAAAAAACGAGAGAGAGACAAGAAGAGAGTGAAAAGATAAAAGATAAAAAGAGATAAAAATATTAAAAAAAAAAAAAGAAAATGAGAAAAATAAGTGTATTGTAGACATGGACAGTTCAGTTTCTCCAGTCCACGAGGAACATGGCTTATCCTGAGTTTAACAGAGAAAACTGCTGAAATTTTGGGTTTAGCTGGTAGATGCAAACTCCCCTCAGCCTAACTTAAGCTAGATCTCCCTGTCAAAATTAGTCCTTGAGCCAAGACACTTCTCTGGGCATGTCAACACGGCCACAAAGTGGCAGCCGCAGCCAACCTGGGCACTTTCAGAAGGGGGCTTAGGGCATGCTCAGGGACCAGAGGGAAGCAGTGGGCACTGCAGCTTAGGGGGTAAGTAGGGCTGCATTAACAGAGTCCTTGGCTCCTGCTTGACCCACTTTCTTCCCTGCCCATCCCTCTGCACAGCCCTGGGCAGTGGGGAAAGCATGCACCACAGCCAGGTCTGACATCTGTCCCAGGACACAGGCAGGAGCCGGGTAGCTTTTTCCTCCTCACACACCCACAGCCCAGCTGGCCCCAGCTGGCCCTACACACTCACAGGGCTGGGAAAACACATGAATTACAGTCACTTAGACTACCTGAATTAAGCACTAAGTGTCTAAGTGCTTTAGAAGAATTTTGCTTTTAGAGGCGTTTTCTCTGCACTGCTTTGTTTCTCAGCAAGAACACAGAAATGTTTTTGATCCAACTGTTAGTCCTTCTTACTTAGCATGAGACTATAATTTTCAGTGCCTTTCCATCAGTGCCATGTTTGTCGTCTACTTAGATGGGAATGCCCATTTCTCTTTGTCAAATGATGTAAACTATACAAGCAAGTGGATTTTAGTCCAAAACCAAGAAGCTAGTACAAAAGCTACATAGAGCATTAAGCTACTCTTATGCATCGAGTAGTCAACATTCGTCACATATATTGCTTTTATGTTCTCTGGATCTGAATTTTGGCCAGTGGAAGTGTTACCATGGCTGACCTGTTGTTTAAGTGATGGGTGACTGTCTCCAGAAATAAAAAGAAATCTTTATATGACAATGATCAAACCCAGTCTGTGCAAGGAATTATTATCTGCCTGAGAATTGTTCAGCCCGGAGGCATCTCAATGAGTCCTGGGTGACTCAAGACAAACGTATTAATTTCTCTGTTTATCTCCACTGCAGTAGATTATCCATGGATAATTTCTACAAAGGTTTCCTCTTTTTGCCCCTTCCCAAATTATTTATTCTTAGTTCTATGGAATCTGCCTCCTGCTATTATGAACGTGGGGTACTTTGATTTAAAAGCTGCTAATTAGTGTATGCAATTTCCTCATGCCTGTGCCTAAGCAAAATTAAAATACTATATCTCCTTTAATCTCTGTGATAGGGTTCACATGGTCAGCCTCTGTTTAATAGCACAGCTTCATTCAAAACACCATGCAGCCGAAGAAAAATGAGTCTTCACGTGGTGAAATAAACACGTTAAGGGGAAGATTAAGGATGCCTGAAATTTTGTTGCTTTGTTTTGCTAGTTTGGTGGGTTTCTGGTTGTTTTTTTGTTGTTGTTTGGGGTGGGTTTATTTGTTTTTTTTTTATGGTTATTGAGTATTGAAATTCAAAGTAAAAAACATACATTCCTCATTTTTATACTCTTCCTAACAACAGTCAGACCATTTCAAGGAGGAGAACAAGTAGTAAACAAAGAATATTTCTTGTTGATGGGTCATTCTCAGTTTTATGTAGGCTGAAAAGTAGATTGTAATCCTGTGAAATGGCAGCATACTTTTGTTCCTCCCTCCCTGCCCCCATCCTGAAAACACACATGGCTTGACAAAATGCCACTAGAACGTGCTTGAAAACAGTGATCTCATTGTGAAGGCTGAAAACTTAGGGCTCAGTATAGTTGGATGATTGAGAAGCACAACATGCTCAACAGATGTAAAAACTGTATAATTCATGACTTTCTCAAGTGGGGAATGAGCTTCCACAGCCAGTTACTAAACCGCTGCAAGAGGTGTAAAATATCCAGCGATTTCCTATGCGAGTGCACCAACTATTTCAGATATGCACATACTACTTGTGAGTTTTGGCTAGTGGTCACTGGGGTTATTTCTCTCTGCTCTGTTCTGTACTTGTTTTGGGGTATTTTAATAAGAGAGGAAAGACTTAACATTTTATCCTTGGTTTTCCTATTAAATGGCGGGGAGGTGGGGGGAAGGGAACAAGCAAACAAACTCTAAGCAACTTAAGTCCAGAGAAAATTTAAAAGGAGATTACAAACCTCGGACTTCCCACTTGTCTTAGTGAGCTGGCAGGAAAGCCAGTTTAAGCCAACTGGGTTTGTTGTTCCCTTGGGTCTGCAATCCTGCATAGACCTCCCTGGCAGACTCTGACATTTTGGAAAGCTAAACTGAGGCTCACACGATCTCTTTTCCTTCTCTTTTTTCTTTTTCATTTTTTTTTCTTTTCCAAAGAGTTTCCATCTCTTGCTTTCTTCTGAACCTCAAAACCCAAAGCAATTCATTTCTGAAACTTTTCTAAAAAATTCCCAGATTTTATTCCTTTAAAATTAAACAGCTCTCTCTGCTACTGCACATAGTGTCTGCAGGGCCTCACAGGGGAAGGCTGCTGATATTTCTTGCTTCCAGATCCAGCAGGCAGCTGGAAGACATTTTACTTTCCCAAACTACAGGTTAGAATAGTGTTAAGGCTGCTCTAAATCGTGCCCAGAGGACTTCTTGCTCACTGGGGACTGTCATTCCCATCCTAGCTGCACCTTCTCTGGCTCCAGACATATTCTCCAAAATGAGAGCAGTTACCCTTGCCTTTGTAAAACTACTTCATACCAATACTGTTCATAGAATCATGTGCCAGAAAAAATAAATAAAATAATATCATATCATATCATATTGCCAGCATCTGATCAGACAACAGAGAGTTAACCTGGGCAACAGAAAAATAAACCTTGGTTTATCAGATGTATCTCAATATAAGTATGTTTTGATAGAAGACCTTTTCACAAGAAGAACATGAATGAGGCAGAATTATGGCATATCCACCACCTACTAGAGGTTTGAAGAAGTCTTCCCAAATTAACATGCTTCTTTAATTTAGACTGCACAGAGCCTTCTAGGCAGCTCGCCAGCCTCTACAGCTGTTGGCAGGTAGAAGAGGATGGAGCAGGAGATAAGAGCAGAAGAGAGAATATTCCTTTAGGAATATGTAGCCCCTGAAGGCAGATGTTAATTTAGAGATTTCATTTGGCACCTGTCAGAAGTTACTGTGATGTTCATAATTGCTGTCCCCTAGCATTAGTTTATCACCACTGCCATGCAGTAGCTATTTGTGACAGTATTTTAATGCAAAGCCTCATTTTAAAAGACTTGTATCTTCCCTCTCCCTCTTTATTGTTTTGGGTAAAAATTTCTCATACTCATTGAATGCCCAAGCTGCACTATTATTTCTGGACACTTCTGGGGCTGTCCACATGTAAAAAATAATAGGTTGTCCAGCTGCTACATATGGTCAAATTCTTTACTGAACTGGAATAAATCAGCGCCCCTTCTCTCCTCCTCTCTCTCTTTTTTTAAGGCTTCAGATTTGGCAGGTACCTACTCCTGAATGCTGAACTCATGCCTTGCCCCAGTTGAAAAATTTTGATTTCACACAACACGGGAGTAGTGTATCAGGAATAATGAAAATTAAGTATGCAATTAGTTTTTCTTTTTTTCCTGGACCTTCTGGAAACAGAGCAAGGTGCATATCTTCAAGTAGATACAGGCTCACAATAGACAAATGATCTCACTGGCTGGCAAAGAAAGTCTTTCTATCCTTGTCCTAAGAAAGTGAGGGGTTTTTTCCCCTCATACAACTCATCTTCCTGATGCAGTTAAAAACAACCTTGCCTTTCCCCTCTTTTGATCTCCTTCCTCCACCTGAAGAATCAGTACCACCTTCGTGCACAGAATGAACCAAAGGAAAAAAAATATATTTGGGCAAAGATGCTTATGTGTTGGTTAATATTACATAACTATAAAAATAGACAACGTCCCCTGTTAACTTTACAGACATGAACATGCTACATTGCTATAGGTGATAGCAGGGTGAAAAAGTTGTAGTAGTATGTAATGAGGTTGCAGAACCTTGGCTTTCCTCCAGAATTCACAGTTCAAGCTGGCTGGTTTGTCATTTGGAGAAATTTTGGCAAAAACTAAGTGCACATTTTGTCCCAAGTTTGCTTACTTGTACTTTAGTTTATAAAAAAGGAAATTTCATTTTGTGTTAGCTTTTTACCTGAATTCAGCCTGTTAATCCATTTTCTGCATGTTTAATTCTTGTATTCCAAGATCAGGAACGTACATCAGAAAAAACCACTATTTTAAACAAAGCTTCTCAGCTTTATCATGTACTGAGAAAAACCAGGAGCATGTACGCTGCCACTTCTGCAAACTCCAGTAGACTTGTCGTAACTGAATAACAAATTTTAGAAGAACAGAAAAACAACTGAAAAGAATTTTATCCTAGAACTCTGAGCTTAATCAATCCATTTTGATTGTTACAAGTGACACAAAAGATTAAGACTGTCTTACCAACAGTGGTATGAGATGATTTACATTATGTAGTCATTGCTGTCCAAAATGATGCCTTCTCCAAACGCAGTGATAAAAACTCTTCATGACTTAGATAAGTCTGAAAGGCAAAACACCACTTACTAGGAAGGAACAAGAAACCCAGAATCAAAAGACTAACTATAATGCACATCTTCATTTCATTCAGCTGGCAATCATAAAGGATATTTTTGCTATGCATTATTACTGAATAGCAACAACACGTGCACTAGCAAGTCAACTGGAGAGAAAGTGAGTAAGAGACTTTCTATGATTTCAGTCCTTCCACAACTGAAAGAGTTTTCACAGTTCAGCCACAGCTCATCCAACTTAACTCAAATAGATTTTATTATTACTTGCTTGAGGTCTAAGACACGCTAGAGCAATGCTTGTTTTCATCCTCTGGTTCATTGCAAGAAAACCCTTTGGTCATAGTTTGGGAAAAAGTCAGCTGTTCTGATGCTAGTGGAGTTTTCCCACTTTATTGTGAGCAATGTCATTGATGTCACTGGACCCAAACATAATTTATAACTTTATTTTATGAAAAGGTAGATACACAAAGTTATCCCTTTGCTGCAACTCCAGAATTATGAAAAATAAATATTGCCAGAAATGGCTTATCATCAATGTGATCTCTTGACTGCATCTCAAGAAAGGACATATCTCTTACTTTAAGTAAAAAAATATATTGATCAAAGTTATCGCGCATTTTCTTTGTGTTCTTCCCTCTCCAGAGAAGTTGTAGTTAGCAATGAGAAGCCAGATCATCCATCTCCATGGAAACGGAGAAAAAGTCAGTGCTGAATGATATATTTCATATGACTTGCATCAAGTCGTTCACACTGGGGTTAGTGATTCATACTAAAGGCTGTTCTTGCACCTTCTGACTTTGTCACCTGAGCATTGGCTCTCTTCTATGACAATAGTGAGAGGTAACCTCCCAGTATAGATGTTTCAAGTCACATCTGGAGGACTCTCTTCTCTCCTAAGTGCACAGGAAGGCAAGGTTGATGCAGGCAGAAATTCTAGGGGACAAAAGCACACTCCATGCATGTGATTTGCCAGTTCTGCCTTCTGTGACCTTTGTGGTCTGAAACATAGTAGCCTGTGAAATTATCTTTGAGTTACTGCTGCAGTTCAAACCCACAGGTTTGCTGTCAGGTTACCAGTAGCAAAGGCAAAACTGTGGGGTGATGTTTCCATCTACCCATCCCCTCCTCAGCCATCTCAGACTCACCCTAAAATCTGCTAATTCTTAAGAAACCCTGTAAAACATCTTTACCTGATGAAATTCTCGGTAAGGAAAAAACTGCATGGAAACAAGGCAAACCATGCAACTGCTGGAAGACATTTATCTTCTTGCTGGTTACTTATGTTTTGGAATCTGGCTTAATCTGAAAGACTTTGTCACTATTTATATTTTTTCTGTATTTATAATCATTTGTGTAAGTATCTGGTGTTTGAGGACAGGCACTTTTAAAGTAGAAAGTAAACATTGGCTCAACTTGTATTCCAAGATATTCTAAATATCGAAGTCCTTCTGAAAGTGTATTGGTGACCTTGCTTGGCATTGCTGCAGCATGATTACCCTCCATTCTCTCACAAGGAGAGGGGAAAGTTGGATACTTCAGTCAAAATAAGCAGGCTGGCTTGCTTAAAGGCCTACTTACTTACTAAAGTAAACTCAAAATAATGAACTAACTTTGATTCTTAAATAAACATCTTTGAGATTGTTATTTTAACACATCTGGTAACATGAAATGACCTATTCTGAGTCATGTAAGCATCCTTGTATATGAGTCCCAAGTCCTCACAAGCACAAAAGAAGCCACTCCAAAATCTTATTTTCCTATTTTTCTTCTGGTTTGAATCATTTTAACCCAAAGTGTCACTGAACCTACCTTACTTTTTAAGTAGGTGATCAAAGAGGCAATAAGTATAAAGGAGAAATAAAAAATAAATCCCTGTAACATAAATGAGAGAATAATTTCTAGAGTCTGCAAGATACTTCCATTGTATAGGGAAAACCAACAATAAATCAATTATTTTTATTCTGAGAGCCATTCCAATCCATTTGCTGCATAGGACTACTGTGGAGTTTCACTATTGGTGTCCTACTGCTATCAAGGAACTCATACTCAGGGCAACTTTTGGAAGAACTGAAGAAGTTGTCCAAGAGCAATATCACTGCATGAAGTGGGCCTAGTCCTTCAAGAAAAAAGAAAAAACCTCTCAAACACTGTGTGGTTACCTAATACAAACTTCTTAAAAATGCTTCAATTTGCTGAATACGTATGTTTTTTTAATAGATTGTGGATCTGATAGTAACTTAGCTACATGAATGTTTCAGTTTATCTTAAAACATTCTAAGGGTTAAATTTATTGAAAGTAAGATAAGTAAAGGATAGTGTGTATAAAGTTTGAGTGAATGAAAACTACAGAGTTCACATTTGTCAAGAAACAATATACCAAATTATGGTGAACTTAATCCTTGTAAGAAAGTCCTTGTATACAGTAATACTATATACTATACTATTGTTCTAACTGTAAGCTTCCTGTATGTGTAATTTGGTGGCATTACAGAACTATGAATTCCTCATATGTGTTTAGCTGTCTTTCAGAGAAGTTTCCACAATTTCTGGCTTCTGTAACCTTCCTCAATGATGTCATCAAAACTAACCCTGGAGTCAGGAAATCAGTTGTTAATGTATCAATGTGATTCAAAAATGCCTTTCGGGATAATAACTTTTAAAATATATATATGTGTACACATATATACGTACCCCACATTAATCCTAAACATGCATTCGTTGACTAAAAACCTCAATTTCTCCATTATCTGCAGAAATTTTATAAACAAAAGCAATATTTAACTTTTAGTCTGATGTGAATCTTGATGTTACTTTCGCAGAATATTAAAGTAATAGTAAATTCTTAACTTTATAACTCTATAAAGTAAGCTGTTTTTTCTGAAAAGCCCAAAATTTCACATGATCTTATAAAACCTTTATTAATGTGGTAAATTTGTGGTCTGGAATAATAAGAAAGGTTTCCAGGTAAATCCTTTGTTTTGTTGAACTGGTATATATGTTTTACTAGTCTCAAAATTCAGAATCAGCTTTTTTAGTTAATGCTATTTCTATGCAACTGAGGAATCACAGAATGATATGGGGTTGGAAGGGACCTCTGGAGATCACCTCATCCAACTCCCCTGCCAAAGCAGGTGCAGCCAGAGCTGGTTGCACAGGAACCTGTCCAGGCTGGTTTTGAATGTCTGCAGAGACAGAGACTCCTCCACCTCCCTGGGCAACCTGTTCCAGTGCTCTGCCACCCTCAAAGTAAAGAGGTTCCTCCTCATGTTTAGATGGAACTTCCTATGTTCAAGTTTGTGCCCATTACCTCTTGTCCTGTCACAGGCTCCACTGGAAAAACACTGGCCCCATCCTCTTGACACCCAACCTTTAAGCATTTATCAGCATTGATCAGATCCCCCCTCAGTCTTGTCCAGAGTAAAAAGACCAAAATCTTTCAGCCTTTCCTCATAAGAGAGATGCTCCAGACCCCTAATCATCTTTGTAACCCTCTGCTGTACCCTCTCCAGCAGTTCCCTCTCCTTCTTGAACTGGGGACCCAGAACTGGACACAGTACTCCAGATGGAGCCTCACCACGGCAGAGTAGAGGAGCAGGATAACTCCCTTTGACCTGCTGGCCACACTGTTCTCGATGCACCCCAGGATGCCATTGGCCTTCTTGGCCACAAGGGCACATTGCTTGCTCATGGTCATCCTGTAGTCTACCAGGACTACCAGGTCTTTTTCCACAGAGCTGCTCTCCAGCAGGCCAGCCCCCCACCTGTGCTGGTGCATGGGGTTATTTTTCACCAGGTGTAGCACTGGAAGAGGAAGAACCTGTTATGAAAGTGTAAATATATACTATATGCTGAAAACTTTCAGATACTCTTTCCAATACTAGTAAATAAAGAGTGTATTTTTCTTGGTTATCTTAAATCACTTGAAAAAGGAAAACTCATTGCAAAATTCTTTTTCACTTATCCAGTGGAGGTCACAGACGGATAAATTCTG
Source organism: Gallinago undulata (assembly GCA_026546715.1). Taxonomy (NCBI): domain Eukaryota; kingdom Metazoa; phylum Chordata; class Aves; order Charadriiformes; family Scolopacidae; genus Gallinago; species Gallinago undulata. The sequence goes on along the minus strand of JAOTQQ010000001.1, from coordinate 97,576,966 downwards.
CTGTTCATTCAGGCAGATGTCTGGTTTGCCAAAACGTATCAAACTTTAGATCTAGTCAAAGCAGTTTTTGGTCTATGTGGTGTGTCACTAATACCACTGTGGTCTTTTCTTTCGGAGTAGGAAAAGATCGGTAATTTGTTCAAGATGACACTATCAGAACCTCGAACCATCTTTCTGCCTGTGTGATTATAGTGAATCAGAGAAGAAAAAAAGAAGTTATTCTTTGATGAACCTACCAGGGATTGTCTGCTAGTAAAACAAGTTGTTTCTGTAAAGCAAGATTTGTGAGTTGTACCAGGTGTTTCAGCCTAGAACTCTCAAAATTTACAGGGGATTAATAATCATTGAAATATGAATATTTTACTGTATTTTATTAATATTTTACACTTCCCTGAATAAGAAGCAATGTCATTCAATAATAACAGCCGGGAGCTAACCCAGTAAAGCCAGAACGATCTCCTGTTTTTTGCTTTCTGCTCTATGGATATAATTTTCATAATTCCCATCAAACCAGTCCAGGGAACGATGTTAGTCCTCTGTGATCCCAGGGAAAGTTAACAAGTAACTTTTAACTGCAGAAATTGATAAACACGCTGTTCACATTAATGAAAGCAAGTATTTTCTTCAGGTTTTGAGGACACAGAGAATGCCAGAAGCCAAATCTCCTACATATATGACTGAATATACAGCCAGACCTGGTTTTGATGAATTTCCTCGTCCTGAGTAGTTCCTATGTATTACAAAGTATGAGTCAACATGAGGGAAGGTGGCAGAGACTAGCTCCTGGGTCTGGCTTAATCTCTGCAGCAGCAGGGTTGTCATCTAAATTTAGACTAGAATTTGGGCAGCCAACAAAGTAATTAATCATTGGAACAAAGTGCCAAGAGTGATGATACAGACTGCCACCAAAACATTTAAACCAAATGACAGTTTTGGACTACTCTGGTATCCCCACAATACACCACACCTGCACCACTCATAGTGGCTGAGTATTGCATAGATAATGTTGCTCCCTCTTCTTCTACAGACAAACTGCTCAGAAATGAGGTCAGGCAAGTGAAAGCCCAGGCAGAAGTAAATCTAGCCAGGGATGTGAAAGATAATAAAAAGAACTTCTATAGATATACCAGGGATAAAGGCACAAGGGAAGCTGTGGGTCCCCTCTGGAAGGAAATGGGAGACCTGGTCACCCAGGATATGGAAAAGGTTGAGCTACTGAACAACTTTTTTGCCTCAGTCTTCACTGGCAAGGGCTCAAACCACACTGCCCAAGTCACAGAAGGCAAGAACAGTGGCTCTGAGAGTGAAGAACTGCCACAGTATGAGAACATCAGGTTTGAGACCTCTTAAGGAACCTGAAGGTGCATAAGTCCATGGGACCTGATGAAATCCATCCATTGGTCCTGAGGGAGCTGGCAGACGAAGCTGCTAAGCCCCTTTCCATCATATTTGAGAAATCGTGGCAATCTGGCAAAGTCCCCGCAGACTGGAAAAAGGGAAACATAGCTCCAATATTCAAAAAAGGAAACAAAGAAGACCTGGGGAACTACAGGCCAGTCATAGTCAGTTGTATGCCCACCTTACTCTAGTTCAGCTTCACAACAGAGCGATGGTTCAAGCCCTTCTCGGTTTCCTCAACTACTTTACTGCTCTCTCAGGGAAAATGGGAGAAAAGATTGAATGGTGATTCAAGGATATTGCTGGAATTCTTCAGTAACTTGGGTCAGAGTTTAATCACCACTATCCATGAGTGCCAAATTGAGCTCAACACACAGCACAGAAACTGTTAGCCAGAACTAAACACGTTCAAGAAGAGTTGAATTTGTGAGTAGAAGAAAATGTCATATTTGGGAAGCAGTTGCCACAGAGCTGTCTCCAATAGTTAAGGGCATGCACCAAGAGATCCTCAAGGAAAGGCCACAAGCTCGAGAGCAGCATTCCTCACTGACTCACAGGCAACATTGCCTGTAATAGACCATGTCAGGGCAGAGACGCACTGGTGACTGACTCCAATTTCACCAGTTCTTGTCCCTTCCAGACAAGATTGCCTATTTCTAATTCAGATTAATTCCAGATCTGTAATCTCAACAAATAATCCAAAACTTGAGATTTTCTCAAGTTGTTCCTTCAGAAATACTGAGGTTTACATCTGCCCCTCGGTAACAGCCTTCAAGGTTAGGCTTAGGTTTACCTATGCATTTATGTTTTGCACTGTGTTCTCATTTGCTATCATTAGCTTTATTTGGTGCTTCATCTTTCTCATGTTCAGGACAAAACACATGCAATTCAGTATCAGTTGAACCCAGAGTGACAACAAACCTGAAGCACTCAAGCTTTCAGTGTTCTCCACACTCAGATCTTAAAAAGCAAGCAATCAGGTAAATAGAGCTCTCAGAACTTTTCTCTGGAAAGAGAAGGTAACAAAGCTTTATTAACTATACTGACTTTATATTAACTAACAGAAGTCTTCTGGTTCATTTCTAGCTGTGGAGAGCACACAGATGCTACTGCAATAAAGACAAGACACTGCACAGAACAGGGTTTTTAACAACTTCAGGTGCTTGACTGTCAGGTTGAATTATGGTTTTTGTTAAACACCAAGTAGTTGTTCTGAGGAAGTTAAAGCCCATAACAAGCAGAGAAAAGAACCTAGGACTCCCATGCTTAACTTGATGCATACTCACTTTCTGAGATTTAAGAGCACAAAGGAACCACTAAGGAAAGCCAGACATGATAGACAAAGAGTCAAATGTTGCATGCAGTAAAGATGCATGTATATTTTCATAATGGGTGTGAAATAAGAAAATAATAGATATTCTTTACACAGGTTTTTCTCCCACAATAAAGTACAGGCTCCAGGAAGACAAGAATACATGTTAGCCACGTACTCTGAATGCTTCCAGGAAAGAGTTTCTGTTTGTAAATTTGAAAGATTCCCATTCCCAAAAGACTACCTTAATACATATATCTGGTAAGGAAACAACAACAAAAAGCAATGAGCTCCAAGTCTACACTTCAAGAAACTAGTAATTTTAGTATGAAAATTATATCAAAAATTAATTGGAAAAAATGAATTATGCACTACTAATTCCTGTGAAAGCTGAGCTAATGAGAAGGCATATAGATAGACCAAGTGAGGGACTGACTGATCTAAAAATAAACAACTCCCACTATAATGTAATGCCTTTGAAATGATACCTCAGAAATGAGCTGTGCTGTAATAAACTACAGAGGGAACATTTTCTTTTGTGTTTTTTTCATATTGCTCTCTGGAAGCAGTGAGGCACCAGAAGGGCATTTCTGTTTGTGAGGTTTCTGGTCGAACATGGAATCTGCCACAGAGCAAGTAGTACAGTGGCTTCTTGGCAGATGAATTTCTCCAGCTCCAAAAAAAAAAAAAAATCTTAGTTGCTACCTTTCGTCAATATGGTACCCCTCAGAGGAAGCGGCTTTTTGGACATTTAGTTCTTCTGTTCCCTGTGATCTTCCCATATTTGCATGACAAGGAGGACAGAAGGAGAAGACAGGCTGCACAGCTAATTTCTAATTCATAGTGCAGCATGAAAGCCTGTGAGTTGTTTACAGTGTTAGTGATAACCCTCACTTCAAGTGTGATTTTAAAGTGCATGGCAAAGAGCATGGTTACATTTAAACATTTTCTTTGCCAAGGGCCACTGCCACCCTATACGCTCTTCCCCGGGGGGTTATGTCTGGAATCACTTTAAAGCAGGAATAAATTTGCCTTCTTTCCTCATTTTTGAGCCTCATACTGCTCCTGAAAAAAAGCCATGCAAGGTAAACCACAAAGGGAGTAATGAAGGCAGACCTAGGATCAAACCAGAAATGCTGGTTCTCAGACATCATGCAGGAGCCAGGACCGCAGTCGGTTGGGGTACAGTCCAAGATAGGACAGCTCAATTTTTTGCTGTAAGCTGCTATTGCTAAGCAGGAAACTGTGTCCTGCTCATAGCTTTACCACAGGACACCACATGGGTTTTGTAAGCTGTGTCTTGCACACCAGTTCAAGCCTTCCCAACAAATAAGTTCATACAGCCTTCCCAACAAATAAGACGCAGGAGATCAGAAAGTGGTATAGGAGTTGTAGGATGGCCTGAAATATCGCAGACCATGGCCATCCTTAAGTTCACCTGTGCTCCAGGCTGGACAGAGTGCATCTTTTGAACGTTCCTTGTCAAAGCCAACACTTGTCATGGCAACACCTGTATGCGGAGGGTACCATTTACCTCACATGTTGGGCTCTGCATAGCCTCAGCTAGACTGTTGGCTCAGTTGAAGTTAGATCACCATGGCACCAGACAAATGACTTTCAGAGAAAAGCGTCTGGAAGTTGGCATGTGTGTCAATGCAACCATTTTGACATTGGCCATTTGTGTGGATTTAGACTGAGAGAAATTTGATTTCTCATAAAAGGAAATTCTGAAAACAATTCCTCTGGCCTCAACTTACCTTAGATATCTGGATGGACAAAACAAGGTGCACTTTTGCCTGAATTGTGACTATTTTTTCAAGTAGAGATAGATTTATAAAAGGCAGTAGGAAAGAAGAAACAATGAAAATGCATTTTGCACAAACAAATAGAGTATTTTAGTTTTAAAATTGCTATAAAAAAAACAACAACACCTCAAACTCATCTCTGCTAAATGCTTTTATTTTGACTAATGATCATTTTCTAGGGGAAGGTCAGCCACCAGCTGTGCCAGCAGAAGGCAGAACCATGTTCGTGGGACCTACTGCTCAAAAACAATAGCTGCATCAATAGCTAGCACTGAAATGAGCAAAAAGCAGGAAATAACTAAGAGGAAACACTACATCAAGTAAAACTGGTACAAACACACAGGTTCAAGTAGTCTGTGTCTTGGATTTGGCAAATAGTAGCTTAAACTTCTAACTCACTGAAGTACAGGGAGAGTCACATAAGTAAGCCTGTATGCCAATGCAAAGTGCTATTGATTTCTGACTGGGTCAATGACTGCATTTGCACTGGAAGAGTTTGAAACAGAAAACCAGATTAAGGAAAGAAAATAGTGTATAAGCAATAGCAACAGATACTTGTTTCCTCTGAAGACAACAAGGAAGGATATTTCTAAAGGTGCACAGAAACAACACAAAACACTGCATACCAACAAGCTCCATAGGTGCTTTTCAAAAGTCTACAAGACTGGCAGGGAAAAGGATGGTTTTACTTCTAAAGGAGAGCCAGAACTTGTGCCCATCTTTGTTAATCAGTCCCACAGAATTTCTGACATCTTCATACACTGAATATCCAACAGTCAGGTACACTCTTGCCAACACATACGTGGGCCTAGACCCACTGACTCTATAATTTAATGCAAAGCATGTTTTTAGCAGCAGGAGACATATTTTTGTAATCTTGAAGAAAGGTTACCTTCCTCCTGTTCTTAAAACAAGTGGGATTGTTCCATATTTCCAGAATATCAGATATTTATTTCATAACAATGGTGTATTAGTGATGTATGTTTACAATAAAAAATGCTGAAGTGATGTATTTCCTAATTACATTCTCAAAGAATTCACAGCCAACACCAGGGTTCAAGCCACCTCCCTAAAGCAATAACCAGGATCTTCTCCACTAGCCTGGGAGGGAAAAATAAGCCCACGAGTCACAGAAAATTATATTTTAAATATAATAGGGTAAAGTGCCCTCTTAGGTGGCTCTTGAATAAATGGAAAGCAGCCCACAGGAATCCTGCTGTTAAATTTGACAGTCTTTGGATCTATCCCTATTTTTTCATTAAAAACTGGAAATAAGTCTTGTCTACTCACATAATTTGAACCATACTGTAGCTATGCAAGTATAATTCACTGCAGTCCAATCCTCCTGTGGGGATAGAGGCATAAATTCATATTACGTGAAAGGGACATAATCCATAACTGCATCCACAAGATGGCTCTGACCAGTGTAACTTTATTGATCAGAAAACCACCTGCCTTCCCCCTCCCCAACACATTCATGCACATGGCACAACAGCTGTTCGTCAGGGGGCTTCTTTCCCACAGCCCTTCTAATTTGTGCCTATCACCCGTGAGCATGCACACAGAACTCTTTGGCTTCCACTTGCTGGGTCTCTCAGCTAATCCAGAAAGCCAGGACATTAAGAAAGGTATTAAATACATGAGCAAAAAAAATGGCAAGTAGCCAAAATATTTCACGTAGACTTGAACTGCTGATGCTGCTTCTGGATATGCATTGCATGCTTTGCAATGGACATCTCAGACACATTCTCTAAAAGTAAGGAAGTGCTTGAGTGTATAACAGAAGGACCCATTTTACAAAACAAAATCAACCAGCGAAAGAAACCGTGGCCAGCTGACATCTGACCAAAGCTTGATTCCCAGCTGCTTGCCATATCCAGCCCCTTTCTGACACTAGGAGCATTTCACTCTTTTTCGTTGCACAGAGACTGAAGGCAAGTATAAATGTAAAGTTACCCGCTCTTAAAGGTGTTCCAGTCGCTTTGCAACAGTAGACGTATTTTAATAAGGTTTAAGCCTTCCATCTAACTACTGATGCTTGTGAAACTAGAGTATAAATCACTCTCCCTCCCTACCCCCAACTTCTGCACAGAGAGAAATTAATGCACTGAGTCTAAGGAGGAGAGACATCCTTTACCTCTGCTCTCTACCTGCCAAGGTGGTCAAACACATGCACCATTCCCCTCACATCACATGATTTATGTCAAATTTGTTTTCAAACTAAGGGAAGTTTTGGAAATAGGTAATAACCACTGGATATACGTTACGAATTGGCAAAGTGGATAATCATATCCATGTGCAAAAGCGTCAGCATTGTTTCCTGGTAACAGGAGAGGAAGACAGGTGGGGAAAGAGGAGGTAGCTAGGATTGCCAAGACAGCCTTGCTCATCAAGGAGGCCACTGATGGCTCTCAGTCCATGCAGCAGCCTAAGGAGAAGGGTAAGCAATTCAAGGTGTTGAGTGCTTACCCTCAGCAGCCTTGGGCTACAGGGGCTTGACTGCCTCCCCCCTACTGTCTACCCAATAGATGTCACTAAAGTCAGTGAAAATTTTTACTGATGCCTTATGGAATAATTACATTCTGAAACGGATATGAATCTGGAAACCCTTTTTTTTTTTTACACTGCGAAGATGGCTGAGCACTGGCCTACATGACCCAGAGAGGTTGTGAAGTCTCCCATCTTGGAGATATTCAAAAGCTGTCTGGACATAGTCCTGGGCAATCAGGTCTAGGTGATACTATTTGAGCAGGAGGGTTGGACCAGAAGACCTCTAGAGGTCCTATCCAACCTCAACTATTCTGTGAAAAAGTGAAGTAGCAATGCTCCACACACACACTAAATCTATATGGGTCTTTAGAGCTAAACTTAGCCACACCTAATAATTTGAACAAAAACATTAACGGGGCATGTACTGTGATTTTTTTCCAAGTAAAGTCATTGTCTCCTTCTCTCTCCTCCACTAAAATTCACAGTTGCCTTCTATAAGCTTTAAAGATTGTTTTGAAGTAACTAGCCAAAAATATACACTTTGTGCATAGTCCTACAGAACTTGCAGCAAAGCAAATTATGGTCTGGGGTGGATGAAGGAAGCTGAAACAGAACATATCTATGTACAAAATGTTTGTGATTTAGCAGAAGTGGTCTTTTTCTTTCCTCACATGGTTAAAATATATTGTATTAAGAGCCAGTCTCATGCTAAGAAGCACAGAGAAGAAACCATACTGGTCTTTTAAATAGACAGCTGTGGCACCAAAGCTAATCCACAGAAAATTCCAAATACCTTTGAAATGGAAGAGTTACGTTGCTGCTTCTCTTCAAAAGTCTGATGATGGCTTCATACAAGATTTTATCATCAAGATCATAACAGTATTTTGACACCATTCAGAGACAGGGAGACAAGAAAACAACATCCCTGAATTATGACTGGAGCTCATTCCAAGCAAAATTGAAAGTTCAGGTTTTACCCTCAAATTAACTGTTATCCACCAATAAAACAGGTGCAGCTGCAGGTTGCATTGATACTGAACCTAGCCAGATGATTTCAGGTACAATTATTTAAACAGCACAGACCTCAACGCAGGGCAAAACACACTTGTATTTTCTTCCTGTCCACAGTAACACTAGCCTGTGTGTTGTGTCCCCCAGCACCCTTGATATGTTGTGATAAGCCTGCAGTCAATGACGTTTCAATGCCTTAGGTGCATTTTCATGATCTAAACTCCATTTGTCTGGTTTATCATCCAGACATAAAAGCAGGTATCTTCCAGTAAGAGAAATGCTAAGCAGTTCATATTGATAAATAGCAACTTCTGTTATGAAAATGGCCTGAACACTATTAAGTTTCCAGGTATCTTCCATAAAATAATCTGCGCCATCTAAATGCAGCTAAATACTCAGCAAGTACGAGTGACTCTCGTATAATGCACCAAGCTGGAAACAATCTGTTTCCTGTGAGGGTCAGGTATGCCAAAAGCCACTTGCTTTATCATGCTCAAAAGTATAGATTCTATTTTGCAAGCTTTCTCACAAGGAGCCATTAGGCAACCTAATTAAAGTAGTTGCACAAATCATATCGTCTTATGCTTCTGTCTTGGCATCTCCCCTCCTTGCATTTACACCGTTGAATAGCTGGATATGATTTTCACTCCACAATAAAAGGTGCCAGAATACAAGTCTACAAGGAAATACTAGGGAGAACATGCAGTCTGCTTATTTTTGATAGAGAGATATGACACCCTCCAAGTACCATCCTTCATGGACTTTGTACAGGACTGTATTTCCATATCCTCAGAATAAGGATTTATTTTTTTTTCTTTAAGAAAGTAAATCTTCGAATATCAAATCTTGTACTTCTCTGGTACCATCATCCTTCTAGTCTACTTGGAGCAAAAATCATCCTCTCTCAGTAAGCTACATTTTGCTTTAGATTTTTAATCCTTAATAACAAAACTCCATGCACAGTATCTCTTTTAGCACAATTAAAAGAAGCCAAACAAAAATGACCACAGCACAGCTTTAAGATGGATATCAAAAGAATTCAAGTGTTTCAATATGGCTCTCTCAAGATAAACATGGCTGGGGAGAGGGAGTTACATTTCTTTTTTTGTTTGATTGCTTTTTAGTTTGTGCAATTGAAGAGCAAATAGATGAGAAAAAGCTTTCTTAGAGCATCTCATGTCTTGTGCTATTCTATATAGTATGTTCACTTGAGAGTCAGCCAACTGGTTTTAATCATCCCAGTAGGAGACCATCTTATTCCTAGCAGGTAATCTTCATAAAAAAAAAAAAAAAAAAGAAGAAAAAAAAGAATAAAAATGAGAGAAACACTGAGCTGGCAAAGGCACCATTATCCAGATAAAGTTTTACATTGAGGTCCATCTATTCATCCATTGCTGAACTCTGTCTTGTGGGAGTCAGAGTTTATACAGCGAGAGAACAAGGGTCACCTCAGTGTCCTTCTCAACATCTCGGGAGAATGTTTTGGTTTGTTTAGGGCTGTGAACGAGCAACTGCTAAGCATAAAGAGACAGCCATGTTTGTCTATACAGTCCCACTGCAGTACTACCATTAAAGAGACTGCTTTGGGCCAAACAGCAGGTTAAAGGCATCCAATTCACAGCTAAAATCCAATAGCATATATATATATATATATATACACATATATATATAAAATAAATACATATTTTCAGATAGTTATCTTAATCTCACAGGGGTCACATGTCCAGTGTATTAGGAGAGTCTAGACTGGCCTGGCTCTGGCCACACTCAACCCCCTGTCTTCCCTCACTTCTTTCTCAGTAGAACAAGAGTCAGACCTTTCATCCTGAAACGGTACTAAGATCACTGCATCACCCTCTACTCGGGGCAAAGAAGGGTCAGGCCAGAGCAAAGGAGTGCCATCAGGACAGTGGTGAACCACAGCATTAACTTGAGCACTCTTTAAGCTCCTCTGATTTATGCCAGAGGCTTGGTTGGGCTTGGAAACAGAGGAGGATGACTTTAAAGTTTGCTTCAGCCCTCCCTTGAGCAATTAAACCACATCTTCTGTTCTCCAATTCTGTTGGAGTTTTTTAAGCTGGTTTATTTTTCCAACACTGTTCACCGAAGGTGAAATGATTTCCTATCCTGGAAAGTATTATCTGTCTCCCTAGCATACCTACACAAGCTTCAGTGTAAATTTCTACACCCTGTACCTGCAGTAATCTTGCCTCTGTTGAAACATCTGAGGCCCAAATTTAGGCTTGAACATGTGCGATAGGAGACAAAATTTGGCTCCCCAAGTGTGAAATAGCTCAGTTGTCCACTGGCTCAACATCAAAAAAAGATCAGCCTCTTGGAAAGAATTCATTTTCAAAACTTAAAGTAGTAAGGAGGTGAGGAGAGGAAAAAAAGGAAGAAAAAAAAAAAAGGAAAAGAAAAAAGCACTTTATCTTTTATGCAGCCAAGTATCGATTCATAATGCCCTATTGAAAACACTGACACACAATGAATTTAGTTTTTCCCCCAAAAATTAACCAGAATATTTTTTTACTAACTTAAATTTCTTTTCCCTTTCAGCTTTGCTACTAATATTTATAGAGCATTTATTGATGGAATCATCTTTAATTAGAATTTACAGGAAGTAATCCCCACCATACAATCTGAATTCAGGTACCTCTGAGGTTGGCTAGGGTAGCAGAAGCTTTTATATGCTTATTTTCATTCCATAATTAAAAGGAGACCAGCCAGAGCCTCACAATCCTTTAAAATAAACCAAAATGCAGAGCTCATTCAGTGATATTTTAATCTCCAATTCAAGCAAAACCATAAACTCTTATGGAGACCCTGTAGGACACCTGGCTGACATAGGGCTGCTGCACCTGCTGCCCATTCTCAGGGCGGGAGAGCCTGGGAGCCACTGGCAGCCCACACTGGGGAGGGGGACAGCTTTCCTGGCGGTCCAGCCAAACCTGCACCACAAAACCTCTGCTGGCAGCCCCAGACATTTGGTTCCAAGTGCAGAGATGTTTTGCTGGCTTGTGAATGCACATATGTGAACATACACAGTAAAGAGAATAAATCAACAAAACCCATCATCTTCTTATGCAGCAGAAAACACATAGCTATGAACAATGGGAATAGTAGGACTCGTGCCCGACAGGCACTAAATACGTAACAAATACCTTTGTTACGCTACGGTGAGACACCAAGATGCCCTAGTGATGTGCACAGCATAGGCACCTGATTATATACACTGCAATACCAAGTTTGTTGTTATCTTTGGCTTCACTCTTCCTTCAAGCCTCCCCACTGCACAATCCTCCCACCCATCATAAACATGGCAAGCAAAGCCCAGGGATTTCACTGAACAGAGCTCTGAGTGGAGAGGATAAAGCTATAGGACCTGATTCCCGGTTACATGAAAGGAAAAGATGCCAAAGTCTTAAAGTACTTTGGCAGAAAGCTAGCTCTCTATAACCAAGAATGCAAGTTCTGTGGTTAGTTTAATCCCTGGAATCGCTCTTCAGATTTCTGAGTAATATTGCACGGGGTGAGTTTGGCTGTAATTTTTTGAAATCTTTAAATTACTTACTGCTGTATTTTCCTTGCTTGTCTTTTCGGTCTTTTATATAAGCTTTGCTTTTAAAACATACAAGAGAATTAAGGAAAATAAGTATCTATCTGAAAACAGACAGCAACTTCCACTGTAGAAAATCTGAATCCTGGGAGAGAAATTAGTTCCAGTAGCCGCCCAGGCAGTGATGTAGCCCCATCTAGAAGGGGTACATCTGCTGCCTCAACAAGTTTTTCAAGGAAAAGAGCATTCCAAAAACCTTTCTTACTGTTATTACTCTTTTTATTGCCATTAATTGAGTCTTAGGCTGCTAAAGCTGCACCAATCTGTTTCTGTATTATTGTCACTCTTCTGTGCCCAGAGAAATAATGTCAGTAAAAAGATGGAGTTAAAAGGGGAATTGGAGTTGCATGGATGAGGCAGATGAGTTGGAGTTATTACAGGGTATTTGAGAAATATTATTCCTTTCCCCCCTCTCTTCAAACAGAGGCTTAGCATCTGAATACAAAAGTCTAGCTTAGCGGAGAAAGGAGAGAAAGAACCAGCTTATGATTCCCATATGTTTCGGTACCTTTAAAATAAAGGCATGGTAATACTTAAATAGTATTAAGCTTCAAACAGCTGGTACTGCGTTTGTTACTATAATCATCTGTCTAATTATATTGGAATGTGGCAAAAAAAGTAAAGAAGGGGGTTGCTTGACAGTTCTGCTCTCAGGGCTCCCAACAGGCCACCAATTAGAATGTGGAAAAAGGAAGGAACTTGTAAAAATTAATGACTGCTCAGCAATGGGTTATAGAACTATTTTTGTTGTGAAAGTACTTTTTCTCTACAAGAAATTTAGTGTCCTTTAGCTAAAGCAACTTTAGGTCACATTCGTGATACATAAACAAAATTTAAGATCTTTGTGTCAGTCAGCACTTCTTGTCTGTTTTTTCATTTATATCCCTTGGTTTCTATAAACATGGAAAACATGCAAAACCTGTCATGAGTCTTAATGTGAATTCCTGATGATGAATTAAGATATTCTGATTTTCAGAGGTTCGCGGTCAATCTGAACAATTTCAGTCAGTGGCTTTGTGTACATTTTGCACAAAAGGATCTAATTCCCACAGCATTCAGAGAACAGGTTTTCAATGCCCTGATCCAAGCTCTATCCAGTGATGAGCGATTTCTTCTCTCAGACTCAGGGACATCTCCCATGCTTAGGAAAACAATTAGACAAACTGCTGAGCACTATCAATGTTATTTAAAGCACCATGCAGCTGAGAAAGCTTAACAACATACAGGATGAGATGTAGAATATGATCCATGAAGGAAGTCAGTTACACAAGTCAAAGGCTTAATCCAGCTGCCCAGAGGTTAATGGGGAACTTTTCCTTCACTACAGGGCAATTGAATTTGGCCTAAACTATTTTCACTGTAATGAAAATAAATTAGCTTTTGCCTCTGCTACTTTTCTTTTACCACTGCATTGAAGCATACATATCTTGTCTTTTCCACCACTCTCTTGTTCACATTTTAAAATAGAACTGCATTTCCAATGTATAAGCATAATAATATGTGAATTCAAATCTCATTAGGTGAAGGTAAATAAAGCTCTTCAAATGTTTTCAGAACTCACTTTTGGTGCTTGTCTGAGTCTATTCCACAATACTTGGCAATTCAATTTTCTGCTTTGAAATTGCACAGAATGTTTTTCCACAGGCAAGGCTTGCCTAAGTAGTTTAGTTAGAAGTCAAAGAAAGCCAAGTTTGAACAGGGTTTTTTTTATTTTTAAATCCCTGCATTGAGATTATTTGTACCCAGAAGCTCTGCTCAATGACAGCTGCACAATTGGAGCCTCAGCTGGAGGAAAGGTTTTGCTTGGTATTACAAGTCTGTTATTTCAAAGTGAGATGGTTCAAGCAAGAACCATTTATTTATGTTCACACATGGCATACAAGTAATTTTGGCTCCATATCCAAGGCAGTAATTTTAATTTAGCATTTACCAACATGTGTGTTGATAGGGGAGGTTTCTTTTTTTGGTTGGGTGGTTGTTTATTTGTTCAGTAGATTAACCCTACCTTAGTTAAGTGCAAATATTCCAATTCTGCCAAGGACTTGTGCCTAAATGCAACCATTTATATTAGCTCTACTCTTCCCCCCACGTTTAGACGATGGGATGAAAAGATGTGAACTTGAAAATTAAGAATACATTTATAATTTATACTCAAATAGTTTTTGAAAAATACGGCTTATAGGAGTAACTGAACTGATCTTTCAATAAGATTTTTCTATCAACATTTTCTGCTTGCTGATTCTTTAGTGCTCTCACTTTCCATGGAATTTCCTTCTCCATTTTGCCTATATATGATAACAACAACAGATCTTTAAATGCCTTGTGGGGAAAATTGAAAGTTATAGCCTTTTAAACATAGACAAAGTTGTCAGTCCTTTCAATACATGTATTAAAAGAAAGTACACAAAATATGAGAACATCATCTAAAATACATGCTACAATTTATAATGTGCTATAAAAGTTATATCAGTTGTATTATCAATTAGGTTCTCTCATTGGACCATCAGTTATTAACATGAAAGAAATGTTCAATTGCTCCATTTCTCTTCATGGCATTCCTTTGGTCACCAAGATTATTGTATTTATTTCTGCAACTATAGTGATGGAAGACATTTACTGAGAGGAGTCACAGAAATTTAAAATGGGTATATATTATTAATTTTTAATGATTCAAAGTATTTTCTTAGCACCCTAGTAATAGGCATTTGGAGGGTGCATCTGTGTAATTACTCTAATAGATATTTCCTGTTGTTTCCAATTTTGTAACAGTAATCCAGGTGTCTTTTCAATAATCTTAAAGCTTACCAAGATTTGTTCCTATACTATACCATTCTTCCCAATTTCTGGTGTGAAGTCTAAGTCTATCTAGTTTTGCGAGCCTAGTTTGTGAATGTAGATAATTAGCTATTGTTTTTCCACTAATGATTTCATGGGAACAGACTGAAAAGGCTCTCAGAAACTAACACGATATTCTTCTATGCTTTTTAGTTTCTTTTCTGCTCCCTTGTAGCACTGCAACAACAATTTACATGATATGGTTTGCAGAGCACAAGTGAAAATCCTTTTTCTTTCTTTTCTTTTCTTTTCTTTCCCAAAAGATATGGGTCATATTAAGGCCTGGATTGCAAAGGAAGCTGCACTGGGCTGGCTTCTGAAGTTGATATTTGCATAAGATTTAATTTCACTTTAGAAGTGACATAGTGGGAACAGAATAAGGTAAGCCCACAAGAGCTACAAGGCAACCTTATATAAAGCCCCACAGCCACCCGGACCCTGCAGCTTAACAAATTGCCACTGAGTGCCTGGCTGTCACCAGACGTGGGCTGTGCGCCTCAGCCTGGCACACACGACAGTTTAACTGTGGTTATTTAATAACAAATATTAATCTAGAGCAATACACCTTTCTAATGGCATACAGCCTTTCTTAAGCTTCAGATCCAATCCTTGTGTAAGAGTTCACTCTCTCACTTGGACAAAAGGAGAAAAGGACAAAAGGACACAAATACGCAAAAGGTACTTTTTCCTCTTTTCAAACATGTATGTAGGACTGTATCTTTCCATTACATCTCCTGGAGATGGACTGATGCATCCAAGATTTCCATACATCTAGTTAAATTGTATTTTATATGTTTCATACAAATGTTTCATACATAAGTTTCAGCCATCCAACAGAAGTTCAAACAGGATCTTCACAGCAGAAAGGAAAAAAAACAACAGTGATGTATAACATTGCTTGAAGAAATGACAGTTTAGGCAGGATTTGAATGCATCCAGTGAAACCATCATCAGAAAAGGCTGACATCCTGGTGAAAGCGAGCAGGAGGTGGTGTCTGTGATCCACAGCCCCAAAACAACAGTACCAACGGCAACAGCAGGCTGACCTTAGGCATGTCTCTGCTAGGAGCCTTTCCCCAACAAAGAATTTGGGAGGTTTTCAGTGGACAGCTATGGACAGGCTGCTTCCAGACATCTCTGGTGCTTCCAGACTCTTCCTGGTGCTACAAGTCTAGCTCTCCCATATCATAAGCTCTTTTCTGGCTTTGGAAAGTGTACAACTTCCATTCTTTTTCCCCGTTGCATTCCCCTTTCTGCACATGCACTCAATTTTTAACCAGTATAAAAACTTTTCTTTTTAAGGCCACATCTGAGTCTAGGCTGTGTGCCTCTATTGGTATATCAAGGTGGTTATAATAGCACAGATTTGTTCTACAGTGGTAAAATGATGATGTTTTAAAAAAAGTTATAATGAAATGCAAACCAAGTAGAACTGTAAAAAGCAGGTACAGGTAAAGCACACAGCTTTCTTGAATGTCCAATTTCATAGTAAGTTACATCATTACCCATTTCACCTCCTACTCAACAGCTTTTTTCCCAGCTTGACTTCTTTAGATGAGATCAGCTGTTCATATCCAGTCCATAAACAGCTGGAGAAATTTACCCTGCTGTGAATAAGATTTTGTTTGTATAACTGGGGAAAATCAGCCCAATATTAACTTCTCTATTAAGGACAGAAAAGCAGCCTGCTGTAATAGTGCACCATGAAAGCTGAATAGCTAGACAGGTGTCTTCAAAATAGTTTATAAATATGAGTGCCTGTACATAGTCTTTAGGGTAGATTTAAAATTTAAATCTTTACCTTTTAAAAAAATGAAGACAAAACCTCTACAGGTATACTCAGTCCAAAGCTATTTGCTTTTGATTTTGCTCATACAGCTGCTTTTCATGTTAACACTTTGGTGCCACTGAAACTGCTGTTGCCTACAATACTAATTAGAGAGGTGCCACTAATGGTTTTCTAATTAAAGCTGATTTAACTTTTGTATGCTAATTAGTCTCAGTTAATATAAATTAAATAAAGGAATAATGGGGTCATTTCACATTTAAATCACAGAAGCTTCAAGCACAAGCTGCCCTAGAGGAAATTAGCTTGCAATTAAAGAGTACTATTAATAATTGCTTGTAAGTGGTAACAGCCAAGCTGTTGCACAGGCCATGCTTATTGTTTACAATTATAACCATCCACACAAAAATTGACAAAGGTAAATTCTAAATAATCCTTTTTCACGATTTCAATCTACTTGTTTTGTTTAAATCTCCTGCCTTCGCAATTAATGTTATCCATCATTGTTTACCAACAAGACATTTGTTTCACAGGGTACTATAATGTGCTATTCCACGATACCATCTCTGGCTGCATCCACCTGCACACTGGCAGCAAGGGATCCTCCCTGTTCTCTGAGCACCTCTCAGCTGCACTTACAGACAGAAGGCAATTTTTCCAACATAAAAAAAAAATATGTGTTTACATGCAGCAGTTAACACAGAATGACCCCTCAGTAATACTAGAACCCTTAGTGTAAAACTACGATGTGAGAACTAACTTTAATAATATTGTCCACTGACATATTTAAACCTCCTTTTGCCTGCACAATCATTATATTAGTAGTCTAAATGCATAACCAAGCAACTGATACATGCTATCCTCAGAAAATAGGCATTTATCCTCATAACAAGTTAAAGTCCTAAATTGATTTCTACAGAGGTAGACAGAATGTCCATGCTTCTCACAATTAGATATGAGCAGTTCGGGAAAGTAGATAAAAAGGAAGAGAGACCTTATCAAAGTCAATATCAAAATATCATGTATCTTCAGCTGGGTTGCAATTTTACTCAAGAACTCTGACAGTGGGAGATTCTGTGCTGTCACACTCGTTCCCAGAAGCACACTTATTGTCGTGCATCCAGCACAATAAAAGACTGCACCCCTTAAAGAGTTCAATTCAAATGCAAGCTTCTCTAAAAATTCCCAAGGGAAAAAAATAAAAGAAGGGTGAGGGAAGAGAACCTCAAATCTAGAAGACTACACGATTCCCTCAGTAAAGAAACTAAATACATAAGTAATAACTATACCTCGAAACACAAGAAACACACCAACATTAGTATCAAGCAATGCCTCTAAGCTTCCTCCTATTTAAGTATCTCACCCAACTTTTATAAGTGAATAGTTGTAGGATAGTTATTGAGAAACCAAGTAACTTCCTTGACTTCAGGAACAGAATCACAGAATGTAATAGCCACTCAGATCAGTATCATTTGCTTAGCTGATTTCAGTACTCCCAATAAGTCCATGCAAAAAAACCCAAACAAACAAAAAACAAAACAAAACGAAACACAAAAAACACCACACACACACCCCAAAAAAAGAGAGAAGACAATATTACTGGTGAAAAATAGATGATAGCCTACCTGAGTTTTCATTTTTGTCAGCAATGGTCTGATGAAATGTAACTGAACCTCTTACCTCTCCCTTCTGCTTGGGCAGCAGTGTGCTCATCTCAGCTGGGAATTTCTGTGCTATTACCCTGACCTTTAATTACTTAATCAAGCTACTTTACATTATATTGGAATATACTGATCACAAAGTATAACATTCACCACCATCATCCTTGGAAGCGAAGTCTCCTCTAATGATGCTCATTCAGTGAACCAACAGCTATAAAAACATAGCAGCATCCATCATTCTGGGTTTCCTAATCAGTGTGTTCCCCCTCCAGACATTATATCACTGCTGCTAAGAAGTCAGACCACATTCAGCTGTGTACACCTGCTACAGGGCTCTGATGTGCACAAACCAGCCAAAATCAATGGTGGTACTGCTTTTCATATTAAAACACTTCCGTAAGAGGACAGAAAGAACAAAGTGGAGGAATTGTTTTGCTGACCATTTGGGAACTTTTCATAGACTTCTTCCCCTATTAAAGCAGCTTGTAGGTGGGGGGGGGGGGGGGGGGGGGGGGGGCAACAAAA